>NC_051174.1:110379974-110842474 GCF_013339725.1 Rhipicephalus microplus | reverse complement strand
CTGTCAGCATAACTGCAGTCTCCTTCATCCAGGACAGTCGCAGTAGTCGTTCTTTTTCTGTCTGTAGCCTTTGGGTCTGTAGCCTTTGGGTTTCAAAGTCTGTAGCCTTTGGGTACTCTCTGTGATCCCTGCTAAGCATGCGATCGTACTAGCTGTCTTTTTTTCCTTCTTACTTCATTCTTTCCTTTCCCTAACCCTATTGTAGGTTAACAAACTGGGTGCAACCTGGTTATTCTCCGAGCCTTTCTTCGGCTTTTCTCCCTCGTTTTTTTTTCTCCTAAAACAGCTACTCTTTTTATCGCTTGGTTTTTGACACAACGGCAACAACCAGCAACAAGTTGTGACGTCGTTTCACCCAATCGCTGTTCTCCGCTACTGCTCGCTATGGTTACACCGGGACGGGCTCATTCTGATGCGTCGACATGCTTCGTATGACGGGGCACATTCCCTATACGAGCGGCAGCGTGCCATATGGAAATAGAACGCGAAAGTGCTGCGTTTATAACTAACGTTCTTTCACGCACGCACACACACACAAACACATACACACACACACACGCACACACGCACGCACGCACGCACGCACGCACCACCTTCATCACTACTCCATTTCGCCATTGTAAGGCATGTCCACGCGCGAAAAAACAGCCTCCGATCAGCGGCACCTGCAGCAACAGGCGGAGCAACGGGAGCAACAGTCCCGTGAACGCTGTCACCGTCGGCCGCAAGGCGTTGCCCCATGCCACCCTATTTTACCGCACGCACGCACGTGTGCATGCATACGTGAGGAGAATCAGCAAACACCATCGCTGTACAAAAGAGACACTGGCTATACTAGTCAACAAGCTACGCGTCGAAAAAAGAAAGAAAAGAACGTTACCTTCCGTGATGGGTTGTTTATTTACAGCACTTACGTAAACATCCAGCGTGCCGTGTTTACCGGAAGCCCGGAGTTTGCGAGTATTTGCAAAATACGCACAACGGAGTAGCTAAAGCTCAGACAGCACACGTGCAGCTGAGCCTTTATAGCGCTCCACTGCCGCAGAAATGAAATGTTGCCCATTCAATCAACGACAACGGAGTCTAGTAGCAGCCGATAGCAGTAATATTCCTGTGCCAAGCTTTTTGATGCTCGTGGAACAATGGCACATCTGGCGTAATCCTGAGCGCTCCTACACAACGCCTCTTGTTGGAACATCTGTGCAAACATTCAATAGATAGATAGATAGATAGATAGATAGATAGATAGATAGATAGATGATAGATAGATAGATAGTATAGATAGATAGATAGATAGATAGATAGATAGATAGATAGATAGATAGATAGATAGATAGATAGATAGATAGATAGATGATAATAGATAGATAGATAGATAGATAGATAGATAGATAGATAGATATAGATAGATAGATAGATAGATAGATAGATAGATAGATAGATAGATAGATAGATAGATAGATATAGATAGATAGAAAGATAATAGATAGATATAGATAGATAGATATAGATAGATAGATAGATAGATAGATAGATAGATAGATAGATAGATAGATAGATAGATAGATAGATAGATAGATAGATAGATAGATAGATAGATAGATAGATAGATAGATAGATAGATAGATAGATAGATAGATAGATAGATAGATAGACAGACAGACAGACAGACAGACAGACAGACAGACGACAGACAGACTGTTAGTCTTGTGATATGCTCAGTCACCTGTTTAGTTGCTTATATGCATGCAAGAAAAAAGTACATTTGATGAAATCCTTGCAGCTCCGCCGCGGTGGTCTAGTGGCTAAAGTACTCGGCTGCTGACCCCCCGGTCGCGGGATCAAATCCCGGCTTTGGCGGCTTCATTTTCTATGGAGGTGAAAATTCTGTAGGCCCGTGTGCTCAGATGCACGTTGAAGAGCCTTAGGTTGAGGAAATTTGCGGAGCCCTCCACCACGGCGTCTCTCATAATCATATGGTGGTTTTGGGACGTTAAACCCGTTAAATCAATCAATCAATCAATCACTTCACTGAACTCCAGCGTACCCAAAATACTATAGCAGCCAACGCTACTGCAATACTTCCTTTTGCTTGTATTTCGTGTGTGTGTTAGCCCTGCATCACTTTCAAGTGTAGATCACTTTCTACCTTGTGTTATCTTTATGTCAACCACGTGTCGTTTGCACACGTACAATTTGGCATGCTATTAAAAGATTTGCTTGCGGTGATACTTTTGTGCTAGACTTATCATCAGCCTTCATTTTTCTTTACTCCTCCAACAGATTGGGATAAGGTAGCGGCAGGCTCCAAAGTAGTAAATGAAGAAAAGTCTGCGTGCACCTTGTGTGGAAACTAAGACAAAGCGCCACGAGAACTGACTGAAGGAAATCGTGGCCCAGACCTAGAATAAACACACGTCGAGTGATAGGCTTGCTTCTCACATTAAAAAAAACACCACTCAGCGGGCGGAGGTAAACATAAGCACAGGTCTGCGCAAACACAGACTTCGCGACACAAAGCGCAGGGCAAACACATTTGGACTTGCAGCTTCCGTAGACGCAGCCGAGCCTAGGTATCGTGCGCTTAGATATAGGAATTCGCCGAGACCATTCCGGCCATATAAGGAACAGTCCGTCTTTTGCTGCAACACGCTCTTCTGAAATGAAATTCCATTTCACAGTTTATTTATTTATTTATTTATTTATTTATTTATTTATTTATTTATTTATTTATGCCATTCCCACAGCGCTACATGGCATTAAAATTAGGAAGAAGGTGGAACCTCGTAAGCTTCTTGAGTGTTTTATTTTTAACCATTTCACTAACAATAAATTACGGCCAGCTGCACTTCTTGAACACTGTCGAAACAGCAAAGGTGATGCACCTGTCTGTCAGGCTCACCTTCACCCACGTTTTTGAGCGCGCCTCACATTTGTCTACCCTTTCCACCGAGCCTCGACACTCCCCCTTTTAGCCCACCTCTTATTGGTTTGCCCTTTCCACCGAGCCTAGGCCTTCACCTATCCTGGCGCGGTGAAACCTCCCTCCCCGACACAGTCCCCCCCCCCCCCCCTCTCGCCCCGCCTCAGACCAGCGCTACGCCAACAGACGTGGAACCTTCGAGTGAGACCAGCTTAGCTGTTGAAATAATAATCCCTGCCTACAAAGTAAGAAGCAAAAGTCATTTTACTGCGAAGTTATGTGTATTGCTAGGCAGAATCACCTCCGCGGATACAAGACACGTAAAACAATTTTGGGTTAACAGATGAACTCTACTAATCCAGAAGTTTCGATCCGAAAAAAATGGACGTGGCATAAATGCACAAATAAGTGCATGATTTCGCCGACGTGCCACAAAGTCGCGAACACTATTGCCTCAAAAACAACACAGTCTGCATGAGACACGAACGTCATTCCATTCTTTTGTACTTACGAAACAGCGGTGTGTCTTACGTGCTACGGAATTTAATTTAGAAACCAAGAAAAGAAGTGTGAATTTCAAGGCTTGTTTTCTTTGCTACACACAACATGAATGATAACTTACAGACAATGATGCCTGGAAAAGTATGGGAGATGTTATACGAACTAATTGTGATGTAACTTTCAAACTGCGTTCATATGGGTGTCGGGCTAATGATGATGAAATGTGAAGCAAGAAAACGTGTACGGAAAGAAAACTTGCCGAGCCGGCAGGACGCGAACCTGCGACCGTTGAATAACGCCTTCGATGCTCTTCCGCCGCAGCTCAGTGGTAAAGCATCGAACTCGTTACTCTAAGGTCGCAGGCTTGGATCCCGCCGGTGGCAACTTATTTTTTTCGTCCACTTTTTTCTTTCTTCACACGTAAATTGCAATTGCTTCTTATAACAACCCCGGTACTTTTCCTGGCATCACTGTCTGCAAGTTCTCATTCATATTGAGACCAACTATGATGAGATCATATGCATCACGTGCAAGGAAAACACCAGCAATTCTGAGTGTATGTCTCTTTACTCGCTAAGTATAGTCGATAATTGCAGCATATAAATTCACTTTATACTCGCTAAGTATAGTCGATAATTGCAACATATAAATTCACTTTAATAGCATTCCCTATACCGTACCCAACATAGTCACAGCTTCGCTGGCTTCAATCTTCATGGTAGTGTAACGGCTCCAATTTTTTTTTGGTATTCACCAGTCTATAACGAATTATGCTGGTTGTGTTCAACAGCGACGAGTACGTACATACATACATACATACATACGTACGTACGTACGTACGTACGTACTTACCTACCTACCTACCTACCTACCTACCTACCTACCTACCTACCTACCTACCTACCTACCTACCTACATACATACATACATACACATACATACTACACCACACACACACACACACACACACACACACATACATACATACATACATACATACATACATACATACATACATACATACATACATACATAAATACATACATACATACATACATACATACATACATACATACATACATACATACATACATACATACATACATACATACATACATACATACATACATACATGCGTAAGTGCGTGTGTGCGTGCGCACATTTTAGTATGTATGTATGCAGTGGCTTGTGCGTATATCTGAATAAGCCTTTTCACGTGCACTCAAGTTGCCATATCCAAACTGCGCTGCGATGGCACCAACACTGCGGCGATCCTTTCCGCGATTCGACAACAGCGCGCCGCCTAACTGCCGGAAAAAAAAACCGAGCAACAAATCATCTGGCCGCAAAACAACGCCGCTTGCTGGACAGTGGTCAGTCGCGCGAGCGACGCTGTGCTTTCCCGCCGACCGTCCTCCTCCCCCTCTCATCCATCTCTCCTACCTGCCCCGGGGGACTGGTACTGCGTCACAGCGATCATTAAGGGTCAAGCGCCCGGCGGAGAACAAAACGCCTAGTTGACCAGACGCCCGTCTCTCCTGTGTTGCACTCCCTCACTCTCCCTCCTTATTACGGCCAGCGTTGGCAGACCGAGGTGCTTCACCCGCGACCGCCGCATAATGCGAAGCGAATGATTCCTAGAAGGTGCGATATGGCGGCGGTCGGAGCTTATTGGTTCGTTTCACTGTAAGTGCGTATACTAACGCTTCTCCGTATAGTGACAGATTCCTAGAAGCCTCGTGTCGTGACGTCAAACTAGTGAGTGGATGTGCACCACTCAGAAGCTGGGTGGCCGACCTGCAAGCAGTTTGGAGACGAAACTTGAGCGAAATATATAGATGGCTACCACCTACGTCACTGAAACCGCCATGTCTGGGTGCACCTTACCGCACCTGCAAGGTTTACGAGTTCACGTGTTAATGTTATCGCTTTGCAAGTTCTCTTGTTATTGACGCGCCCCGCCGCGGTGGTCCAGTGGCTGAGGTACTCGGCTGCTGACCCGCAGGTCGCGGGATTGAATCCCGGCTGCGGCGGCTGCATTTTCGACGGAAGCGAAAATGCTGTACACCCGTGTGCTCAGATTTGGGTGCACGTTAAAGAACTCCAGGTGGTCGAAATTTCCGGAGCCCTCCACTACGGCGGCTCTCATAATCACATGGTGGCTTTGGGACATTAAACCCCACATATCAATCAATTTGTTGTTGACACGCAGAGGCCCACTAAATTCTGACCACCTCCTTCTCATGCTGTAAACAGGTTAAACGCGATGCGATTATTCTGCTGTCTTTACGTCCTCAAGGCCGCCATGATGGTGAAGCAGTACGTACCATGACGACACGTGCAATAAAAGCCTGAACAATGAAGAGGCAGTCGCATGGCGGCGCCTGCAAGTTGGCAACTTTGTAAACCAGTCTTGGCATATCATGTTCATAAGGACATAGAGTTTCCTAATGCACACTAGAGGGAACTCTGGCGCTATAGTGTCTACGGGAGCTGCAACGCACGGCGCTTCAGCGAGCATGGGAATGATGGGTAGTACAGACATTTATCTGATCTTCGTACTTCTGGCCTGCTTCTGGCTCCGTGTGTGTTCGTGTGGCTTGGAGCTGTTTTCTCACGAAACAAAAAACAAAATCAGCAAATGTTCAGCGGTTGTGCTTCACCACATTATTTTTTTAAGCTTACCGTTTCAAATCAGGTCACGAAGTTCAAAAGGTTTCGTTCTTTTCTTTAAAACGAAACCGTAACCAGCAATAAACGAAGCCGCAAGTACCCGCAAGTACGAAGACTAGGCAAATGTGTGTACTACCTATCATTCCCATGGTCGCCGAACGATCGCAGCGCGAGAGTCCCCTCTAGTTAATTTTAGGAAACTCTATGCATAAGGATGATAGTCAGAACGATAGTTGCGAGCACTGTGGGGCGAGAGGGACCGTCATACACATAATATGGGAGTGCGATATCTCTCCAGGCGCTACATCGAATATAAATTGTAGGGATGCCTGGGAAGCCCTGCTGCGGAGCGAGGACGCACATGGTCCCACCGCACACCGCATTTAGCGTGACCCCAGGCAGCTTCACACCTAAAAGCAGTGATACAGCATATCTAAGTTTCTCAAGCGACTGCTTCCTTGAGAACCTGTCTACAAAGGTGGTACGGTCATGATGCCTTGAACCTATACTACCACCTCGGAGCTTAACAAGGAGTGTTGAATGAAGAGCAGGGATACAACACACCAGAAAGACTAGCGAAACATGAAAATGCGATGGCTTGACGAAGGTAACGCCACACCACCTTCGCGGTTTCATCGGTGTCCTCGGAACGGAGCAGCTTGAGTATTTTTTGGTAGTTACTTTCTTGCTTTTGGGACCTGTGCTTAGCTTCTTCTTTTGCGATCTCTGCCTGGCTTTTATTGTATGTTGTTAACACGTCAATTTTAATGACATGTCGCCCTTGCGCATTCTAAAAATTGAGGGACCCTTAAGGCCTTGAGCACTTTTCTTTTTCTTTGTATGCGCGGCTTTTTTCAGTGTGATCGTGCGCGCACGCGTGGACAAGTAGCGGCCTCCCGCGGCGATCTCGGAAACTTGATTTTTCGGTCACAGGCGCACAGACGATTTTTCGCTCACAACCAACGGATCCGACGCCGGCGGCGGGTTTCCTGCGACACCAGCTCCTTAACGCTATCGCGGTAATATGTATCTGCAATTGTATTTCAGTGTCAGTAATTCAACGTTACCATAGTGCCCCACGCTGGAGCTGTAGGCGTCAATAAATAAATAAATAAATAAAAAACGAGTGGATAAATGAATAATATATAAATAAATAATATATAAATAAATACAACATCATGACGACACGACAAACTGCTGAGATATTTCCCGTCCTCACGACGTCACTGATGATGTTGGTAAACTAAACTTTCGTACCGCTTCTTTCGCTTCCCGTTTTTCGCTAAATGCGCAAAGTGTCACATAAGTCAATCTTTCAGAGCGCATAAGACGAGGACGAACAAAAAAAAAAGACACACAGACCTTCAGCGCCCTTTGTGTCACCGTTCGTCCTCGTTTCATGCACTGTGAAAGATTGAATTACGCGGCACCAACTAGCTCAACGCTCAACCTTCGTGAAGCCACATAAGGTTGCCGCTTCAGAAAGGGAAGGAGCCTTGAGAGAAATTAAGCCTGTTCACACAATACGTCTGTTTCCAGTTGTTTCACGAGACGGCGAGAGACGAAACTCCATTTTTTTGTCCTTGCTGGGCTCAAGGAAGATGAGGACCCGGAGACCTGCGCTGCCGGAGCCCCCATTCCTGAAGCAGTGGCCAGACCTTAAGTCTTGGAGGCGTCTTCGGCCAGCTGGATTGCCCATAGTCATTAAGGTTGAGAGCTGGGCTAGTTGGTGACTGGTCATTCAGCATACTGCACTCCATCATACCACGATACGGTATACTACCTCACCATGTACTTATTCGTACTACTTCACCGGTGCACTACGTCACCATATTTGGTATAAAGCCCTCAGTCGGTTATCCGGGAATGCGTAAACCAGTACATTGCTTACCACTGCTCGAGCATGGTTTTAATATATGCAAGGTTGGCTCTGTCTAGTGTCTGTGTCGCTGCGGAACATGCCCTGATAATGCGGTCCAGGTTGGCGCGAGCCGCCTCACAACATTTCAGAGTGGCATTCAGTGTTATTCAGTATTATTGTACGATGAATCTTTTAATACAAGTGCTGTAATGCAATTTTTCCTGACTTTTTTGTGTTTTGCAGGTGGACACGGTGGATGCAGAGGAAACGACAGAGGCTCACTCTTCTCCCTCCTTTTCTTCTCCCTACACCTCTCTCTCTCTCTTTCACTCTGCATTTTATTCACTTGTCTTCGTATTCAAGAACGTGTCTCCTCCTGTGCGCCGACGCACACTTCTTTATGGAGAGTTAACACTAATATTCCGTTAAGCTTTAAGAAGGAAACAGAAAGTACCGAAAAGGTGGCTGGCTGAATGCACCTTCAAACCAGAATTCACGTTAACCCGGTACATGTTAACCGCGTGCTTCCCCAATCACACCCCGAGCCCAAATGTAAACTATGTGATGATAGAGAAGCCACCTTTGAGTATTAACTCCAGATTTACGACATAGTCCAATAGAAGTCGAGAGTTCGGCGAAATCCTGACTGACCCGGGAAAGACAGTGACAAAGGAAACACAGTGCCGTAACAAAAAATATATATTTTTTTAAAGACGTTTCGTTTCTCAGACGAAAGCCTTGTTCACACTCTCCCTCTCTCTAATTATGACCAGCCTTGGCAGACCAAAGTGTTTCACCCACTGCACCCACCGTATTATACAGCGGACGCGGGTGAGCCACTTCGGTCTGCCAACGCTGGCCTTAACGAGAGAGAAAACGAGAGTGCCCAAGGCTTCGGTGTGAGCCTTGGACACTCTCACCATACTTCAACTGTTCAAACGACCCAACTTCAACAGTTCAATTATACTTCACTTGTATGGCACCGTGTCCTTATGCGTGTGTCCCTGCAAACTTTGCCTGACGTCGCTGTACAATGTAACAAATCGGTCGTTGTTTTAAACGATATCGCTGCCCGCAGCTGCAACAACAAAGATGTCAGAAGCGGTCGATGTCTTGCTGCCTTTATTTTTAACCTTCTTTTGTTTTTCCGGTCGCGTAGTTCAAGCGTTCGCGATTGCGACACTAGAAGCGGCCCGTTGCCATGGAGCGGTAGTGTTAATGTTCGCTGCACCTTTCGCGTTTCGTTGCGAAATCAGCCGCCGCCGCCGCACAAGGGGCTGCCGGACAGCCTCTCGTAGTGCCGAAAAGAAGGCACAACTGTGGCCACGCTTGCTCTAAGACACAGAGCGCTATAAAACGCACGCAGCGTTTTGGTAAACTCATAACGCTCTCTTTTTGCATTCGCCTAAATCTATTCTAAGCTGAAAGCCGTCTTCTTGCACCTACCAGTCTACGCATCGATCTTCTCTCACACCCCGTCCGAAACCTTTGTGCGACTAACGTGGTTTTGTATTCCCTCCAGAAAGGCAGTCATTGAGGCTTCTCGCACATCATGTGGTCTTGCGCTGCCTACGTAATCGGACCATCGTTGAGAACACGGCATTGTCATGACATTTTAATCATTTATTTACTTCCAATACTTCAAAGGTCCTTGTTTAGGGGTTTTACACGAGGAATCGGCAACAATTTAACGAAGGACATGTTTCACAGCACCTCCTTTCAAAAGTATCAAGCTGGAGTGTTGCACGGTCCTGGCAAGGGGGGAACGTTCCAGTACCTTGACATGCACACAAAGAAGGAAGATCAGTGTGCGGGCATTATTAAAAGATTAGTGAGCCACGGTCGGAGCATGGGGAGGGCGAACGGCTTTGGTGCGTTTAGGTCAACCAAAATGACCGGCGATGAGCTGTGATTATCACAAATAAGCGAGCGGTAGCGCGATGAAACTTATGAAAAATAGAAAGCGGACGATGATGTTCGCCTTCACGTGAAGTCACGTTATGCGGCGTCATAATGGCGCCATGATGACGTAGTGAATTCGGGGGACTTGTGACGCAGTGATGACATCGCATGGAAACGTCACCACGTCATATGTGTTTATTTGCATCCTTCGAGTTGACACCGGCGGCCAGTGTTCGTATTCGATGAGACATCTGAGGCTCAACTTAGCCTCAATTATGAAGAAGTGATTTCATTAAGTCATTATGTTAGAACGCATCTCCATTACGGACGTCTGCGTCAATATTGGTAGACAACCACTGCATTGATACTGCTCAACATAAGGCAAAACTTACCAGCACTAGCTGGCAAGAGTAATCGTTTAGCCAACACAACTGTAAAGCTTTCCCGCAGTTAACCAACATTAAAAGCCAGTTTTTACCAACCTCGGCTAATGCTAGCAGTATGCAAGCAAATGGGAAAATTGATTTTGATAACGAATTGCGCTTATCGACACCTTGATTCATCACCCCAAATATGGGTGAAAGAGCCACTGCGAAATCTTTTCGAAAGATTTAGTTCCCGGGAAATGTGAGGGCAGGGGAGAGTGGGGTGGGAGAATAAAACACACTTGATTGAAAAGAACATGGATTTCGCATTCGAGGTGTCGCAGCTGAATTCTTAAGAGAGCATGCGAGTTCTATTTTTCGCACTTCTTTAGAGAGAAAAAAAAACAAAAACGTACGCGCGCACTCTTAGTATATGTCCGCCACCGCTGAAGTCCTGTGACGTGTTTCTGTGTCTTTATGTGCTTTGAGAAATCGCTAAACAGTCAGCGTCGCTGGAGCCAACGTACCTGAATATATTGCGCTGTCGTCATGAGTCGCCCAGGTTTGTACATGCCGAACTTGTACGACGAAACAGCGCTGTATTGAACGATGAAACAGATTACTGTTAGTCACCTCAGCTCCCTGTTGATGTTCTCTCGTCTTCGCCTGGTACCGCGCCCTTTCGTCGTTCAAGTACTTGATCTCCTCTTGAGAAAGAGCGACTCGTGCTCGTTCAGAAATACCCTTCATGGGGATGAAGTCTCCGAGTTCCCTACACTCTTCTGTTTTGTTTTCGCATGCGCGTGTGTGTAGTGTGTGTTCGACGTCTATCCAACCTCTTTGCGTACGCTGCTTCCTTGACTGCCCTCCTCCCGATCACGTGGTTCGAGCGGGTGAGCATGCTGGTCATCCTGCTGAACTGCGTCACGCTCGGCATGTACCAGCCGTGCGCGGACGACGGCTGCGTCTCGGCCCGATGCCGCCTGTTGCAGGTGTTCGACGACCTCATATTCGCCTTCTTCGCCATCGAGATGACCATCAAGGTGCTCGCCATGGGACTGCTAGGACGCAGCGCGTACCTGGCCGAGGCGTGGAACCGCCTCGACTTCTTCATCGTCATCGCCGGGTAAGAAGAGAAGTTCACTATCTATCTATCTATCTATCTATCTATCTATCTATCTATCTATCTATCTATCTATCTATCTATCTATCTATCTATCTGTCTGTCTGTCTGTCTGTCTGTCTGTCTGTCTGTCTGTCTGTCTGTCTGTCTGTCTGTCTGTCCGTCTGTCTGTCTGTCTGTCTGTCTGTCTGTCTGTCTGTCTGTCTGAATAATCGTACCTCGTATTTATTTATTTATTTATTTATTTATTAATTTATTTATTTATTTATTTATTTATTTATTTATTTATTTATTTATTTATTTGTACCCTATAGGCCCGAAGGGCCAATAGTGTACAAATATAGAGGCAAATAGTGACAAATTTAGTGTACAAATATAGAGGTACAAATATAGTGTATAGTATAGAGGCGGGGAGAGGGTGCCAATTTATGAATAATACAGCGTAGCACAAGTTTAAAACAGACATCTAAGATGGTATGTATGTGGCTAAAAGCGTTGGATGCCACGTTTTGGGCAATACTGCGTTGAAGGCAAAAACTTGGCGCTGCGTTGACTCCGTCAAGGAGCAGTTTGCTGTCGAACATTTTCAACATCATCTGTTGATTGCAGCGCCCACGAGCTAACACGGTTGTAACAGGTACTGCGCATGTTGGTGCCTTGGACTTTTTTTACCTGTTCATTGTCTCAAATTATGACAGGTAGATTGCCACTATCCCTCAAGAGAAAGGTATATAACGGATGTATCTTGTCGGTACTTAGCTACGGAGCAGAAACCTGGAGACTTAAAAAGAAGGTTCAGCTTAAATTGAGGACGACGCAGCGAGCAATGGAAAGAAAAATGGTAGGTGTAACCTTAAGAGACAAGAAGAGAGCAGAGTGGATTAGGGGACAAACGGGGGTTAAGAATATCATAGTTGAAATAAAAAGAGGAAATGAACATGGGCCGGGCATGTAGCGCGTAGACAGGATAACCGCTGGTCATTAAGAGTAACTAACTGGATTCCCAGAGAAGGGAAGCGGGTTAGGGGGAGACAGAAGGTTAGGTGGGCAGATGAGATAAAGAAGTTTGCGGCTATAAATTGGCAGCAGCAATCACAGGACCGGGTTAACTGGCGGAACTTGGGAGAGGCATTTGTCCTGCAGTGGACGTAGTCAGGCTGATGATGATGATGATGATGAGGATGATGATGATGATGATGATGGTGGTGGTGGTGTCTCCAACAATATAATTTTGTTTTCTCACTAATCTTAAGATGGAAGTTGGGATCCGCGCATTTATTTTTGTAGTTAGAAAAACGCAATTTCTTTACCTTTTGTAAAGAGTGCACCACCACATACACACTATTGTAGCGGCGAAGAAGCCCTTAAGTGTTGCTGAAGACTGATTGATTTGTGGGGTTTAACGTCTCAAAACCACGCTATGATTATGAGAGATGCCGTAGTGGAGGGCTTCGGAAATTTCGACCACCTGGGGTTCTTTAACGTGCACCCAAATCTGAGCACACGGGCCTACAACATTTCCGCCTCCATTGGAAATGCAGCCGCCGCAGTCGGGATTCGATCCCGCGACCTGCGGGTCAGCAGCCGAGTATCTTAGCCACTAGGCCTCCGTGGCGGGGCTTGTTGAAGACTGAAACTGAACTTTTGCTTCGCTCGACATAGAGACATTGGCAAGTAAGTGAAGGAATGAATAAACAAATACATAAATTAATAAATACGAGGTATTATTAGATAGATAGATAGATAGATAGATAGATAGATAGATAGATAGATAGATAGATAGATAGATAGATAGATAGATAGATAGATAGATAGATAGATAGATAGATAGATAGATAGATAGATAGATAGATAGATAGATAGATAGATAGATAGATAGATAGATAGATAGATAGATAGATAGATAGATAGATAGATAGATAGATCACTTGTGAAAGCCCTGCTGTGCTATTTCTTGCTTATCTTGTTTGACGGACTGTGTGCCTGCGCATGTTTTCTGGGTTTTTTTTTTCTTGTCTTCTTTTCTTGTTAAAAAATTGCTGTTGTCACTGATTGCTCTATGAAACCCCCCTTATGTAATGCCCTAGAGGCCCTTGAAGTATATAAATAAATAAATAAATAAATAAATAATAAGATAGATAGATAGATAGATAGATAGATAGATAGATAGATAGATAGATAGATAGATAGATAGATAGATAGATAGATAGATAGATAGATAGATAGATAGATAGATAGATAGATAGATAGATAGATAGATAGATAGATAGATAGACAGACAGACAGACAGACAGACAGACAGACAGACAGACAGACAGACAGACAGATAGATAGATAGATAGATAGATAGATAGATAGATAGATAGATAGATAGATAGATAGATAGATAGATAGATAGATAGATAGATAGATAGATAGACAGACAGACAGACAGACAGACAGACAGACAGACAGACGGACGGACGGACGGACGGACGGACGGACGGACGGACGGACGGACGGACGGACGGACGGATAGATAGACAGACAGACAGACAGATAGATAGATAGATAGATAGATAGATAGATAGATAGATAGATAGATAGATAGATAGATAGATAGATAGATAGATAGATAGATAGATAGATAGATAGATAGATAGATAGATAGATAGATAGATAGATAGATAGATATACAACGCACGCATAACGCAGGGCCCTGGAGTACGTTCTGGACGTGGGCAACATCAACCTGTCGGCGATCCGCACCATTCGCGTGCTGCGTCCCCTGCGGGCCATCAATCGCATCCCGAGCATGCGCATCCTGGTGATGCTGCTGCTAGACACGCTGCCCATGTTGGGCAATGTGCTGCTGCTCTGCTTCTTCGTCTTCTTCATCTTCGGCATCGTCGGCGTCCAGCTGTGGGCCGGCCTGCTGCGACAGCGCTGCTACCTCGTACTGCCCGACGACAACATCTCGATACCAAGGTATGAGACTCGCTAGCCTCCCACTGAATATACGTGCGCCAGATTACGCTTAGCTCTTAAGGATGAGTTCACGGAGTTGGTACTTAGGTGACGCATTACAACGTCGTCCGACAGTCGAAAAGTGAGCCAGATTCCGAGATTCGGGCAAGGATCATTTGAAACAACGAACTTGTGTATACAACACAGTCACTGCGACTCGTCATATGGATATGTGGGCTGGACCTGTTGAGGACAGGTTCCCTTAAGTTGTCTCTCTCCTCTTGCCAAGTACAATAAAAGATGATATATATATATATATATATATATATATATATATATATATATATATATATATATATATATATATATATATATATATATATATATATATATGTGTGTGTGTGTGTGTGTGTGTGTGTGTGTGTGTGTGTGTGTGTGTGTGTGTGTGTGTGTGTGTGGAGCCAATGATTAGTGGAGATCGGGACGTAACGCACTGATAAGCGGGGTCTCATCATATATCCCCTTGACAGCTCAATTCTTTGGCTGAGGCAATGTGAGGAAAATTATAAATATCGCAAATATAATGCAATTTCGCTACGTGAATTATACCCAGTGAGAGCTATTTCCTCGCTATTCTTGCTCGGAAGGCGATAGGCTCTAGTCTACGCTTCGTAAGAAGAAAGGGGCCTCAGCACACGCGGCGCTAATTCACTCAGATCGTCCGTTACGCCTCCTAACGGGCGCCAGCAGCCGCGTTCGTTTCGGAAAGCTCCGTGCAAGCTGGAGAAGTAGCACCCCACTTTCGCACGTTCTATGAAGTTTTTCAGTATAACCCCCGTATTCACAAACTTGACTCGACTTTCACCCTTCACTTGACAGAGTTGAGCACTGCGCCACCGCTCGGCTGAAAATGACGCTGCGCTACTCAAGAATCGCCGCAGATTATCACTGATACGCAGTGACCTGCCGTGCCTAGAGACGGCGCTTCCATCGGTTTTCGGGGGTTACTCGGCTTTCTGGGGGTTCGGCTAACAAGGGTTACCCTCGCCTGGGAAGGACCCTTGCGTCCCTTCCAGAGCGCGCCAGTTTGTCATCGTCGCAAGGCACCGTAGGGACCCCTCCCCCCGATTTCGCCCCTCTCTGTCTGTTTCCAGTTCAGTGCAGTGCAGCGAAGGCTACAGTAAGCGCATTGATCACTCAGCCATCACGATCAAATGGACGTGCTATGCAATTGCATATCCAGAAAGACTGCACTGAAGTTTGTGCAATGACGTGAAAACGCACCACACTTTCAGCACCAACTGTTGCAAGGTTAAGAGGGGATTATTATAGGACCGTAATTTTCGCTTCATGCACGTAGAACAGTGAGGTCACCGCGACACGCAAGGCGCGCTAAAACCCGGCGGTTTTACGCGCAGAGTCGAATTGGAGGTTCCCGACTATCGTCGAAGTCGGGCCGAGTTACTTCAAATCTAATTCGTACATGTGTCGTTGAAACGCTTTGGACAGTGTGAAAGATTGCGACTATTGTCGGAGGCCTCAATCATACTTGTGCCGAAAGGTTTTTTTTTTTCTCACGCTGTGTTCTAGATCTTGTACACTCGGTTAAACTACGAGAAACAGTCTTTTATGCGGCGGTCGTGTAAGAGAAAGGCTCATGCAAGGATCGCCGATGTTGAAATAAAACGCAACATGCGTGTTTTTTTTTTAATCTCATGTTCGATACTCACTCGTGCCTTAATACGAGAGCGCAAGAAAAAAAACAATAAAAATGTAATACGAGGCAACAGTATTCAACATACTCCTCGGTAAGGGATTCCACTTATTGCCGAAAAGCGCATCTGAGCACAACGAGCGGAGCAGTGGAACAATACCGGGAATAAGATCAACGCAACGACGAAAGAAAAAAAAAACGCGATCTTAAAGTAGTTTTCACGGCGCTGTACACAAACCTGTGAAATTCAAAACAACAAACATTTTCGAGATATCGCTAGATATACTCTCTCAAGTCTCCTCCTTCCTTCCCCACAAAGGTATCCTGCCGAAACCAACGAGGAGGAAACTGTTCTAAACGGCCGCCAGGGCGGCGCAGCGATCACCTTGTCGTCTGTATATACAAACCAAAACCAACGCCTCCTCTAAACAATGCCTGGTGAATAGCTCCCAGCGGAGTTGGCCTGCCTTCAGTTTTGAGCAAGCGCCGCGCGCTGGCGCTCGCGACCGAGACTTATCACGGCAGCGGGCGGTACCAGCTAAGCGTTTTTCATCTGCGGCCCATAGGGGCGCGTCAGTCGAGAATTGTTTGAGACCTGCAACTGTGCACCACTGTTTCTGAGGCTATGCAAAGTGTTGCGTTGTTGCACCGTCTGCCACAAGTGACGCTAGCGACCGAGAACATTTTCAGAATGAAGGAGGGAATGGGTGTGGCAGCTGTTTCTCTTCTCATGCGGCAGGCATCTTCCTAGAGGAGGCGTTGCCAAAACTGACCTGCCGCACAGGCGACAGCAATTCGCTGTTTGGCCGACGCATCCCGCGCATGATACGGAAAAGTGGGTTGCGGCTGAGAAAAAGAGGCGATACTTGCAACAGCGCATCGTTGTGAACCGGGCCGTTATGGCGCGTAAGGGAACAGAAGGTGCACTCGCGCACCGGGAAAAGGGGGGCAACGAAAAGGAGGTTGGCAACTCTGGTTCCTGAAGTGCGCGCCATTCTGGAGGAGCAGAAAGGGGCGGGGCGCGCAGGCCTGTGATGGCGCTATATGAGACGTATAGAGAGAAGTCAGGGAGGAAAACGGAGGCGCCGTCATAATTTGGCAAAGCTCATATTTCGGCGGTGGCCTCCGTGCTAGTTACGTCAGACGCCGCTGCCAGGCAGCGCCACCTCGATTGCTTTCGGTTACGTCTCCCTTACTTCCGCCGCTGCGGTTGCTATAGTGACCGAGGTGTGGCTGCACATTGCCACAGCATCACGTATATATAGCTGCTGCTCGCTTAACGGCGGCGACTGTGGTGTATACGCGTATGGCCCGTTCGAGTGGTGGCAGTGGTCGGTTTGCCGAGAGGAGAGGAATCTTCTTCACTGCTGTGCAACTTTGGCTGCGGATGCGTTTTATACTTGCTCGTTCATGTTGCCTCTAAGCAGACCTCCTGCCCATATACGTGTTGCTCTTGGAAAAACCGCGATTGCAAGCATCGTTAGCAAAGCTGTTTGGCTAGAGACAGAACGAGCGAGCTGGTGCACACAACAATGTATCCAGTTAATATTATTTTGCCCACACGAAGTTAAGGAGGGTGGGAGTTTGCACATGTGAACAAGGAACTGGGCATTTTGATTATCGCAGTCTTATTTATTTCACAGGATTTCTTAGTGCGGGGGGGGGGGGGCTAGTTATTCCTGAAAGTAGTGTTGAAAACACGCGGAGACAACTGGACTGGTACCACACAAGACACAGTGTTGCGTGCTGTACATTCTTAGTCCAGTTGTCTATGGTGTCCTGCTAGTACATATGTCTATTTCGCAGGGCGACAACACGTTCAGCGAGCTAGTTGGTGACCGTTCGTAGTACGAGGGTGTGGTTACAGACAGCGACCCCGTACCACGCATAGATATGGTGTTTGGGACTCTGGGACAAAGAGACGGTATTATATTTTTCAAAATTTTATTTCCCCGAATGGCAATTGGCAGATGTCAATGCATGAGCAGTCGAAGGCTTTCACTACATTCCAGTCGTCTTCCGGGTTGTAGCAATTCAGGTTCACCCCTTTCGCATCAAGACCAAACCCACAGGGCTCACTCGACTCGTGAGACCAGTGCCTGAGGGAATGCCCAAGATATATCATTACATTGAAGCTGGTGTTTAGACGCCACTCAAACATGAGATGAAGTCATTACAGCGCTTACCAAGTGTCTACCGCACGAAAAAAAGAGTTTAAGAATAATCATTCGACGTACCAGAGCTTATGTATTATACGCGCTGCAATGAAGCTCCGTGACCGAACGTCGGCTGCAGCTGGTTGCTATTGCCAGCCACTGCGGTCACGTTCAAACTAGGCCCGAATCTAAATAAATGCTGCTTCTTAGACAGAGGTGCAGTTAAAGACATTCCTACCGGAAAAGTCTTCTGGAAGACTTCACGATGTCATCGCTTATACGTTTAAGGGAAGATTTAAAGCCCCTGAACAGGGGTCGTCTCAGGAGCTGGCATTTCCACTAGCGATCTTGTCAAGGCGAGGCCGTTTTTGGAAACGGTGGCGCCAGCGACACCTCATCCTCGACAATTTTTTTTGTCCCTTCAAGCATGTTCACTCTAAGAAAAAGAGTCCTGTAACACTTTTCTTTTGTTTTTACAGTCTTGACTTGCCACGTATTATACGGCTCTCTTCAGAGACACACAATCTTTTTTTTTTTTGAGTGACATTGTACTCTCTTCTGAGAAAGGTGCAACCCACAGGAGAGTTGACGTGCCTGTTAATTATACAAAGTCAGGACTGTCTGAAAGGAGTCAGATGTACTCTTTCTTCTTTTGGAGTGCATTGTCATCTGAACGTTTGCCTTGTTTCAATTTCCAGTAGTTTGAAAGAAAAATTGCGCTCATTTCTGAGCAATGAATGCTCCAATCAGTGTGATTATATAAGTAAAACAAGCGACCCTAGTTGAAGGACCCCTGACAGCAAACGCTTTGTTTGCGACTTCTCCTAATCCTGATTTTAGCTTTATGTCTGGTTATCCCGCAATTGAATTGCAAATTCTCTAGCTCATCATGTACTTAATGCTAGCGTCATTATAGAGAACAATTTTGCGTCAGCTCGAACTGCTTGCCTAATACCATAAGAAACTAGCGCTTTCCAGCGGGGAGCGCAAGCGACTACCTGCGCTCAAGCTGCGGTGACACTGAACGGGCCGTTTTCAAATCGGGGGACCCGGGCGCGGTGAAGAATGAGACAATGGGGCTACTTTGACCGTGTCCCTCTCAGTAAAGGGAAAGCAATCCTGGTATAGGCAGCCGAAACCACCTTGAGAGCAGTCCGATAACAGATCGAGAAGGGTCCTCGCCGAGTGCCCCCTGCCAGTCAAGCTATTGTGCGCGCTCCACAAATGTTCTCTGACGTCGGCAATAGTCGAGTTACTCGCGGAACGTCCCAGGGAGCCTTGCTGTACGTCATACTCGTGGCGATGTCGCAAGGCACTGTCAAATCAGATGAGCACACTTGTTCAGTTTAAAACCGAATTAAAATATCCATACTCTAACGTCCAGCACTGATAATCGGTAAGAAGTGCCAGCGCGTAAAGGACAAGCAGCACAAACATATTGAGGTTTCAATTTTGGTGTCATGGGTTCTTCAAGCTGTATTCGACACGCAAGAACGAATGTCAAAGGAAGGATACGCGACGCGAAACTATGTGGCACCCCTTTCTTTGGCTTTCGATCATTTGTGTCGGTAACGCTGTAGCTGCAATAGGCCTTTTAAATGCGAATGCATTTCTTAGTCGGGATATGTCAGGCATCCGGCGTTGTTTGCGGCGTCCGCGCGCAGGCAGGTGTTATCTCTTCGCTTTTATTCCCTCTCCTATAGCAACAGCTGCGGGCGCACGCGCTTATCCTCGCCCTTAGCAACCGGAGCATGTGGTGCGAGAGAGTGTAGAAGAGGGAATGTGCAGCGGTTCGCCATTCCTTCTCTCGCCCTTCCTCTCTCTCTCCTCTCTGCACCCCACTCTCCCGTCCGCTCGCACCTGGCTCTCGACCGATCGCTGGCTGGGCGCCTCTCAAGGACATCCGGAAATAGAGGTCTTTAGTTTGACGTTTTAACGCTCCGCTTAGCAGCTAAGCGGAGCGGGAACGCGAGTGCGCATGCGCCCTCCGCTAAGGCCTTAAGCGGGTTACCGGGTTACCGAAGCGGGGAATACGGTCCGCTTACGAGCTGCCTAAGCGGAGCGCGGTGCGTCGCTGCCGTTTTTGCAAGCGGAAGGGGGACAACGCGCGCGCCCTCTCTCGTGCGTGCAGCAACTTTGCTCATTTCAAGATGGCTGCCTCCGGAGATGGCACGCTTTCCGCGAGTGCTGCAGCTTGGCTGTCACCTGACCAGCGCAAGCCGCGAAAACACAGTTTCAACGGTGAAAAATAAAAACACCGCCACCACACACGCGTCAAAAGCGCAAACAACACACAGTGAATGCTTGCAATGGATCTGGAACGGAACCTTGCTGGCTTTTGGGCGGCTACTATCAAGTCAGAGCTCGCTTCTTTGTCAAAAAAATAGACGGTTAATACATTGAAAGTGGATTTCTAAACACTTCTTGAAAAGATAATTTACACGTTATTGTTTTGCTTTGTATACGTGAAAAAAAAATGTTTTTTATTTGTTTACCGACGATGAAAACGACCAGAGGGCGCTGCAACTGCGAAAGGTCCGCTTCGCTGCCGGCAACGAATAACTAAAAGAGGAAAATCAGGCGCCGCTCCGCTGCGGCTTCGCGGGTGCTCCCGGAGTGGAGCGGACCACAAAAACGTCAAACTAAAAACCTCTAATGTGTGCTCGAGACGCAGCTCTGAAACGCCAACGCCGAGCCGAGAACGCTGGTGCCCCACTATCCCGTCCGCTGGCTCCTCAATCTGTATACAGTTCCCAGTCGGGGCGCATCTCAAGGCGATGGCGGTGAAGGCGAATGTCTGACGGCAACGGTACCCTCTCTCGGTGCAAGAAATGCATTCGCATTTCCTCACGACTCCCTTTGGGGAGGTGGGGGCATTTTTTCCCTTTAGACATGGCCTCCGAGAATGCGCAACAGCAGGTTCCTGCCAGCGTGCAATCTCAGAGGTCATGCTTTAGAGCGAGAAGTTTGTGAATTACGCACCAGGGGACGCCTGGTGCACTGTCTGTGTGTGTGATGCCGCTGATTCCGTGTGTGTATTTGCTCGCAGTGCGTCTTCTCATTCCACCTCTTTGCAGGAGTATCAGCCCGTTTTATGTGGAGAGGGTCAAAGCGTTTAAGTAAGCAGCGTTCTTTTGAGAATGCCATTTTGTGGCTGCCGGCTCGTGTGCATCTGTGTGTGTGAAGTGATGCGCTTCGCTCGATCTGTTTGCGTGTCTATCCAGGGCTGAACAGGGTGGTCTGAACCACCGCCGACGTACGTACGTGACTCACTGCATGTGATGCTTGTCATACTTTCTTGCCGTCTAACATGCGTGGCGGAACAATCGTCCTTTTGTTTTCGGAAATGAAGCGGTGTTACGCGTATGAGCCGCAACTTCTCAGTTTAACCGGTACACCTTCCAAGCTTACGCCGCCGAGTCGCGTGGAATGACGTCCTATGTGAGAAAGCTAACCCTCCTATAACATGCCACAATTTGAAAAGCAGAAAATTGTTAAGCGCCCTTTGGCAGTCACCTCAGACACTTAAGGTTCTCACCTGAGGGGAGGGGGGAAGTGACGTCACCTTCCATGGCCACGCGACGAGAAAGCCAACCCGCGAACGTGTAGTGTACCGTAATATGTAAAATGGTAGATAATGTTGCAAGCTTCGTAAAAAAAACAGAAGGTAATCATCACTGCATCAAAGCTAGAACGAATTCATGACATCTGCTTCGGAGGTTGAACTACGCCTGCATGCCGTCATACCACGAGACGAAAATCTTTAGGTGTACCAGAAGAGGCAGCTACTTAACCAATGACGAACGTTTGCTAACGGTGTCTTCGGGTCATAAATGGTTGCTATTTTCTCACATGACGACCTGCGTTCGCGCGTGCCATTGCTGCGACATGCGCGAACCAACCGTTCTTCTCTGCTTTCATTCACTAACACTATAACCACGTGCTCTCTGCTTTTATTCACTAATACTATAACCACGTGCTGTCTTGTAACTAACTTCCCCGCGTGCATCAGTGAATGCGTCTAACCCTTGACGTAACTTGGATACAATTCGGTGAGCAGAAAGTGTCCTAAATGAAACAGTAACCCGGCGATGTGAACGTCGTGTCACTTACTCGGCATTATCGCTTCTGTACCGCCGTTTTTTGGGCGAAGCATGACACTGGAACTAATCAATCTAGTTGTCTATAAGATTAACTACTGATTTGCTTGGCACTACCCGCCTGCTCACTGGCAGTGCCCTTTTTACTCCGTCCCTTGTGACGGCTGCTAACCCAGACACATTTTGCATCATCCACACTTTTGCGTATACGTGAATTAAATGTATCTGTTTTTCCTCTGTGTTCTCCTTCGTGCATTATAGGGACGCTGATGGTATTTGTCTCCCGGAACTTTTATTTGAACTCAGATGTTGTCGACGCACTCTGGGCCCCAGTAATATGGTTACAACCTTACAACCAGTCAAACCATCCGTCCAAAGCGCACTACAGGCATAAAAAAAAAACTTGGCGAGACAAAAGATGGAGCGGACAGGGCTCATCCTATCAAATTTTCGTCCCTGTAGTTGCGCCTCAACTTTAAGTCGTTATTTTTGCTACTGACATACTGCCTCTACATACTGCCTTGTATAGTAGGCTCAATAAAAAGTCCAAAGAATGTCGGCCACGTAGGTGCCATATTGTTCAAGGAGGCAAACAAACGCCCCACTGCGTTATGGTTAGACAATTTCGTAGATAAAGATAAGAGCTTTCGAGATAAGTCGCGAACTGATTACGCTGAGATTTTTAGGCACGTTTTGTACGCATACTGAAAACGTGCCTGTGTCAGCCGCAGGAGCGGGAAGCCACACTCGGTTTCCGTCCGTGTAGTCATCGGCCTTGATTGATTTATATGTGGAGTTTAACGTCCCAAAACCATCACATGATTATGAGAGACGCCGTAGTAGAGGGCTCCGGAAATTTTGACCACCTGAGGTTCTGTAACGTGCATTCAAATCTGAGCACACGGGCCTACAACCTTTCCGCCTCCATCGGAAATGCAGCCGCCGCAGCCGGGATTCGATCCAGCGTCCTGCGGGTCAGCAGCCGAGTACCTTAGCCACTAGACCGCCGCGGCGGGGCGCAGTCATCGGCCTGCCCGCCAGGGGAGTACGAAAACTCTCGAAAATAGGACTGAAATGTGCAGCAAGTTTAGTTAGTCTCCCGCAAAACGAGAATCGCCCGTACTCTCTTGTTTACTGTGTAAGAGAGGTGTTCTGCCTCCGGAAGGTGTCCATGGTGGTATAAAACTTTGGAAGCCTGCAGCATTCTCTTCTCGCATGAGGATGCTCACAGGCATGCACTAATAAGCGCGCACTTCACGCTGACATCGCGGGCCAGGCGGCCTTCGGCCAACATTGCCAAGTGCGCGAGCAGGATTAATATTTTTTTTTAGTCGCGAAGCCAACCAGCTTCCCCGCTTCAGTCATCTAGGCGGGGCCTGTATTCGACTGTAGTTTTCTTTGCCGTTGGAGACATGTTTCCGGTACAGTCACACGAGGGAGGACACAGGATGAAATCAAACGTTAGAGTCGAAGCATGACCAGGGTTTGGGGCATTAGAGTTATTGTATATGCAACATTTAGGTAGCATATGTAGCAAATCTGTTTATACAGTATCTGCATATGCTGTTTGAAGGTAGCATATACAGTAACTCAAGGGGGCAGTGCACGTAGCGCCACCTCTCGTCGGCGACAGCGGTGGCTTGCCTAACTAGACGGTGAATAGGCGAAATAAAAATGGTGCCTGACGAAAAAAGCTAGTTAACGAAAAAGGACTCCCGGTTCTATACGGACGTTACTTACTTGAGCATTCTGTTACGGTTACAATGTCACACTACAAACTCCCTGGCTTCCCAGGGTGCTTAATAATTTACAGTGGGGTCTCCCAGGTTTCCTATGGGCAGTGTTCCATTGTCCTGGGAAGCCATTTATTCTTTATTCAATGATTACCCCGCTTAGCCCGAAGGCGCTGCAGCAGGGGGGTTACAATGCCGAGAAAAACACATCTTCATTAATACAGCACACTTGTTCATTTGATAAGTGATTCCATTCTCTAATGGAACGAACAAAAAACGAATTCGCATACAAATTAGATCTGTTACGGTACTCTAAAATCTTGAAACAATGATCATTTCGCGAAGAGATATAATGAGGACTGTAAAGGTACTTTTCTTTTCGAATGCCGGTTTTACCATGAAATATTTGGTACATTCGTTTTATAGTTCGACAATAACTTTACAAGATTGTTCACGTATGTTCTGTATAAAACCGAGAGTCATTTTTGGTAACCATATCCTTTTACGTCAGATATAATTTTTTCTCGCCCATTTCCCGTTCAGTTACGTCAAGACGCAGTTGTTGCTACCGAGAGAAGGAGAACGTACAGATGTCCCCCAATCTTGAGAATGCTGCACGAAACGCCCTCGTAAATGTGAAGGGAGTCTTTGAGCGTGCTTCTAATGGTGCTTTTCATTTCTTTTCCCACCGTCGGTTGTTGCGCAGTCCGATATCATCGTACTACCAGGGTCTGGACGCCGAGAAGGACTTCATCTGCAGCACGGAAAAGGACAACGGGATGCACCGATGCAACGGACTGCCCCCGCTTGTCCTGCCCTCGGGTCTGATCTGCAACGCGTCGGCGCAGCCGCACAGCGCCAACGCGCCCACCAACGTGTCCTGCGTCAACTGGAACCAGTACTACACGAATTGCACGGCGGGGGACAAGAACCCCTTCCAGGGGTCCATCTCCTTCGACAATATCGGCCTAGCCTGGGTCGCCATATTCTTGGTGAGGCTAAAAGAAAACCTCGATCGTCGTTCTTTCCACCTTACGTACTCTTAAAGCATGTCCTTACCTGGCCAAGACTCGGTCTCCATATTCTTCTTGAGCCCATATAAAAACATCGATCGTTGTTCTATCTGCCTAACGGATTAAAAAAAGCATGTGCAATCTCACTGTACAGGGATTACCGGAACACCAGAGTTGTGGGTCTCCCGTTTATTGCGACGGTTATTACAGCTGTTTTCATTTAGGCCTATCGCTTCTTGGTACGCTGTTCATAAACAAACCCGGCAGCCAGCTTCTTCATAACCCGTTCCCCCGGCTTTTAGGTTGTTGAAACCTGTCTGTACACGGCCTGCTGTTTGAGGATTACCAAAACACCTGAGCCGTTAGGCTCAGGCTTATCGCGGCGGTCACTGCAAGTGTTATTGTCGTTTGTTTAGGTTCAGCGCGTTCTGGCGGGCTCAGTTCGAACAGTCTCTGCAGACAGCTTTCTGTTCGCTTTTGATTTTCGCGCGTTTTCCAGGTGGGAAGAGCGGTGAACGGAAAGCAGTCTGCAACGATCTGCACGCGTTAAAAACACTCTGATTCCTGGTTGTAGCGTAGGTCATCTCGCTTTTTGCCAACGTAAGACCAGCAACGCTTCTGGTGTTGCTCGCTGACACAGTCCACTAATTGCGGCATGGGAAAAAAAGGAAGGGGGGGACGAGTCCGAGTGACAGGAGCCCGTTGAAACAAAAAACCACAATTTTTGGAGAATTTTTCTTTAGTACATAATAAACAACGAACTTACGAGTCAAGTTTGTCGCAAGTAATAGGACATTCACTGACAGCGTTAAGAATGATGTTATTCTTTCTCGCCTCAATCGTAAACAGAATGGGTACACATAAAAACCTCAAACTCGCGTTTCGATTGAGCGCATGGGAAACTGATCAGGAAGATAAACAGCAAATTTATAGGTGTCGGTGGCTCACTGCTGTTACATCGCGAGTAATACAAGCTATAGGCAAGGAATAGCTGATTGTTACTTTAGTTTCACGCCACTAACCACAAATCAATCCCAAATTCCTACCTCTGCAAGTGTCCTACAAAGGTGAATAGGTTGTCGCAGTGAGCGGCTGGAAGCGCCCGAGCGTATACAACTGCGTAATTCGAAAAGCACAAAAGATGCTTTTTTTTTTTGTAAAAAGAGTTCACTGCCAGAAACCACACTTCTTTAATTTTGGGGCTGATTTCCCGGATGTCTCGCTTCGTTTTAGCAACGCTGTCCGGATGATCTAATCTGAGTACCCGAATTTCGTTTGGGTTCCCGGATGTCTCGCTTTAAGTTCCCGTATGTTCGTGTGTGAGGGCCCGGATAAAGGCGCTGGCATATGGCTCAACGGCCGTTCAAGGCAGCCAACAATGAGAGCTAAAAGCACTTTATTTTACATTTAAAAAAAACTAAAGGTAGCGGCACTCTTAATTTCTACTTCTCATGTGTTTCCCACAGGTGATCAGCCTGGAGGGCTGGTCCGACATCATGTACTATGTACAGGACGCACATTCCTTCTGGGACTGGATCTACTTTGTGCTGCTCATTGTGGTGAGTGCAACTCGCAGTGCACTGACTATCAGTAGTCAAACGCAGCGAAATATTAGCACGCAAGAGAGAGGACAGAGGACTCGTACAGCTTCACTTGTACTGCATGCTGTACAAATTCACTCGTACTGTTACTTGTCCTTATTTATTTTGCGGGTAGCCGATATCGCATCACCTATTAGGGAAAAAAAAAGACTGGGGGACCCTTAAGCTTCGCCTTTAAGAGTTGAACGCATTAGCGAAATCCGGCCCCTAGTGCGCCTTTTAACCGCTAAGTGCATACTTATTAATATGTTTTGTCACACACACACACACACACACACACACACAAGCACACACACGTGCACACAGTAGATTGTACCAGCGTGCGCTATTATGGCCAAATGGGCTCGTTTTTGTCGTGACACCTGTCGAACAAAATGCGTTAAAGGGGCCTTGAAACACTTTTTCAAGTAACCGTGAAATTAATTCACTAGAAGAGCTTATTGCCTCACGAATTCAGCACCGCGAAAATTTTAAGAATCCGTCCAGTGCGAGTGGAGTTACAAAGGTATGTCGCATGCTGCGATTGCATTATCTCTTCTCTCGTCCTGACCAAAGCGCTGGAAGCTAAGCAGGAAGGCGTGGCAGGCCCGGCAGCGGCAAGGAAACTACCGCGCCTCGTGACCATGCGCACTTTTTTTTTTCTTCGAATGCTCGGCTTTTTCAGTGTGATCGCGCGTGCACGCGTGGACAAATAGCGGCCTCCCGCGGCGATCTCTGTAACTTGCTTTTTCGGTCACAGACGCACAAACAATTTTTCGCTCACAACCAACGGGGCCGACGCTGGCAGCGGGATTTCTGCGACATGAGCTCTCTAACGCTATCGCGTTAAAATGGACTGGACAAGCTACGTAGTAAGGACAGAAAACCAATCAGTTAGAGCTACGAAACGGATAACGAAAGACGGGAGACGTAGCTGTGCACGAGAGAGGGTTCGATGGAGCAACGAAATAACAAAAACGTCACAGGCATAAAATGAAGCGAAGCTCGCACAGGATAAAGCAAAATTGGGGATAATTGTTAGGGGCCTTCGGCCTGCGGTGGACATGAAGACAGTCAAAAGAACTATGATCACGGTTGACTAGTGGGCACGCATTCAGACGCAGTGACTACAGTCGCGTGACCACAAGTTTGAACTGCAGGCAGTAATGAAGGGTGGTATGACGCATAGAGTTTCCTAAATAAACACTAGAGGGGACTCTGGCGCTAGTGTCTATGGGAACTGCAACGCATAGCACTTCAGTGAGCATGGGAATTGTGGGTATGGCAAGGATTCGCCTAGTCTTCGTACTTTACGTCCGTTCCGGCTTCGCGTGGCTTGAAACTGCTTTGTCACGAAACAACAATTGGCAAATGTTCGCCAGTCACACTTCACCGCTTTAATCTCTTTTAGGCTACCACTTCCAATCAGGTCACGAAGTGAAAAACGGTTTGTTGTTACCAGGGAGGATTGAAAAAAATTGCTGCAGTGAAAATGATCGTTCAGGAGTGAAGCAGTGCCTATAGCAAGATGGCGGCATTGGCGGCCACCTTACTAGGGGTATGATAAAGTATCACCATTCAGCGATTATAAGAACGGACCGTTTCCCTCGCACGCCCAACGGATGTATTGTGGACACTTTTTTTGGGTTTCATAGTGCTCCAAGCGCACTTTAGTGTCACTGATTTCCCTTAGTAAACCTTTAACTGGAGGCAAAGTTCTTCGGATATTCAGTCACCCATACTTGTTTCTGTGCGATATTTCGTCGGGAACAACTAACTGTCTTTAATTATAGAACTAACGTAGCATTTACATTAACATATCAAAGCCACTTGATCTTTAAGTGGGCACTACCAGAAAAAGAGCATGTTTTCGTCATCTTAGTGGTGGCAAAAGCTGGCTTCACTACTGCTAGCAGTGCATTGCGGGAGCTTCCACTTTAGTAACTTTTCTTTAATCTTCATTAGTTCTTTCCTTCGATTCAAAATTAAAACGCAGCAATGAACAAAGCCACACGTGCGTTCACCGTCCGCAAGCACGAAGACTACAGGCAAATCCATGTCATACGCATAATTCCCGTGGTCGCTGAGCGATCGCAGCGCCTGTGTGCCCTCCACTTAATCTTAGGAAACCAAGGAGGATTAAAGAAAAATTGCTGGAGTGGAAGCTCCTGCAATGCCTTACCAGCAGAAGCGAAAACACCTTTTGCCACTGCCAGGACGGCGGAAACATCCTCTTTTCTGATAGTGCCCACATAAAGATCAAGTGGCTTTGATACGTTATGTAAATGCTACGTTAGTTCTATATTAAAGGATAGTTGTTCCCGACGAAATAACACACAGAAACCAGTCTGTATGACCGAATCTTCAAAGAACTTTGCCTCCAATTAGAGGCTCACTACGGAAAACTAGTAACTTTAAAACGCACCTGTAGCACTATGTGGCCCGAAAAAGTTCCCACATTAAACTCGTTGGGCGTGCGAGGGAAACGCTTCGTTTTTAATCGCAGAACAGTGACACTTTATCATGCCCCTAGTAAGATGACCGCCACAACCGCCATCTTGCCAGAGGAACGGCTTCACTTCTGTGCAATCATTTCCACTCCAGCAATTTTTTCAATCCTCCTTGTAGGAAACCTATATGTTGGCACGAAGTGTTTAAACTGGGGAACGGCACAGACGTCGACCGGCGCAGACTGCCTCACTTTTTATTTTTCTGCGCATGCGTGCAGATCGGATCCTTTTTCATGATCAACCTGTGCCTGGTCGTCATCGCGACCCAGTTCTCGGAGACCAAGAAACGCGAGATGGAGCGCATGCGCCTGGAGCGTGCCCGCTACCACTCGAGCTCGACGCTGGCATCGACGTCCGTCTCCGACTCCGGCTGCTACACGCAGATCATCAAGTACCTCACGCACCTCGGACGGAGGGCCAAGCGGAGGTGCGACCTTCTACGCAACGCCCCAGCCCCATCCGCCATAGCGTGCATGATCCTTCTTGTCCATCTCTCTCTCTTCTGCCTCCCTTTCCACCCCGGATCTCTTTTTCGTGTGCAGAGCCGCAAACCAGACACGAGTCTGGTCAACCCCTCTGCCTTCGCTTGATTGATTGATTGATTTGTGGGGTTTAACGTCCCAGAACCACCACGTGATTACGAGAGACGCCGTAGTGGAGGGCTCCGGAAATTTCGACCTCCTGGGGTTCTTTAACGTGCAGCCAAACCTGAGCACACGGGCCTACAACATTTCCGCCTTCATCGGAAATGCAGCCGCCGCCGCCGCCGGGATTCGATCCCGCGACCTGCGGGTCAGCAGCCGAGTACCTTAGCCACTAGACCACTACGGCGGGGCTGCCTGCCTTCGCTTGCCTCTCTCTATATAATGAACGGAAGAATATGTTGGCCGCGGATGTTGCGCTGGCGTAATGTTAGCACTTGAAGTCTTTAACACGGGTGCTGCACCCATTGTACAGATTCGTGATCGCTCAATAGTAAAAAAAAGAAAGAAAACTTAAAAGAAGGACAACAAGGGGAAGATGAAAGCTTGCGATGAGAAATTCGTAAACAGGGTGTGGGTGCTGACCTCGACGTTTCGACAAGTTGCCTAGTCTTTTTAGAGGTTGAAACCGACTTACTTAGCGCTGGTCGGTGTATGTTTTGTACCCTCTCCTCTAATCCAAATAAAGGACCGACCCATCTAACGACTTCGTTTCAGTTTCGCACTTTCTGTCTACTACGATTTTCCTGTGTTCGTCCGATATTCGCGCACTTATTCTACAGTAGGGCATACGCCCACTCGACCAACAAGCTCTTCCAATAAACCACGGAGGAGAAGAAGGCAACTACAAAAGTGGGGAAGGCGGACACTAAGAGGCTGCCGTGGCGAATGTGGTGAGTCAGAAGGAATGTAATTAATGAAAAAAAGGCTGTTGGGGGGGGGGGGGTACACGTGTCACTAAATTATGGTTGACGGAAGAAAGCGTCAATTAACAATGGTAAGTTAGAAATACTTAGAAGAAGGAGTTAACACTTATTGTTTTAAGTTGTGAATCTAACATATCGCATTGACTCCAGAGATCCTTTTGAAACGCTTATACTCGCTGCCTGGAGCACATTACAGTTGTGCTTCATCCAGGGAGCGAAGCCCAAGTGCAGTTGGGGACCGGACAAGTGTCCGGTCCCGAAGGTATTGAAGGATGTGAATCTTCAGGTAGTCGGAGTTGTGACCTGCTACGTTATATAATGCTATGTCACTGCTTTCGGTCAATTCTTTACCGTGTCCGTGCGATGACCGCTCAACTTAACATTACCAGGATATCCTGTTTCGCTAATGTACCGTTTGGGACAAACGTTCGAACTAGTGCGCAGGTGGAGCTGAATTTGAGATGATGTAAATAATCACTTTCAGTGCATCTAATTATAACGCCATCTTGAACGCGTTTGCAAGTATTTGTGACCGCTGTTCGTACGTGCGCTTTGTGTGTGCCTGCAAAAGACACATGCAAAATCAAAAATTGAAAAATTACGGGCGAGGGGTAGGTTATGAACTCCTCAACCCCCACCCCACCCCCCTTTCCTTGTTTCCCCTGCTACGGCAGTGATGGTCGCCGTCTAAACATTTTATCTCCCGTGACTCTTCGTTTATCAGGAACGTTCTCACGGTCACGTATACTGATTCGTAGACGGTCACGATTCTATTGATGGATATGGGGGGTTTAACGTTTGAAAACCACCATATGATTATGAGAGACACCGTAGTGGAGGGCTCGGGAAATTTCGACCACCTGGGGTTATTTAACGTGCACCCAAGCACACGGGGGCTGTCGGGATTGCTGCTGCTGCTGCCGTTTCGCTCACGCGCCTCGCCCACGTGTATTCGCAGGTTTCTGCGGTGGTACAGGAGGCGGAAGCGTCGCCGGGCACTTCCACGCAGCCACCCAGAAGCGCAGCTTGCGGGACCGGAAATGGCCATTTCTCCGGTATCTGCCACGGGCGTTCACCACTCCCGCTCGTCCCGATACCACCCGGACGACGGGTGTCCCCTGGACGAATGCCACAGTCACTGCTCCTCTGGTAAGTGACTCTTTCACACCAGCACCTGACATGATGAAATGGCACTCCTTTCTGGTTAAAATATCAAAAAAGTCTTCAAGAGGACAGGAACAGCGAATGCGTCCTCAGAAAAAGGGGCGTAGGCCGTAGGCAATAAAAATTGTTTCAAGGAGAGAGGAGGGGGCACCATTCTGATCTGAAGTGGCAGCCCGCCGTGCAGGCAATGTGGCTGACCCCAGTATTCACAAACGCTCCTCGACTCGACTTTCACCCTTCACTTGACAGAGTTGAGCACTGCGCCGCCGCTCGGCTGAAAATGGCGCTGCACTACTCAAGAATAGCGGCATGTTATCGCTGATGTGCAGTGACTTGTCGTGACTAGAGACGGCGCTGCCATCGGCTTTCTCAAGTGAAGATGGAGCGTTGAGTGAAGGGACGTTCTAGAATACGGGGGTGAGTGTCATTTTGTGCTCCTGTATGCCATGGCAAAAAGATCACGCCATATCCACGGACTGAATGATGATTAGCGGGTGAAGCTCGAGAGGGGAAGATAATCGCTAAACCGCAACTCTCCCGCGAAACGTTAGCCCATTACATCATAAGATAATCGTGATTCTGTCGTCTGTCTGTGTGTGCGTGCTTCTATCCGTTTCTCCGTGAGTGCGTCTGTGCGTCCGTCCGCCTGTCTGTCCGCGCATGCTTCCATGCGTCCGTCCGTTCGTCCATCTGTCCGTCCATTCGTGCATCCGTCCGTCCGACTGGCTGCTGCGACTGACTGCTGCGCGCGCTTTGCCTGAGTGCGCGGGGAACGAGTGCCTTTCTCAGTCTCCGGGACGTCGCCGTACGTGTCTGATTGTTGGTGGGGCATGGACGAAGAAGAGCGGCGGGCGCGATAAAGACGCTTGCGCTCGGCTTCCTTGGCTCACGTCTCGTCGGTGTTACCCGCGCATCGTCTGCATTCTCCAACGCGATCTGACGCATTCACGGACGGACGGACGGACGCACAGACTAGCACACAGACGGACGGACAGAAGCACGGATAGACGTACGGACGCTTCGCCACACTCATCATCATTCACTCCCTGGATATGCTGTGATGTTCTTCTCATTCTGGTTAGGCAAGAGTGTTTGGTTGCTTGAACGCACTTTAAAATAGTTTAGTGTTGGTTACTACACCCTGTTACAACCTAAGATAAGGTCTCAGCTCCTCCCGAAGCCATCGCTCTTCCTCTCACAGTGATTTTGCATAACTGTTTCGTCTGATAGCAGCACTTACTGCTTGTCGTGATGTCAAGCACCTGACGATAGTTATAGCGCGAGAACAGAACGACGACACAGAGAGGAGAAGGACACGAAGAACACAAGCGTGCGTGTCCTTCGTGTCCTTCTTCTCGCTGTGTCGTCGTTCTGTTCTCGCGCTATAACTATCGTCATGTCATACCAACTAGTACAAGCTGCCACCCTTCTAAGCACCTGTCGAGCGTTTATCAATATAGTTCGCTTTACCGTACAGCCACACGATTGTGTGGCGTGACTTAAGATAGGAAACTTGAAATCCCTGGTAAATTTTGTCAGAGATTCTGACATCGTTGAACGGCCAATATAATGTTGTAACGACGAATTTTTATTATGCGTAGTGCATTAAGCGAGAAAAAGTACATATACGATTCAAGCAAAAGCCAACCAGCACGACTGTCTCTCCCTCGTGAAGGGCAGGGATGCCGCGTTTCTGTGGACTTAGCTTGCATTTCTTCTCATGTTATGGCAATTTGTAGATGCTCTGCAATATCGGCTTCTGCGCAGAGTCGGGGTCTTCCTGCTCCTCGTCGCCAACACCATCGGCGGCGGCGCTGCCCGCGCTGTTCGAAGAGACATGCGACGAGGCGGCCGCGACCGAGTGCTGCCACATGCTGGCCCTGCCACCGCACGCCAGTCCCGAAGTCTCGGACGTAGACTTGGCCGCGTCGCCCAGGAGGCCTTCCTGCCTCAGGGTCAACGCCGGCAGCTCAAACAACAACGCACCAGGTACGCAATTAGTGGCGTATATATTTCGTTTCATTCTGACTTGACAGCTTGAAGACGGCTGCAAACGTGAGTCGTTGCATAAATGATGGTATAGCGAGAGCGAATAGGAAATCCTTCAGAGTCATGAACTGCATAAGTAATCATCAAGTTCACATAAAAACGATGACAGGCAATTAAGTGATCGCCGGCGCCGCAAGTTCCAACAGCACCTCCTACTACTGCTATACTGCTAATGCGCAAGGGAAGACCGCGGCATTGCCTTTTGCGTGGTTTATTCAGCGTCTCCATATGACAACCCACGACACAAAATGTAGATATCTTGAGAGTTGTCTCGTTATAGCACAAAAGGCATCAAAGCACCAGCCTTGCCACTCTAAGTTTGGGTAGAGCGTCCACCTACAAAGCAATGGGTACAGGACTCACTCCTTTGAGTTGTCAGGCGCACAAGCCGTTTTTTTTGTTTTTTTTTTTCATGGAGGCGGTAGTACCACAACTCTGTCACTGTAGTTTACCGGCACTCATTTCTAAATCTGAAACGCGCACAGCTCTCCCTGCTTTTTTTCTTGCGCTGCTCTCTTTCCTCCTCTTCCATCACACACTACAATATGCAGTGCTTGCTTACACGTTCGTGGGCAACTTTTTTTTTATTTATCAGCGTGACACAGACGAGGGTGAAAGACCAGGAAACAGATATACGGCCTCATTGTTTCTGCCGCATCTGTTTTGAGCTAGAAAGAAAACTTGCAGAAAAGCACGAGCCAGCCAGCTCGCATTACGAGTCTTGCTAGTGACGTACATGCATGGTTAGTAAACGCGAACCGCCAAAAAAAAAAAAGAAACAGATGGGACCCAGAAAGAGGCAACACGAAGTCATGGGCACTCAATAAGCTTTACTTTGTCATGAGTGATAATCACCAACTAATCATGACTCACCAGTCGGCCTATATCCACACTTTCCGAAGCCACCAATTCTTAATAGCTCAATAATAGACACAATAGGAGACAAGAACGGACAGGGAGTACTTCGTCTCCCTTCTTCTCTCCCCTCGGTATTCTTGAACTTCTGAGAATTCGTAACGACGGTATACGGCCAACACGCCCACTCCTACACTCGTCTAGGTCATTTACGTGGTCCGTAGATGAACTGTCGTCAATTCGCCTAACTTTCAACGTTACAGAATGTACTGCATAAATCTCCGTCCCTCCTAACATCGAAAACCGCTCCCTTTGTATCCCGTCAAAAAGAACGGGCAATCACTCGCGCAGGTGTCCTGGACCCGCCTGCAGTGACGATCGAGCACACTGGCTCCACCAGGACTTGCTCTGGGAAGAGTGTTTCTCTGCAAGCGCCCATGACTCCCGAAGGCAGCAGCGAGCTGCGACCACTCGGGTCGGTGGCCAGCGGTTCTTCGTCGTCTCACCACCTGCCAACGACGACGGCCACCGGCGGCGGCGGCGCGACGTTGACGTGCGCTGAGCTGCTTGCCTTCAGCGGCGCCCAGAGCGCCGCGCTGGCCGCCAGCTTCGCCAGCAACTTTGCTATGCACCGGTTCTACTCTACGCTCAGTAAAGGTGGGACAGGGACTGTGGGCGCATTTTGTTGTCTTTGCGTTGAAGAAAGGACAATTGACAAGTTTATTGTATTTTGAGCGAGTGCACTTACGTCTCCAGAATTTCATACTGGCAAAGGCGCTGCTACACGAGAACGGGAAGTGTGTGCTATAAAAATGATAGTAAGGGCAATGAGTACATTAGTAGCACAAAATCTGTACTATAAAAATGATAGTAAGGGCAATGAGTACATTAGTAGCACAAGGAAACATTTCTCAAGTGATGATGTGTTACATCTATGAGCAGCCGTTAAAATTAACTTTAGGTTCAAACGCGGCGAATGAGACCATTGCACGACGAGTGCTGGTAGACTGTTCGAGAGCGAGATTAGAAAAGTAGTTTTAGTGATAATATATGTCCTAATACTATATTGGAATATTCCCAATAACAAAAATCAGTTAAAAACAGTACAAACTCAATTTCTGATACTTTAATTATACTCGAGCCGCTGCTGCCAAGGCTAGATACTCCACCTGAACGTAATGAGTTTGGCGAACGCATTCGCCGGGGCAAGTACACTTTGCAGGGAATGTCAATAAGCGTTACGAGCGAGTGAATAACGCTAGCGCGACTAGGTTCTTAGTTTTCGGGGGAAAAAAATTGTCCAGGTTGAGTGATGCCACATGGGACCGACGCCTTTCCCGGAGCAGTCGCTCTAAAACGGGGCGATTACACTGGTAAAACGATCACCCCGGACTATCACTGGTTGTGGATTCCCTCGCTGTGCCTGGACGACTTTTTTGGCAACCATGAATCAAAGAAAGCATAAATTAACATAATGAGCATAAGCGAGCATGACTGAGTGCGTAAATGAAGTGAAAAACGACAATCACTACTCATTTATGTTTTTCCTAGGAAATCTTCACGTGTCATTCGATGTGAAATACTTTAGGCCTAGGTATAAGTTGCTGCGTTATATTACAAAGCACAGACACATTAACACCTCAAGCTTTCTCTCTTCGTTCACTTCCAATCTTGATGCAGGTACGAAGCATTACTCAGCACCGCAGCTGACGTTCCACTCACACGGGGCATCGCGGCACCGGTGCGCCAACGGCTCTCCGTCCCCGTCATCCACCTCGTCGGCCTCCTCCTCGTCGGCGTGCTCTCGGCACCATCGCCATCGGCACCACCCGCACGACGACGAGCGCGCGTCGTACTCGTCCTCCAGCGGCACGGAGGACGAGGAAGACTCGTGGTACTCGGAGTACGAGGACGAGCTCTCCGGCGGCAGCGGGGGTACCCGGGTCCGCTACCGGGGTCCCTGCTGTCGCTTCTGGAAGGCGCGTCAGGCCCAGCTGAGGCGACTGGTGGGACACCAGTACTTCCAGAGGGGCATCCTCACGGCCATACTGGTCAACACGCTGAGCATGGGAATCGAGTACCATGACCAGGTAATCGATTACCGGCATGACCATGACTTGTGGATGGGTAAATGGACGCTACGAGAGTCTTCTTGATAACGGAGCAGTGCCTGTGTGTGGCAAGGCTAAGAAACAGATTTTTATGGTCGAAGATCCTTAGGCCATGGGCCGTTGCCTTCTCTGTAGTAATAGTAGTAGTAGTAGTAGTAGTATGTAGCCACCTTTAGTTTATGATTTGCTCTATAGGTGGCGTTGTCTGTACAAGTTCTTGGGAATGTTACAACTAGATGATGTTAGTGGTTTTCACAGCATATCCACGGAAGGAATGATGATGAGTGGGGATACGTCGTCCGTGTGTTTGTCCGTCAGTCCATCCGTCCGTGCTTCCATCTATTCGTCCGTGCTTCCGTCTGTCCATCCATTCGTCCGTGCATCTGTCCTTCCACCTGTCTGTCAGTCCATTCGTGCTTCCTTCCATTCGTCCATTAGTCTAACGATGCTTCCATCCATTCATGTGTCCATCCGTGCTTTCGCCCGTGGTTCTATCCGTCCATGCGTCCATCCATGCTTCCGTCCATCCGTTTGTGTGTTCCTGCCTCTATTCATCCGGATGGAGAGACGCACATAACGGACGGATGCTTCGCCCCACTCACCCTCACTCACTCCGTGGATATGCTGTGATTTTTTGTTTTGTTTTTTAGGTAGGCCTAATGACTTGTCTTCTTCAATCTAATCGATCCTATTATAAACCAAAAAAGACCATCTATTCAGAACCCACCTCTCGTCCCCTTACAGTAGGATGACCTTGTGTTTGCTGCTATTTATGTTTGTCAATTTCCTTCCACTTTTCGCATCCTATCCTCTCACCCTATCTGGCTTTTTTTTATCGTTTACCTGTTTACTTTTGAACTGCTATCCCTATGGCCCAAAGTTACGCGTATGACATAGCCAAAACATGTGCCTAGGTGTATACCTTCATGCTCCATGCTCCGTCGTTTATTTAGCCCGTGGTGACAACTGTCCGTGGTGGCAGTAATGAACTGTCATAACTGAATGAAAAATAAGTGAAAAAGTCAAAGTCGTCGCACAAGAACTTCGAGGAATTGGTTGACCAGCTAAGCTAAAACATGCAACCTTGGTGCTTATGACGAACATGAATTTACCGAAGAGTCTTCTGTTGTAGCACTTGATTGCTCCAACACCGCATTCAACAAATGCTTACTTTAAACTTTGCGTTGGGTGACATTGTCCAGATGGATATCAGCAACACCTAAGCAATTTTATCTATATGTGCTGAACAAAACCAGCAGCTAAACTATAGTAACAGCGTGGAAAACGTGCAAGGTATCGTATGCTAGCATTAGTTCTCTATTATACTTTCTGCACACCCATGGACCCACCGACTATGACAGTCACATTTTTCACCTCCTAACCATATACGTATATTCTCTGCAATATATCGCATGTGCTGCTAATGTGCTGTGTTTATTTCTCTTTCCTCTCTATTTTTCATCTCCCCCATCCCCATGTACAGGGTAACAAACCGGCTGCCTATAGACTGGTTAATCTCCCTGCCGTTCTTTTCCTCCTATTTTTCTTCCTTCCTCTGCAATATATGATGACAAAGCGTGTTATAGAAATCTACTCCCTATTCTATACAACGAACCAGAACTGGAAGATTCTTGTAAAATTCTAGTTTGGTGGCAAAAAGTACGGAACTTTCAAGCACATTTAGAATTTTACGACGTGACCCCATGTGTTTCTCATACCCATTGGTCAAATGTCCTGGGAAGCAATGTGTCTTGTAGTGCAATACCGAAGTTTTGCCAGAAGGCTCTAGTGAACGACTGAAAATAGCGCTAAGAAACGGGGACACAAGACGAGGACACACGGCACAGGCGCTAACTTCCAACATAATGTTTATTACCACCGCACGCTCGCCTATATCACCAAGAAAAATAACATCACATGACATGAATGATGCGCACAAAAAATTAATTGCTTAGAAAATACAATTCTTTATCACCAAGAAGCAGAGAGAGGCTAGCGATTTGAGTAAGTTGTACGAACGGGGCCCGATGGCGCTATCCCGTTCTTTTTATTGATGTTTAGGCTTGCGAAACCGAAGCCTCGTTCACGGTCTGAAACAAGGCTACTGCTGTGGGAGCGGAAACGTCAGTAGACACGTTTCTCACCTTGGTCGGCGTCTGGTAATGTTTTCACCACAACTCCAGAAATGTTGTCAAATGGCATCATAATTCAAAGTTTCGTAAAGGCGGTATTCTTCAGCCAATCAGAAAGAAAGCATAACCACCGTTTTATTGGCTAACCAGAGCCGTCAGGACGGCAAATTCGGCGACGTCCGAAATAGCATGCTGCGTGCTGCCCTGCGGTGGTATCTAATAAGTGTAATTACCAGAAGCTTGTGCTCTTTGGCCATTGTGCTAATGTTACATTGTAGTAAATTACATCAAGTTCCATTATATGAGTGTCAGTCCACGTGCAAGTGAACCAAGCCTTAATTTGCAGTGGCATGTGTTCTTGTAATGGTATAGGTGCACAATGGACACCACCATGAGCCTATCTTTGCAACTTGGACCTGAATCTGCAGCTCCATCTTCCGTCGCAAACTAAAATAGCTCAGGACATGCTTGTGTGCCGCCTATGGCTCGAGGTGGCCATCGTGATCGCTTACTCATTTCGAATTGGAATGGCCAGCAGCACGACATGTGATAACTGTAGCTGCGAAGAGAGAATCGCCCCTCTTCACTGTGAGTTCCCTTGCTTCAATGCGTCAAGAAAAGAATTTTCTAAAGTGCTATATTGACCTGACAATTGCCCATTGTAGGAGGAAAGAATCTTAGGACACTGGCCGAGATCGTCCCCGGCACCGAAAGCTTTGAGAGCGATGCTGTGTTTCTTGCGAACTGGTCTTAGCGGCAGACTTTAAGCAGTGTCGTTTATCATACTCTTGTTCTTTTTTTTTTCTCTTTTTATGTAACATTCCTTTTGCCATCATCTTTTATTCCCCTTCCCCAGCACAAGGCAGTCAGCCGGTCTGAGAACTGGCTAACCTTCCTGTCCTGTCGTTTTTCTTTGCCTCCTCTTCCTTCCCATTACATTGCGGCATTGTCATGTGCATCTAATGTTGTATCTGATACGAAGAATGAGAACAACCCCACCATTCGTGAATGCTAACTGGCACTCACATTTTTTGTTGCAGCCGCAAGAATTGACCCTGGCTGTGGAAATCAGCAACCTCATCTTCACGGGCATTTTTGGCCTGGAAATGTTGCTCAAAATTTTAGCTGAGGGATTCCTCTCTTACATCAGCAGTGGGTTTAACCTCTTCGATGGTGTCATTGTCATCCTTAGGTGAGTCTCACCTCAACTTCACTCTTGCCTGATTACATTGGATTGCTTTTATTAGACAAAGACTCTTCACAGTGACCGCTTGTGAGTGACGTTTGTGAGTTGCATTAAAAGAATATGTATGCAAATAGCGCAAGTAAAGGCATCTCAACAATTTACAGTGCCTACAGTTATGGCCTAATAGGACATGCGCAAAAGGGTATGATCTCACAAAACATCCCTTAAATTGCAAAAACATTCTCAATCGATTGCACTGTCACCCGACCAGCCTGAATGTTTCTGCATCTCTAGCAAAGCGGTTATTTTGGTTTGCTGCTACGTATTCGTTCTTGTACAAAAAAGCGTACTAGAGACACGGGCTAAGAATAGAAAAAACGACGACACAGCCATCGGTATTCTCATTCTTCTTATTTTAATCCATGTCTCGAAATGCACCTCTATTCTCAAGATCATTTCCACACCAGTCACAAAAAACAGGCACTGACAACGACACCCTGTTACGTGACGTCAGTTACTAAACTCCCTTTAAAACTAACACGCTAAGGTCGACAGGGTGCCCTTGCCAAAGATAGGTCTAGCTATGGACACGTCAGCCAGCCTGTGTCAGGCATTTATTCCTATTCATACAACCTCAACATTAGTGCACACAGAGTGCAGAGGTGTTTTACACATCCTAATGAGGCCTCTTTATTCCACTGCCTCCTCATGTCCTGTCTCCCCATCCAACGGCAGCATAGTGGAGCTCTGCCAGAGCAGTGGAAGTGGTCTCTCGGTGCTGCGGACGTTTCGACTTTTGCGAATCCTTAAGCTTGTCCGGTTTATGCCGGCGCTGCGACGACAACTCTTCATCATGCTGCGGACAATGGACAACGTAGCCGTGTTCTTCGCTCTTCTGATATTGTTTATTTTCATCTTTAGGTAAGGCAAGAACTTTGTCCTTTTCTCATTCTTAAGGTCTTCTTTTTGTCCTTGTCACTCAATCGACGATCTTGTGCTCCGGATGTGAACTGTGTAAACAGATTACGCGACATTCTTTGAAGCTGTACACAACTGTACTTGGGGGCAGCTAAATTTGGCAGTTGAGCGAAGGTTATATAGAAACAAGACTTAATCAGCTTTGCGTTCGCCAGTAGTGTGGTACCTTGCATGTAAATTAAATTACGGTTTCAGTTTTGCCTTCTCAAAGTTTTTGAATCAGGCTAGTTTTCAAATCAGGCTAACAGAGATAGTAAAATCTAACTTCTTATAAGCAGTCATGCCGGGATATTTTCAAGTACGCCTAGCCATATCGTACCTTCAACACTTCGAGGTGTGTCGCATACTTTCCAGCATGTACGGACGCGTAATTAGGTCTTCTCCAAATTTCGAAACACTTCGGAGTGTTATACAGTGACGTGATTCGCACTAAACGTGTAGGCACAAGACATTGAGCAACAGCCTGCTGCCTCAACGAGCATGCGACCTTGATTGATACGAAACGTGCATTCAAACTGTATGACAACTTTCCAGGCGCATCTACACCAAGTTCAAACAAGAGGATACACTGCGAAACATGGCAGATGCTACAAAGTCCTATTCAGTCAATGCTTCCTATATGCCATTAAATTATCTGACTGCATCCCTCATTAAACATTCGCATCGGCACATTAATGAGCAGTCTTGAGAAGGTATAGAGTAAAGTATTTAGTATGTAATGGAGAGGTTCAATGTATCCATGTCCTTTCTTGAGAAAACAGTTTAGCTTCTATAGTACGCTACTATACGAGGGTCATGGCGTCTTTGATCAAGAAACCTCCTAAGAAGATGTAGAAGCATGAGGTGCAAATTAGCAGTTTGCGTCTGAGAGCCTTGAAACAGGTAATGGTGTGACTTAATGGCTCCTGAGTAGTCTTAGATATATTGTTTATCCACTTAGTTCTTGAATATTTACACATTCAGTATTCATTCTGTCGTCCATTCTCAGTGTTGCAATAGAACTGCTCTACCAACGAAGTGAGAAAACCTAAAGCTTCCAAGTCATATGTAATTAAGAGTTATGAGTGTATTTGTTAGCTAACTTGCCAGTACAAAAGCTTGCAACATAGTCTTTTGAATAGCTGTGGGAAAGGGTGCAAACACCTTGCATCGCACTTGACTACCTTTTTACTCCATACAAGGAGTTCACGCTCATTAAAGGATTGGTTTTTTTTTTTACTCCCCCGATATACTTGCGCATTATGAGTGCTATTGTTCAGTTGTCACAGATTCAGGAGAATTTACTTTAATTACTCACTCGAGCGGTGATTACAGTGAAATGAAGCGTGATACGCTGTACTAAGCCGTACTGCTAAATACCGTACTTGCTGTACTGCTGTGTATGTACTTGTTGTACTGTACTGTACTATGTGTAGAGTACTATATACTGTATACTAAGTACTGTACACAGCATACTTTGTACAGTATACTAGTACACCTGTACTACGTGCAGTACAGTATCGTAGCACTGTGCCGTACTGTTTGCTCTGAAGGGGGTCAAGTGTACTGATACGGTTGAGAAGTTCACTGCGGACACGGTCAATCGGCGCTTACAGCAGCAGACCACAACCAACTGACGTCACGTGAACAACAGACTTGCGAGCACGACCATTGGGACAGACAATCTACGCTTTCTTTGTTTCTTCTTCTTTCTTTTCCTTCTTATTTCGCCTCACACTCTCACCACAGTGTATACTGCCTCGCCTCCTGCATTCACGAGACACACACCGAGGTGCCTCAAAGTACATGGCTTCGAAGAAAGCGCACTCATGCACATGCACAAAAAAGGACACATCAGGGGAGATTTCGATATTTACATCGTTTGACTGGTGTGTCTATAACCGGAATGCAAACGTCGCTTCCAAAGGTTATTTATACAAATGGATTGTGAAAATAGTTATATTAGATACATTTGAGGAATCAAAATGAATTTGCAGGTATTTAACATGCATAATTAAAGAAAATATCATTCTTTAAATAAAGCCCCCGAAACTATGCCAGCTTGAATGTGAGGCCGTAAGTAGACTCAACTTCTTAAATGAGCGTCGCCCCAAGGATTACACCAGCTTTAAAGGCATTTCTTTTTTTCAAGAAGAAAGACTTTTTACTCTGAAGGAATGTCAGATACTTCGAAAAAAATATTCTCCCGTCGTAGTGTTTAGTCTCAAAGGCAGAAATAGTGATAGCATTGCCTGTCCAGTTGGGTTTTATGACTGAAGATGTCTTCAACCAAATTTTTTTTTAATGTTCGAGCTCCGACATAAACAAATTTTGGTTAGAGATATCTCACAGCCTACTAGTGCTGTCTTTATTCAGTGTAGCATCTTCAACTTTCACGTGGAACATTCCTTGGAGCGCCCATTGTTTAGTTTCGAAAACCTGAATACGTATGCGAATTTCCACACAAAACAAGAACTTCAATGGATGATTGAGGCTTGAAGCGATGCGATATCGTTGAACAGGGAGTTTGACTTGAGTCAGACTTTTGACTGGAGAACATTTCGCACACTTCAAAGACCCTTTGCGGAAACATTGTGTCCAGCAACAACTCCCCGTTCCTAGACTTTCCAAAGATGTGTACGACACTTTGGTTATCGTCCAGGTACATAATAAAAATTGGTTCTACATGCTAAACCCACGATGCGGTTATGACGCACACGGTAGTGACAGACTGGAAAATTCCGCATCTGGAGTTCTTTAACGTGCACAGACATGGCACTGTACATGAGCGTCTAGTATCTCGCCGCAATCAAAATGCAATTACTTCAGCCGGGATCGCATACGCGACCTTCGAATACGATCCCTAGATCCCAGAAGCCGAAAACTCTAACCACTTTGCCACTGAGGTGCACATAGACACATCAGTCAAACGACTGGCGAATAGGTGCGAGCATGAGTACTGCTTCGATTTCTTCTCTTTTGAAACCAATTCACTGCACGTTGGTGTTGAACCCGCCCATCTATCCTTGGCTGTGTAAAGACCTTCCCACTTTGCTTTTTTTTTATTTCACTGCTCAGGGTAAGCTTCACTGGGCCGCGCGCTCGCGCCACTCACGCCACTGCTGTTTCTATCACTACGGTTGCTGCGGCTGCTACTCACAATGGGCCTCACAGTGCCACTTCCAATGCACCTTAAACCTTGGGAACACGTTTTCATTACCTCACGAGGCTACCGTATCGAACACAATCACGCTTTTAGTTTTGATTCGAGCAAGCTTTTACTTATCGGCATCTAGGCTGTGCATTTAAGCATAGTTTTTTTTTTTTTGTGCACACACTCCAGTTTTATGGTGGCCGTCATATCGAGCTGAATGCCGTTTAATTACTTCAGAAGGAAGTCGCAGCTTTGCCGCAAAGGCGAAGCAATGAACGTGATAGCGACAAATTGGAAGGTCTCGCGAAGAATGGCAAGCAGATCGAAACAGGTCCCACGTTTTTCACGCACAAATGACGCACAAAACGTACTCGCAGGTACAGATGAACGCAAATAAGCGTCTCAGTTATTACTTTACTGTGTCTGAAAAGCGCGCCTTTTTGGGGAACGGAGACTGTGCAATGAGTGCAGTGACCTTTGTGCGCCCAGTAATTACAACAGAATCATTCCGGCGAAAGCCCAAAGCGTACGATTCTTCCCACTGCAAGAGAAGCGCGCGCACGCGTGAGCGTCCATGCCCCTCCTTCTGCGCGCGGCAAAGTACGCGTGGAAGATTAGAGCACGCCACAGCGTCATGATAATCCAGCGACGCGCGTTCATTGCGCCATCTCGCTGGTAATGCTGCAAACATGATAGTTCCTCCAAGATGCTAATCGCTAGCTGTAAGTGGTAGATATAAATAGCATGCCGTTTCGACATTGAAGGGAGTGCTCCTTTGTGGCTCGGTGACTAACGCCTCGCACTCACAAGCAAGAGGTTGGACGTTCGATTCGACACGTCAGAATCTTTTCCTGGATTATTTTTCTTTCTTGCATTTTCATATATATAGATATGTATACATATACGGTGAATGACGCCGACGCCAACGGCAAAATCCAGACGTGAGTTTCCATATATTTGCTATCACAATAAAAGTTGCATATGACGGCCACCCTGTCTGTTATACTGGAGGCGCAAACAAGCATACTTTAGTTTCTTTTTGTTTCGTCTTCAAAGGCAGTACTTGCTTCAGTACAATTTTCGCACTTTTGCAAGAGCATATTTTTGTTGACGGCCATTGCCCACTGATGTCAGGCTACTCTATGATACCATTTAAAAAAGTGTATTCAGTTTGAACGTATAGCTGCAACGATTTCCTATTGCTCTTTTAGTAAGGGAATACATACAAAAAATCAAGGTACTGCTCTGTGTGCTGTGTTTCAGTTCGTTTGCTTATGTCATCTACGTGCAATGTAACAAAACATATCCTCGGGTCATTTTAACAAGCACCTGAGCTGGTATCTGAGGCGCCAGTCAATGTTAAAAGTTTCACTCAGACAAAATATCTGCACATGCAGTAGTCACATGTTCATCGATGTACAACAAAGTTTCTCTTAAAGGCAGCTAGTCTCGCACCGTTATAACAAAAGGAGACCTTGTAAATAACATGATCAATCGCAAGCTATCTACCTCTAATATTTATACAATTACTTTTTTTTACGTTGAGCTTCTAACAACGTGCTCATGTACCACGCAGCTAAGTTTATAGTAGATATCTGTGGCAGCTATGTTGAGTGCCTGTGGAACCGTGTACGCGTCCGTAAATACCAAATCATGCCAATCACTACAAACGTGCATCACTGTTGAGGATATGCACTCTACTTTCCACTCACAGTGAAAAGCAAAAGGCCAAGCTTGTGGCCAGAAAGTGTGACGTCACGTGTTGTGCGCGCCCATCGACGCGCGCGCAACACTGTACCTTCTTGCAGCGTTCTGGGCATGAACCTTTTCGGCTGCAAATTCTGTGTCAAGGAACCTGACGGGACCGTGCAGTGCGATCGCAAGAACTTTGACTCCCTCCTCTGGGCACTAGTTACCGTTTTCCAGGTACACCCGTAAAAGCATCATTCTTCTGCTTTTGCTTTTCTTCTTGATTTTTTTTTACTCATGCCTGCCTAAACAACTGCCGACTGCCATTTGGGTGGAAGGAACTCGGCGAGCAACCAAGAGGAGACGACTAGGTGGTGAGAAAGAAAGTGCAGAGAGGTCGCAGTGGAGGCCGTCGCCCAGAGCGACAGAGCTGTAGCCGTAAGCTGGGGCGGTGGGGAAGGGTGGGGGGCCACCAGCTGCGTACATACCTTGGTCAGCCGTCCTAGTAGGTCTACGGTGACTGCAGTGCTCCCACCCTAGTTCTCCGTGGCGAGGCTACGGGTCACACAGTACCCTACAACACATTCGTTAGCTTTGCATTGATGTCTCTGTGATCCACACCGGCGCAGCGATTACTATAATGCACCCTAACAAGTATTACGAGGTACGAATACAGGAGGCGGTCAGAAGTCACTGGACAGGTAAGGTCCAACATTTTGTAAGGTGCCACGTTATCCATTTGATAAGGTGCCACTATTTTGATAAGATGTCATGGAAAAGTCACCTCATTAAAATGTCGACACAGGCTACTTTCCAGACGACTTCTTTCAGCTATATTACGTGGCACTCGTTAAAATGCATAAAGAAATTACATGTTCAAGACATCTGGCTGAATGACTCACGAAAAATTGTCTGACATGCTGCTGCTAGTACCTGCATTGAGAGCTGCATGCATATGCGTGATATCCTTTGAGAATTGGGCTACATACATTTCGCTAAAAGTCCGTCAGGAGCTAAAAGACCTACTAAAGACAACTTCTGTGACAGTTGCATTGGGAGCGGTTGTAACAACCTCTGCCATCTCCAGCGACTGGTGCAAGCTTTCTTACGAGCACCCTTAGGAGCAGTTACGATTTACCCATTGGAAAACTTAGTGTTGTGGCATCCAAAGTACCATGCTTTGACCGTACAGTTGTTGTCCTTAAATTTTCGTGAATTTCTCCAGATAACTGACGGTCAGGAATGCTACATTTTTGAGACTTTTGTGTGGCATTATTGGCAACGTGCCACCTAAATCTCAGGCTCTAAAACATGCACCGGACCTGTTCGGAACTTTTATGTCCCTCCCATTAGCGTGTGCGTGATTGCAAAGCCAGCACTGAATTGTGGTGTCCTACCGTACCACATCAACAGAAAACCTTATTTCTTGAAGTACGCCAACATTAGAACATCAGGAAAAGAAAGAAACAAAGCATATACCACAAGATGTTCACATGCACGCTGATTCGCACATAAAATGCAAGGGCTGTTGCACTAAATTTGACGCGGCAACAAAGCCCACTTGAAACTGAGTTCATGACCAAGCCCTCGAAGACACGATGGACGAGGAGGCCCTAGCACTGCAGTCACCTAATATTTGGACGGGTCACATCTGTTCCCTCTGTGGCAAAACCCGCACCGGTGTTGTGTCAAACTGCACAGTGTAGGCGTGCGACCATCCCAACGACCTGTTGGTCCCATTTACCCCGTAGAAGAAAGCGGTGATGATACCCTTCGTTTTGAGCCAGACCAAATGCAGACCCCTCGCAGCTACGAGTGCATTTCTCCAGGCCTGTGGTCACACTTTCTCTCTATGTGTGTGTATTGGCTGTCTCTGGCTGCTGTGTACGTACGTATGTGTGTCTATGTCTCTGTGTCATCATGGATGCCTGTTACATGTTTATCTATCTATTAGGCGCATTTGACCAGGTGGCCTAAGGCAATACAAGCACCAAAGAGAGCACGCACTCATCCGTGAGCAATACGTAGAAGTGTGGCTAGCATTCCGCAGTTCATGAAAACACTGTTATAATGAAGCCGCATGTAAAACGAAAGACCCTCTGTCGCATCGAATAATCGATATAAGCGCAGATGTTTCAGTGCTAACAACGGAGACAGTATCTTTAGATTTACTTCAATGTGTACAGTAATTATCTGTACACGTGTCTACTATGTCGGACCATCTTTCCCATTTGGCAGAAAATGCAGTTTTTTGTAAAGTTCTTTAGGATGAGTGGAGAGGAGACGCAAGCACAGATAATTGTAATAAATTTATTACAAAAATGGTTAATTGGCTCGAGAAGTTTACTGCCTAACCAATGCACTAGGTTACAATATCGTGGTACTTTCATTTAAGTAGTAACTTTTGGTAAAAAGAAAATCTGTCAGAGCTCTGCGGCGCCAGAAGAGTGTAGATCATTAATTTTGCATTGACCCCTTGTACAGTTAAGCTTGAGATAGACAAGGTACACCTCAGCCGGCTCCTAGCAGAGTCTTTAATTGCTCACGTAGTCTTCGGCAGTACATCTTATACTAGCATTTAGTGCACTACTACATATATTTCTACAACTTTCGTGCACCGTCATGCAATAAAATTTTTGACCACTTTAATCACGTTTCAGGAATCTCGCAAAAGATAATCCACAACAGTTCACTTGTAAAGTGACACATGACCCCTCCCTTGTGTAAACGCTATTTAAGTAAGGTTGTCATCAATAATTGTCACCCTTCGTTTAATCTTTTGCAACTAATGTGATCTCATATGTTCTGAAGCAGCTATCAAATAAATTCACTAATATAGTTTGGCACTACATCGATCTGTTGGCTAAACTAGTGCCAAAATTATAACACGGATCTTATCGAAATAAAGAGAAAATTTATTCGTAACTTGTACAACTTAGACTCATGAGCTGCACCACGAACCCCATTTATAAATACAAATTCAATGTTGAGAAGCTTATTGTGTCATTCATGCAACCATGAACCCATGAACAACTGGTGACAGTAGAAAAAAAAATTAGGCAAGCAGTCTGTATTGGGAAAGCAACTTCTCGAAAATGGAATTTTATTCCTATTATGGCAAGTCTCGAATGTTGAAAGTGTGTCAATATTAAGAGCAATTTATGATACATCACCGGTCTGTTCTAAGTGACTGAATGAAAAGAGAATTTTTTTTTTCATTTCTCTAAGTATGTACGTTCACCATCTGCGAATGAATACGATCGGTTGGTCGAATTACAGCTGCAGTCTCCAGTGGTTCAAGTCCTCAGGCCACTGTTGCAGGTTTTAGTACTACAACATTATTCTATCAATGACCACACTTTCTTTATTCGCACGGATGAATGTGTGTCTGCTTTGTATAAGCTTCAATACGTGTTTGTATGTGCCTTGGCATATGCCAACCTGTTTGTTGCCTGTCTGTTGGGCTGTTTTCCTTGGCAACGTGCCAGCTTGCCTGTAAGCCACCCGCCGCTTTGGAGACGTGTCTGCCTGTTTGTTGTCGTACGCCTCTTGACCTTGCTGCCGGCTTGGCCTTGGCTTTCTCTGCAACATCCTTCTCTCATTTTCAGTTGACAATTCTATTTCTTTCACTGTCGCTACTTTTTTCGCTTCCTTTCTTTGCGTTATTCTCATCTTTCTTTCATTGGTGGAAGTTATTGGCATTCACTCGGCTCTTGCGTTTTCGTTTACCTTATATTACGCTCAAATCTGAAGCCAGCAGCTTCTTGTTGTGGAAAGGTGCAAACATTGGTGGTCTATTGACGTGGTGATGTATTGTGCTCAGAAAAAAAATAATAAGCCAGCAGTACTTCTTCATCAACTCTACCACCTCGAAAAATAGCAGGCTCAAAGGAATTCCATCAATTAAAATATAGAAATGAGCAAAAAAAATGTTGCCGTTACTTAGATTGGTGAGCTTCACCTTCTTAACTCCGAGGCTTTCAAGCCAATTCTCGAAGTTGCATTACACCAGTCAGCAGCGTATCAATTGTTCACCAAAAAATAAACACACTAGAGTAAATGCAATCATTTTGCAGAAATCTCGACCTTACGGAATAGTTAGCATCTATGCTTCGTCATATAAGCACATCTAACTTTGCAACAGGTTGAGGAAGTTTTCTTTGCATCTCTTAAACGAAGATAAGATAGATGAGGCACAAGGTGTAAGAGTACCACTTGCTGACGAATCACTGTTTTGTAACTTAACACAGACAACCTAAATCCATTGCGGTATAGTGGTGGACTGAAAACCTTGATTTGGATATAAATGGATACTCTTCCAAACTAATGCCTTGATATAGTTATTAATATTATTGGCATGGTGCCGCTTCCAATAGCATTGCAGTCAGCTGTTATAGACAACATATTTTCACTGCAGCCGTAATTTCAAGTAACCGCAAACATTCCGCGGAATTGTTCTTTCCAACCATTAAAGTGGAGTTGATGGAGAATGCGTGCACGTCGCAGCATTGGTCGATCACTTTTTTCTGTTCTTCTAACGCCTTGTCACAAAAAAGGCAGAGGCATCGTTTCGTGGTCCGTGTCTGTGGTGGGTTTCGTGACGTGTGTCCGCTTGTGGTCTTTTGTGGAGGCGCCAGCCAGGGCTTTTTTTTTCCACTCTTTCTGTGTGTTTCGTGTGCAACCGACTTCTTTTTTTTTGTCTTGTGTGAGTGGCTTCCAACGGCTTGTCATGGCTTTCTGCTCATGCTGCTGCCTTATCACACAAATTGCTGACCATCGAATGTTAGACTCAATCTACAAAAAAAAACTTTCTTAACCAAGCTACCTCCACAATGAAACAGACCTTAGTTTTTAGTTGTGTTCCACTATCACAAGCTCTCTCTGATACAAAATCAAGCTGAAAGCCATGACAGCTTTTAGCGGTGCACAAAATGTGCCTTCATAAAACACAACTAAATCAGAGCACACAAGGTTCAAGGTATCACTGCCTGTGTGGCAGATCATAACTCGTTCTCTGAGTCAGCCATTAGTGTTCATGGCACTAGTGAGGACTACAGCAAAACGTCAGCTACAGCCTAAACACTCCATGAAAAACCTGAATTTTGGGCATTTTTTAGTGAGCCTCTATGGCTGTTCGTTCCCAACAGTCTCCAGACTGCCCGGTACACTCCACATGCAACTTTCATTGGCTGAAAGGCACTACCACGGCACCATTATGGGCATCATTGCATGCCAGCCATACTGGCCAGCTGATTCGTTCTGACTCGTCCAAAAATCTGCCACTGCCGCCATTAGGAAAAAAACCGACAGTATGATAGAATTTGCTGACGTTGAGGGGAGAGCCACAGTGCTGTCGGGAATGGATGACTGAAGATATTCAATAAAATCTTGTTAAGAATGTTACAGTCCAAATAAGGCAGAAGTTTACGGCAAGATGGAAGATTGAAGCAATGAAAAATCTTTAACACAGGGTGTCGCTGGAGTTAACGCTTAGACAAGTAGTTTTGTCTTCTGCAAGGCAGCGACTGCATTCAAATTGCTGCCTTCACGAAGACAGGACCATTTGTCAGAACATCGACTCCAGCGACACCCCACGTTCTAATATTTCGCACTACTTTAAGAATGTTACAGGCAGTTAGGGCTGTTGGGCTATGTGGATTCTGTTGAACTTTCAACAGATGTTCCAGAGAGGTAGGCGTAGGCCACAGTATGTGAGGGTGGTGTCTTAACGAGCTAGGCACGCACACACACACACACATAGTAGCTTTTGCAAGGAAAGGAACTCTGCTGCTCTTTGGCAGTAGCAGTTCCGACGGAGAGGTCTGAGCGCCTCATCTGTACACGCAGCTGCTTGGGGATGCATTTGTTCGGCGGTAAGTTTTGCGTGCGGACGGACGAGACGACGCTTTGCACGTGCTCCGACCTGTACAACCCGGCCGTCAAGTGCTTCTGTGACCGGAAGCATTTCAACTCTTTCCTCTGGGCCACGGTCACCGTGTTCCAGGTGAGGCCCACACTGGTATAGCCAAATTAACTTAAGTAGAGAACGCAACTTAGAGCAGCTATAGATGGTAGCATAATAACACGGTATTGGCTCATACCAGCTGACCAGTCATCACACTCGTGTTCAGTTTCACATTCAGTGAACATCACTGAAATAGCATAACTTACACTTTTTATATATCTTAAACGAATTCCTTTTCCTAAATTTCATCGTTCTAACACATTTTATATCAGTTAATGAACAGACTATAGTTCTAGAAGATCGTGTTCATTTCAAACATGAAAACATCACAACTTTTAAATGTTCCCGATGTATAAGCCTTACATACAGCCTCATACATATATCCTTAAACATCCTATGCATGATCCTGCAATAATAAAAGAAACAGCTTGTATTTATTTCACTTATTTGCTAAATAACTGTGCCGTCTAAGAAAGAAAATAGCAAGGCTCATCTCTCTAGCTGAACATTACTTTGTACAGTATGATCCACTATTAAAGGGAACACTAAGTCATTACTCCTAGGTTAGTCAAAACCAAGGTACGACATGAAGGCCTGCTAACTATTCACACTTAACTACCTGCCTAACATTTCATACATCAGGCACTTTATTTCTCCCCCAATAGTTAACGGAAGCGCTGTTGTTATGACTGCCTTACAACGGAGGTGTTCCCCTTGATAGTGTACAATGCTATAATTGCCTAAGCATTGTGTGCCTGTATGTACTTCCTGTTAACCAAACCGTGCACCAATTCACGGGTACTGCTGTTCAGCCGACCAGAAACCACAGTCTTAACATCGAAAGTACACAGTTGATTCGTGCTTGAAACTGCACACTTTTTCTCAGGTTGAGTTCTCTACGCAAGTTTTTTTAGGTTGTGGCTGATGCCTGAAAATTTATGAACACTTGACTGATATTGATGTCTGTCACTGAATTCACTAAGCACTGATTTGTCTCCTCTTGTGTCGCTCATATAAGGTAACTAAGATGTGATAGTTGTCAGGTCATCTTGCAGTGTAGTTATCACCGCACAATGCATAACTGAGATGTTGCATATGCGTGGGAGTCTTATATCCTCACAACTTATAATGCCTGCCTATAACATTGCATTAACTCAGTATTTAGCGGAGTGTCACCCACCGTGGGCAGTCGAATAATACCACTTGTGTGCACCTTTCGCTGATGCGTGTGCTTGTTTGGTAGTTGCATGGTTTACTGCGAAGTGATTGCACAAATATTGCATCTTTAAAATAACATCGTGTGAAACTCAAGTTTGAGGTAACGTCTCACATGCTTCAGGCCCGGACCTTTAGCATACATGTCCAAGAAACATGACAGAATTTGTTCCTGCTTCAGTTTTGTCCATTATTATTTGAAGAAGTGCATTATGTAAACAACGAGCTTGGCAAAGTTCATATGAAGTACTTTTCGTGAGTAGTCAGAACAGGAATAGCTGATGATCCAGGCTGTTTGATTCAGACAAACATTTAATGCTATATGAGGCCCAGCTTCATCAACGTCATAATTTTAAAGAGCTATACAAACCACTATACAGCTAACATTGCATTGAAATTATTAGATATAATGAAATTAATTTACCATGGTAGTCGTCAGTGTGCGGAGGTGCTCGATACGTGAATACAATTATTAAATGTAACAAGTGTACGTTCATCTCGATGTAGTTTCACTTGAAAAAGGTTTGACTTAACACGAGATCATTAACACAGCCGTAAATCGATGAGACTGGACAGTGAAAGATATAGGTTAAGCCTATAGCCATGATCGTAATACACGAAGCTGTATCACGATCACGAATAGGTTGGTGACCCTCCATGAAAGAACACCGAAGATCCCTATAAGTAGCAACATTTTCGTCAACTGTTTTCCTTCAGTGAAAGATCACTAATTTTCAAACTTAGCTATGTTGAGCTGTACTACGCATTGCAGAGCACGTGAAATTCCATGTACCGTTTAGCTGTCGTTACGAAAGACCTGTATGTGTAGCATCTACTGCGAGTGAAGTTTCGGCATGCTGCCGCTAACTCTGTAGTAAAAAGTCTTTTTTTCCATCTCTGGCCAGATCCTGACTCAGGAGGACTGGAACGTTGTGCTGTTCAACGGCATGGAGAAGACCTCTCCTTGGGCTGCCCTGTACTTTGTGGCGCTCATGACGTTCGGGAACTATGTCCTATTCAATCTTCTCGTTGCTATCCTCGTCGAAGGATTCTCTGCCGAGGTGCATCCCGATCCTGGGCCATTTTGCATACTGCATGTACAGCACAAAATGGTGCATTGTACCTAAGCGTAGGCCATTTAGATCTCATGTGTGCGAGTATGTGTACCATATTGGAAATTAGTCATCCTGTCAAATCAAACGTACACTTTACTGTAAACCAAGTTCCCGCCCATTGGAGTCTATGGTAAAATTTCTATCACGAATTCGCTGGCAATGATACAGCCCATCGGTGGGAAAAAAATGAACAAAAAGACTTTCACTATTAGGAACCCGTGTCAGCGTTTCGGGGCCGCTTAAGTGAAAGCGCGATGTCTGATCCACAGAGACGTGAATTGAAGATCAAGCTTTCATTCTCCTGTAACCCATGTTAGGAGCCTGCTACCCCGTTCTGTAAAAGATGACGGGGGCGTTTTAAGTTTGAAGACAGTTAAGCAGTGAGAATGCCAGGCATGTTGGAGGATGGTCAACTTCGTGAGCCCTTACGTGGTATCACAGCGAAAACGGTGTGAATAAGCAAATGATGTAGAGGTGTGCGGTCATTTTTGTTACAGTATCTGTGCCAGTCATATTTGTTATCTTAAAGAGCCAGATGTTAAGTGTCAAGTGGGAATAATGGAACTGCTAACAAGTGTTGAAGGAGGTACGTATATGCAGGTATAGCATTTCGGTAATACCTGCCTTCTTTACGGAAGACTTGTGTTATCATCGTCAGGGCCCTGACAAAAAAAAAATAGATCTTTGTCATAAGATTGGCTCCAGCGACATTGTTTCCTGGGTGATTTCTTGTCACTCCTTTTAATTTTGTTACATTGGATGTCAGTTTCTCAGGTCATATTTATAGCATATTGTGTGGCCTATACATGTATTGAAACTAGCAAGGCAGGGTTTTTTTTTTTTTTGCCACAAAATGACAATGTCGACTTCCAGTCTACAAAGCAAAGTATTTGGTTTTTATTTTTTATTTTTTATAACACTCGATCGAACAGAACATTGGAAGTGTTAATTGTGCCCTCGACAGCACGTTGCGACATTACATTATCTTTTTACAGTGACTGTTATCACGACCCGCTCACAGTCCTTTGAGTTGTTGACTATGCGGCGCGACTACAATAAAGTGGCCTAAAGTTACTTTTTGTTACTTCCATGCTTTGTGAAGTTTATACGCTAGTAAACGCAGAACTTTGGGATAGTTGGTGGCAGACGCGCCTGTACATATTAAAGGGACACTAAAGACAAATATTAAGTCAATGTTGATAGCTGAAATAGCCGCTCAGAAACCTTCTAGTACTGCTTTAGTACCAAGAAAGTGCTTATCTTGAGACAAAATCAGGTTTTAGTAGTCCGCATCACGTTAACGCACTTAGAGTCTCCCGCATGAAAGCGGTCCATCTAACGTCACTGTTGCCATGCCCAAGGTTGCCTACCTTTACTGCACGGCTGCCAACACTAGTAGCAACAGAGCGAAAGTAGCGGGAGTTGAAGCAGCAACAACGGCCATTGAAGAATTTTCTGCCATAGCCTCCGAGATGACAGGCACTGCTTGGTTCAACTGGGCCTCGCTAGATGGCACCACCTGTCCAGTTTAACCAGGCGAAAAGAGAATTTTTGAACCAGTCGCTGCCATTTCTCATTGTAACCCCAGGTAGTTCTTTTTTTCTCAATGTCAAGCAGAAACGGACAAGCAGCATCTTATTAAGTCTCTTGATGCATGAAAGCTAGTTTGATTACTAGCGATAAATTGTAGTCGGATGCTCTCTAGTTGTCAGGATTATCTCTCAAATGTCCCAGTTGTGGCAGACATAGTGTAATACATTTAGCTTAGTTTCTCGCTAAGTAGGGCACTGCTGTTGATAATATTGCAGTTTTGGACGTTGTCATACACTGGGCTTTCACTCTGACATAAACTGTTATTTGCATTTAGCGTCCCTTTAACAAGCAGAAAGCTCGAATAAAAGAAGGCTTTAAAGAAAGAAAGGCCCACCCTGTTTACGTGTTTCTTCTGTGGTTGAGACAAACCTAATGAAATTGAGAGAAAACGAAGCCAAGCCATATTACTTGTAGTTATTTGTAGCCTTTCATTTGTATTGTATAATTAGTGTATAGCATATTTGAAGAAATTAAAGTCAATTAAATGACAACTTGACACCGGCAGGCACCGAACCTGCAACCTTCGAAGGTTGCAGGTTCGAAGTTGTGTATTCGCCCACCCTAATGTCTTCAAGTACAGACGGGTTCACAGTTAGAGGGAAAACTTTCGTGTGCATTATGTTCGGATTCCGCTCCCTCGCAAAAGCACACTGGCTTAGATTTGCATAAGACTGCTGCTGGTGGACTATTCTGACTTCTTTTGATAGACTAGCGCCGTGCACGAATGATGTTTTTATGTCTACTAGCAGTAATGAGGCCCGCAATATGACAGGTGCTCATAGGGGTGTTCTTTTTAGCAGTGGGCGGTACTGTACATATGGTAATAACTACAATGCAGCCGAAAAATTATAAATACCGCCCCTCGTACATTCCATGACTTCATTGTTGTGGTTTTATTAAGGTTGAGTTGAACGAATGAAAATTAGCCCTCAAATTTTCTTTTTCAGCTCGGTGTCCTCTGTGATTGGTACTTTGTGCTCATTAAGATGTGCAGTTTATAAGCTAGGTTTTAAGTGGACAGTATTTGGCCTCAGAAAATAATTCTTCACCAAGGCGCATGTCAGGCACAGCGCCTTCAAGCAAAACAAGCTATACTGCAGCAAGCGTTACTGAGAGGTCTAGTTTGGAGTGAGTGAAAGCTGCATAGAAAGGCATGCTGATTGCCCTGTCTATGCAACTCAACTGAACGTGTCGCTCTACTCGGCTGCAGGGTGACCGCAAGAAGAGCACGGAGGCTTTGAAGGACACTGCTGACACAGAGGCAGACGGTGATAAAAAGTGCGCCTCACAGGACGCTGAAGATGACCCAAAGGACAACATCATGAAGGGTATACTACATGGGCCGTACTTTTTTTGAAGCCTGACTTTCTTTTCTTTTGTTTCTTTCATCCGTTCCCATGATCATTGGTCAGAACATCACCGGTACAATGATGCCGGCTTAAATGGCACGTTGAAACACAAAAGCAACTTTCAGTATGCATTCTTCGCCAAAATCTAACAGCAGTGTTTTTCCCAATTCAAGTCCGCCCATACGCCGTTTTAAGGTGGGCATGCTGAGAACTATAATGGGCATGATGGGCATGGTGGACGTGTTGAGCATGATAAGAAATTTTGGAGCTATGTGGTGGGTTCCCACCATGTTCTCACTATACTCCCACAGTGTTACCACCATTTTCTCAAAATGATGGCACCGTACTTTCTCTATGTTTCCGTCGTATTCTCACTATACATCGAGGCAGGTGCGGTGGGATAAGTTTTAAAGTATACCTCATACACCAGGAGTGACTTAATGGGTTAAGCCTTCAAGTTGGCCCTTGTTCTGGTCACTTTCTCTATATTTTATCCCAATTTTAAGAATTTACACTGTAGCCCTTGGATTATGCAAAAGCGACTAATCGAAAAGTTTTGCCTGACCCAGTTACATAAGCATGAAACTGACAGGTGCCACGCATTTCAGAGACGCGGATGTTGTCCCAGCCGGCAGCATGTGGTTGCAAGGCAGACGGAAATGACGAACCGGGACCTTTGCCATGTGTGCCACCCATCATCACAAGAACGGCAGCCACTCCCCAGGTAAAATAAGATGCACTCAATGGTACAACACTTTATTATAAATGCTAAATATTGATAGCATAGAATTTCTCTCACTAAAACAATGAACACACTACACAGTAGTGCAAACAAACAAATCGGTATTTGTCATAAATGCTTTTTAACTGCGCTAAGATGCTCGGACAAAAGACAGAAGAAGATTAGACGTGCACAAACTTATAACTGAATGTATAATGGGTGAAAAATTATCTATAGACGGAACAGTATTCTGGTGCACAACAGTGCAAAAAAATATACAACTGACGGAACACAAATGACGACAGCATGCACTGATTGTGTTCCGTTAGTTGTGTGTCTTTGCTCTGTAGTGTACCAGAATAATGTACCAACAAGCCCAACTGGCCACTTTAATCAAGAGAGAACGACTTGATTAACCAAGGTAATTGGTCCTCTGAAAGACCGATATGCTGACGTCACAAAGCAGCATGTAATAACCACAGCTTTCAATAAGCAAATGTCACCGAAGGTTCGCTTATACAAACGGTTGTAGTGTCTATCCTATATGCATGGTTCCCATGGCGGTAAGGAATCTCAGTTTCATTCACAAGCAGATGTCAACTGTTTTTGTTTTGTTGCATTATTAAATGCTTGGCCATATGGAAATCTGAAGAGGAATTTTTGAGATGCTTTTGCAGCCGTATATTAGTAGATCTCATCTGTCCGATGTACACTCGCCCACAAGAAAAAGAAAAATCTTAAACTACCTGTGCAGGCTCTCTCAATAACCTTGCCCTGTGTTCAGTAAGGCAAGCAGGACTATGATTTGGTTTCTTATTTAATCACATTGGTTACCCTAACGCACAAGTGCCATCTTTTCTGGAAGGCTGAAAACACGATGCTAACCCAACAACGTTGCACTACACTACTCATATTTTCTGCTGCCTAGTGTGTACGTCAACAAACTAGCCAACTTGGCGTTCTACTTCAAAGAAACATTTTATGAACATTTTACATGGCAAGCCCGCCAGCCGAATTACACGAACAATATAAAAAAATGCCAGTGTAACACAGTGATTGCAATGAGATGCGGAATCGACGATGTCCAATTCACCATGGGGATAATTCTATAGATCCTCCCAAAGGGCTTCTCAATCCGCGCAAGACAGCCAACCCTCCGCAACCAGCATGAGCGCCTTTCCTCATGGTTTCGCGCATACTCGCTGCCAAATAGAGGCACCGCTGAAGTGCCTCGATGCACGTAGCCGGAGGTAGTGGAACCAAACGAGGGCATCGAGGCACTCCAGCGCCAGTAGCATCATGGGAACACAGCACCATCTCTCCCCTTTGGCGCCTAAGCTGACCTGAGCTGGGAGGGTGTTCCGGGATAAAGTCAGCCCGCCGGACTCGAGGGCGCCATGCAGTAAAAGCAGCAGGTCATGGAATACGAGCACCTCCACAGTTCCTTAGATGCGAAGCATCTTATGAGCTATATGGCGGCGTCCACGCTCCACTGCACATGCACATCCCCTCGCCTCTTTTCTCTCCTACGCCTTGCAATGCCGATCTCTCTCCCCTTGCAACGCCGACGCAGGCAGCGTCGCTAATCTATCTTGAATTCCAATGGCGGAGCCGGAGCAAGCTTTTCGCTCCTTTTGGGGCAAGTGTGCTCCAATGGCAGAGTGAGGGCGGGAGTCAAGCGTTGTAATGAGAGAGTTGGAGTAGATTCGGAGCGGGAGCGACTCCACGGAGCAAAAAAAGTTGCTCCACCGAAATCGGCGGAGTAGACCAGCACTCAGCGTGCCGTACTCCAGTGACAATGACGGGACGGGATGTTTGAGTGCTGTGCGAGATCCCCCTAATATGTTCGCCTGCTTGGGGGGTGCCACCGCTGTCGCGTTTTGGCAGTAATGATGGATGATGTAGCCGACTGGACAAATCGATTCGTTGCAGAACGACAGTCAACATTTGCATACGAAGAATACGACAGTTGAATTAGCGGGAGTGAATACTACACGCAAGGTATTCCGGGAAACTCAAGGACTTTTGCTTCTACCTTACTCCTCATACTTGCTCTGGCAGCGCAGATTGTATTCCAATGGCAGATTTGGAGGCATTGCTCAATGCCAGAGACAAGTGCTCGCTCGCAGAGTTAGTCGGCTGCTCCTACTCCGCCATTGAAATCCGACAACAAGCTCGCTCCCCTCCCCCTTTTTACTAGGTATCTTTCCTGCAGCTTTTACACTCCCATTGTGCATATGCATCCTCTCATCTTCTCTCTCCTCTCCTACGCTGCCCTCCCTCTTTCGCCTCGCAACGCTGATGCAGGCAGTGTCTGCTTACAAGTTCTTTGATTGAAAAAAACCAACTGCTCACGTTGCACAACCATTCACTGGCAACCTCGTATATATAGGCACTGGATGTTCACCGCCAAGGTAATGCCGATGGGAGATTTCTCCTGTGCTTTGTTGGACAAAAAAGATTCGCAGCATACGCGTTAACTAAAAGCGGACTGCGGGTCTCTGTGTCCAATCGGCGTCTGCTGTCTCTCATTGCCCATTAGCAGTGATTGGCATGTCCCAGTGGAAAACACCGGCTCATCACTGCGTGTTTTGTGCCTCTCCAGGTTCCTACGCAACACCGCAATGAGCACCGGCATCAACGCCGCCCCCGGTGTAAGCACGAGCACTCGCTGCTTCGCACTTACACATGGTTCCCTTCAGCGGGAAATGGTGTAATTGTTCTTACAAAACTGATCTCCGTGCATCTCTAGCATAAAGGAATTACTTCGTTGAATGTGTATCAGGGATTAAAAGAGGCATTAGTAGGCATATTCGAAATCCAAGCTAAAATATCGGTATGTACAATGTTATCTTACGAGAATGAGATGATTACTTCCTAGAGATTGGGAAGGTCTCATTTCTTTTCTCTATTTTTGCATATCACCTTTTCTATATACTCTGTAATATACTGTCTATATGCACTCTATATCTCGTTCTCGTATGATAATGTATTGTTAGACTGTTGGAACAACAGGAACAGGAAGTTGCAACAGGAAGTTACCCTTTTTGTGGTGCATTTTTTATGCATGAACACACTCTTTTCTCCGTATATCACGTACATCCAGGGATCCCCCAGTGCAACCCTGGAGATGCCCTTGCGGGAGTTCGGCAACCGCCTGTCACCACTTACTGCATTATATGTTCCGCCATCATCGTCATCTTACTCATCTGAAACATCTGGACGAATCACGGTAATATATCTTACTCTTTTCTTGTAGATAAAGAATGTCTTGAGGAATATTGTACATCCACGGTTATGCTTTTTTTATGATAGCCACAGAAGCTAAAGAATCTTGGCAAGTGTGACGCGAGACTTGCCTTTCCAGCCATGATGCTCGAGTCATGCAAAAGATGTGCTTCGGTGATAGTACATGACGACGATAGTTGTCATCGATGATGCTGTAATGAAGTTGGCGCATTTGAATCATTAGATAGAGTGATACAGCTTGAAGCAGGTTTGGTGGCATCAGTGTGGAGCCATTTCAAGTTCCTCCCTAAGCAATTATCTTCCGAATGCAAGAGGTGCATATAAGTATTCTTGCCAAATATTTATTACACTAAGCTGCATTTGACCGTGCCTTTTCTTCGCCCACGTAACAGCCTTCGCTCTGTACACCAAAAGTCTTGTATCGCCAACGTACGCTGTGAGCCAACCTGCTAATGTCTTACCAACACATGTAAAGAAAGCACCTATCGGGTAATTCCAATCGAATAAGCTCTTTTCCCAGTATACTCATTCGCACATCGATCTTGCGATCGAAGGGTTTTAGCGTGTCTTTTATCATATTATAGGCAATAGAGTTGGAGTATAATGCCAGGTTTTTCAGAGACAGTGCCAACGTCTCGTGGTGTTTTGTCTAACCACAACACCTTGCAGACATGTGCTGGTGTTAAGGGGTGTTCTTATCGAGAAAGAAACACTCAGAGAGACAACACCTTGATGATTTCAGAAGCATTGATGGCCAGCTTCTTGGTACATTTCACCGCTATTCAAGACTGCCTTGCAGCTAAAACGTTTCCACCAGAAGCAAAGTAAAAAAAATAACAGCATATCCACGAAGTGAATCATGACTACTGGACAAAGCTCCAGGGAATCATTAACACCCGTAAATTGCCCAGTCGATCATGCATAGACATGACAACACGTGTGTACAGTATATGCAAAGTTGTTTAATAATTGCAATGTGCATATGGTGCTGAAATGCCCATATGGATATCCATATCATATGGATATCTATATGGGTATCGATATGCCTATCCATATGGACATGGCTATCTGTATGGATATGTATCCATGTAGGTATCCATATGGATACGGATATCCATAGCGTGTCACGCCGAGGGACAGCAGACATGACTCGTCCTAAGGAGCTCCGCCCCTAAAAGTGACGAGCAATTCGCGTTTTCCTTCATTCTTCCAGCCCTCAGCGACGCCGAGACTCTCCCGCTCCCCGAGCAACCGCAGCTCATCTAGCGGCGCGGCCGCTACGGGGGGCGGGGCAGCTCTGTTGCCCGTGCCCCGACCAGCCAGCGCCTTCATCCGCAACGACGTACCGAGTCCGAGCAATGGGCGACGTCGGAGGCGTAGTTGCGTCAGCCCAGCCCCAGCCCTTGCACGCAGGGTAAGTAAAATCACAGAATGTGACTGCAGGAGCGGGCTGTCCTGGCCTTAGGCTGACTGTGCATTCTGAAGTTCTGTTTGGGGGCATACACTAGAAAGATGCAGTTGCAAGGATCCTACAACAGAATAAAGTCATCACATTTCAGTGTAATGTTTGCCCAAATATTTTACCTGTATTCGTTTGATAGGCTGCAACGCACGATCATCATACAGATTTGTACTCCGAGAACAGTCAGGGCTATATATTCAGTGAAGTAGTGCAGTGGAAGTCCTTTGAACCATTCTAGACTGCAAAGCATGATAGCTTGAGTATGAGGCTTTGTACTCTAGTGTAAATACGACTGGGATCGAAACTTGGAGCTGCGATAAAATCCTACGTCAGTACTGTCCCCATTTACCTGTTTTCTTTTTTTCTGGCGATCTTTTTTTATTTCACCAATATTACCCACAGACTTTCCAACCTGCAGCTTTGATTATTACATGAAACCAGATTAAGTGCCACTGGAATAAACAAGCCTGAAAGGTGTGGTAGACTACAAGTCCTCTGACACCTTTTACCTTGCAGAGCATGATACTCAGCGATTCCCAAGCAGGGTAATGTAATAAGCCTACAAGCTATGACCTGCTGAAATGTCAACAAGACAGATGCATAAAGCACTAAGAAAATTGCATAGCTAGATAACCACGCTTTTACTTTCTGCGTTCGGTGTCACAGTGAGTCATTCAGTCAAAACGGGATTGCTTGGTTGGCTGTCTGCTCACATAGAACAAAAGTTATACTTATAAACACATAAAAGTTAGAATATATGTCTTGTGATGCATGACACTGGGGACTCGTCGAACAATCAACCAATAAGGAACCACCACTGCCTAGCATTCTAGATAAAATTCGTTATTCTTAGCAAATACCATAAATGGGTAGCAAGGAAGAATATTGAATTCTTTAAAAGCTTAATTATATCCTGCTTGATGGTTAAGGAAAGCATAGTAAAGTAAGTTTGGTACATAGGGCAATAGCTGATGTGTACACTTGCAGGTTTTGCAACTTTGGCGAGTTGGTGAAATTGAGATTAATGTGGACCCATCGATTCAGGACATCAAAAATACTTAGATTCAGGTCATAAAAACAATTATGCTTCGCTACATGGAAGCTCAGCATAGCGATACATGCAATAATGAACTTTGTTAAGAAAGTTACCTACCACACTGGTCTGGCTAGCATTACAACACGAATGTGAGTACACGCTCTTGCCATTTGAATATGCATAGCCTGTTCGCAAAGGCACTCATTTATTCTTGGCTGCGTGCCTTTCGTTTTTCTTTGCGTGTATATTTTCTGCTGCTGCATGATTCTGAGTGGCTGTGTGAATCGTAAGCGTTTTTTATTTCGCTAATTGTTTTGTTTTTTTCTGCAGCGGTGACAACATTGAATTGAAGCCGCCGGTGTCAAGTTGTGCAGGCGCTTGCATGAGAGCGCGTGGTTACGCCGTGCCTGCGCAGTTCTGTTGACACCAAGTGCAGCTGCACTGCTGTTGTGATCGAATGATGGCTTGCTGCTGGCGAATCGCCACTTGGTTCAGGCAGCTACTATCACTTGCCTCACTAAAGTGGGCTTATAATGCATCCAGTTGTTACTTCATGTACCTAATGTAGCATGAAAATTCGAATATGGAGGTATACTCTGCACTTTTGGTACACACATGATGATTTTTGTGGGCTATGCTATATAGTTACAACTGTTAGAGCTGTTTTGTATATCGCTTTTACATCGACTACAGTGATAGCTGTGGACTTGGGTCCATGTCGTAGTAATTTTGGTATATGGCATCATTTGTAGTAGAAAAGGGGGCAATTTTCAGCTGACTTCGAGAAAAAAGGGTAAATTCTATGCTACGCGTGCTGCCTTATAATGTGTGACTCGCATATTCTCGGGATATCCGACTATCCATCAGCAGCGTTTTTTTTTTTTTTACTGTGGTCAAGAAGTCTTGCAAGGTGCCTTTAACTAAAATCGTAATCTGCCATTGCCAATGCAATACACAGTTTTTGGCACAGTGACAACAATATCGCTATTCCTGATGCAGCAGTACGATTATAGCAGAACTAAAATTAGGCAGCACAGGTTACTGTGGAGTTTGACTGGCGTCAAACAGTGCAAGTTAACTACGCTTCTGACAGGTTCACAACACAATTATTGTACCCTTCTGATTCAGTGCCTCCGGCTCTGTGCATAAAGCTGTGACAACATCGCAAATCACATGCTTTGACAGTTGAGCAATGAATGTGGAGTCGCGTTGTAATAATCGCCATGTTTGCAGAGATAGCAACATTATAGCATGTTATGTAAGTGCCAAATAAAGAATCGTAAGTTGCAAAAATAAATTGGCAGCACCATACTATGGCCTTGCTCATGGCCCAAGTGTTACTCGGGGTGCTAAACTGCATCATTCGATCAGCTTACCGCAGCGTTATTCTGTAATAAGCTGCTTGACACAAGCCAACTGGTCTATCGTCCACAAGAGAGGCACGTAACCCTTGTGGTCACCACAGCAGTGCAGCATGAGTCTTTGAATTGTCTTGTGGTGCAACTTTCGAGTTTTATCTTCGTATGCCTTTGCATGTGTTTCTTGTGTGCCCTTTTTTTACCATCGTCTTCTTTCCTTTTGAGCTCTTCTTTAGTAATGGACACAAGCACAACGCTAGTGGCGCCACCTTTCCGCACAGAGACAGATCCGTTTTAACGGTCACTTGAAGCACCTACATCGTTCGTTTTTGCAACAGTGATCAGTGTCAGGCAGTAATGTTTAACTCAGTGCCCACACATCAACCAGAAACTCCTTGAACTTCATGTTCCTCAAGCAGTTCTTTCCCAACTTTAGGTCTTTCCCAAAAACTATCGTAATCTTCAAATTTCCCAACAATTGGAAAAGATTCACTTCTCTGTCTTAATCTCTAATAAGTTATTGATTTAATAATTGTCATTCTCTAACTTTCATCGAACAAGCTTTTGAGTACCACATCACCTTTTCGTTCTAAAGAATAACCATGCTATGTGCAGTTATGCTGTTAATTGATTAGCTAAATGTGTGTGCTCAAGGCTTTTCTAGCTCCTGCTTACCTGTCATTATTCCTTAGGCCAGCAAAATGGAGGTTCTGTAGCCAGTCCAAGCTGTCGAGCCGAACCAGCAGTAGTTGGTGAAAGTTACATACTCAAGCCATAATAACGCAGAGCTTGACACCGTTTCTTCAGCAACCCAGAACCAACAAAGAGCAGCGTACAGGCAGTTTCAGCCCATTCAGTTCTGAAGCTGACAGTGCCGCAAACCAGACAAAAGTTCCTGCCATCAGCACTCATATCACCTTGTCACTTGTTGCGAGCTTCCAAACATCAAAAAAATTTGTTTCGAATATGCACTGCAGCCCCGCATATGAATTAATGCCACTCTGCTTCTCAGATGCTCTGCACATCGTTCACACAAGCGTCACCGGCATAACCTTCCTCACGAGAACACCTCAACGCCAACGTTGTTCGTCAACGTGTAGGCGTGAAAGCTTTTGCATTTTGTCTGCTGCTTTCATTTTTCTGCTTGTCCCTTTTTTTGCTGTGTGCATTTTTAGGTGTGGTGTGTTTTCTCTCTCCGTATTTTTGGATGTGTGCCTGGAGGCATCCTTGTGCTCCTCCAGGCCTATGTGAATCTGTGAGTGCATCGACAAGACAGGCAGTTCACGTCCATGGTCATGTGCATGGCGCTCTCCATCTCTTCGCATTGCATTTTTTTCTCGCTCCGAATTTTCTATATTTGCTGCATACTTTTCTTTCCTTATGATCTTGCTGTTTTTTTTTTAGGCTGGGCTGCCAGCTCTGCAGCAAATTCTGCAGCTTTGGCATTGTCTGTCTGTGCTTTTCATGTGGCATTCTATAGTTCTGTAATGCATTCACATAGAACGAAACTGCAATTTTAATGATAATAGGGACACTGCATGCAGCTTTCGATAACCCACCATGAGTTCGCTAAAAGGTACTCGCACAAATATCAATAGTACCTGATGTTGTTAACTAGATCAGAACTTGACTGTGACGGATTAACAGAAACAAAATCTGCATCTTAATGTTTAAAATTCAGCATAGGGCATGCAGATTGGTCATCAATGATTGCTTTGACACAGAGCATAGAAAACAAGCAATGTGGAAATCACTGTTACTTAAATTTAAAACCGCTACAACCATGAAAGAACTTACGTCTTGATATCCATTATAGTGTAACGTACATAGTGACTTAGTAGGAAGTTGTGTATATACATAATCTAAGAATTCCAGTGTCGCTCAATATTCATTGGCTGACAAGTCGGTCTTTAAGCACAGAAACCACAACCATAGCATTCGACCTCTCCTTGATCCCATGCAAGTATACGAGTTCAATAAGAAAATTCGTATGAAAGATATGAGCCGCTTCACTTCAATGTAGAACTGTAGCTAAAGTTGGTTGACAATCTAAGATCAGTCCTTCTAAGCAACCTTTGGTTAGTTAAATTTCTGAATAAGATAAAATCCAGGCCAAAAACCCAGCACAAAAATGAGATAACACATTTGTTAAACGTGTTTCTTAGTGCAATGTAGGTTTGGTTGTGTTTATAGACATAGTAATGTGCTTATTCACGAAATGCATACCCGCTATGACAGGAGTAGCTCGGTACGTGCTTATGGAGATACAGCTTGAGTTTGGCATTATGATTTGTTTTTTACTAGGTTATTGTATTAGTAATGCTCAGTTGCAATTTACAAGGCCTTGAATGTCATAGTCAGACAGAATGTGCCAAAGCTCACAGCCATGACAACGCGTTTTTAGATTGTTTCACCTGTTTCTCAAGGTGCAACTAACACAAGTAACGACACTTAGTAGTCAAGTAGATGCTTTGAAACCCATTATGCTCCAGTGAGCTTCTTAGTTCATGCCACATTGGTGCGCTCAAGTAGAGCGAGGCATCGCAACGCTTGAAGACCTATCATCTTTCCTCATCTGCCCCCACAGGTTTCTTGGTACTTTGAATGTGGGAACCACCACACATGCCTCAGGCGTGTGTGATGATTACCATGCAGTAGCGCAAACCAGGCTAACTCCGAGAAAGCACGAAAAGATCATCTGGTATTATCACTTTCTTGAGAGTCGATTATCTTTAAACCATGAATGGCAGAGTGCCCGAGCATTAGTGAAAATGGCTAAGTCCGAATCAACAGTTCGGACGCTGAGATTGCAAAGTTAAGTGCGACAACATTTCGAGCGCGACTAATTGAGACCACGATTATCGCATGTTTACGGAATGTAGATCCAGGCCATTTTAGGACCAGTTGCATTTTAATAATCATCTACATGCTACTCCAGGCACAATATGCACATCAGAAAGCAATATTATGATGCAGTTACTGTCCTAATTACATGGCACATCAAAAGTGTGCCACTCAATTTTTTTGAAGTTTTCCGATCAAGTACTTCTTTGTTAGAATTTGTCAATGACCATTTGGAAAACTGGAAGGGATTGCGGACCGACCACGAAGCAAGATTGTATAGGAGGTGAAACTCCAGTCAGCGCAGGCTGCTAGATAATGCCACAAAAATAGCGTCAGAATGGCTGCTTCTCTGAGGCCGCGGTGCATCTTGCTCCGTATCCAACGAACGCAACCCAACAGGAGCAACACATGCAACTACTTGTCTTTGCATTCCTAAACGCCGGCAATTTCCTGCTCGTCTGCTAGGCACCGCCAGCAAGAAAGTTCCTCTGCGAGCTTGTAACTTTATCTGGTGGCTGCAAGTTGTGAAATTCCCTCTCTTAAATATTTTTTCTTCCCTAAAATTGTGGTTTATTGTAATATTTACCAAAAGAAACTGCGGCGCTACTCTTGTTCAGCTACCATGGGTGCTATTTGGAACTCTGTGATATTCAGCCATGTTGTCAAAATTGGTAAATTTTGGCCCACAAGGGTGCTGCGACATCTCTGATTCGCTTAAAATGCTGCCATTTCGACGTTTGACAGTGTCCGCAGGAAAACGATGGGTAGTACGTGGACTTGCCTAGTCTTTGGGCTTGTGGCCACGAACGCACTTGCGGCTTCACTTACTGTTGAGCTTCGGCTTTTGTTTCGGACAAAAGAAAGCCTCGTTACGAACCCCACAAGTCGATTTGAATTGGTGAGTCAAATATGGTCAAAGTGGTGAAGTGGGACAGCTGAACTTTTGCTAAACTTCCTCTCGAGACGAAGTGGCGGCAGGCAACATGGAGCTGAAGGAAAGAAGCTGAGTCATTCCCACACTGGCTTTGGGTGCTATTATGGACATGGTGAAATTCGCCTATGTGGTCAAACTCTGCCATTTTTCAACCCTGTTTGGCCAATGGCTCCTACGCCCTCTTTAATTGACTTAAAATGTCACAACTACCAAATATTACAGCATGGCGGGTTTTATTGACAGTGTAAAGACTAGCACCTTGAAGTGTCATGTGTCGCAGCTTTTATGAACACTAGCATTAGATTTCTCTCTAGCATAATATTATGAAAATCTACGAGTTTCAGCAAGCAGACAATAAAATGGACCTCCAAATACTGCCAGGGTTTATTTCAGCACTGCTTCTCTGACAGTCTGGTTTGTGCTATAATCATATTCCCCGGTCGAAAATGTGCAACTGCTAGTCCAGCAACCGGTCCTGCTAAGGTGCAACAAAGAGGCCCGGAAGAACAAACAAAACACACAAACACAAACAAAAGCAAACACCTTCTTTGGAAAGAAGAGTGCGGACGACTGAGCGGCGCCACTGGCGTTGTGCACACGCACCCCTTCCCGGTCCTCCCTTACCCGTAGGGCTCCCCTCCACCGTCGCCTCCTGGCAGCCCTCTAATCAAACTCCACCGCCAGGGAAGCGGGTCAGCGAACGGTCGGCGTCGGTCCTCGGCCGACTCCGACACGGACTCTCTCCTGGACGCCGAGCTGACCAGTTCCCAGGACTCCTCCTGCCTGCTGGTGGTCTCGCCACCGCTCAACAATGTGATCGTCGGTCAGAAGTGAGTTAAAACATGCTGCTTACACGAACACATTCCATGGTAATGAAATAATCATAGAACAGGAAATGTCGCTTGAAGAGAGACTGATATAAAATTTCAGTTGCTATATATTTTTTTTTTTACAAATTAAAGGCCAAGCCCTTAAGGGGCCGGATAAATGGACTGATAAGCATAAATGCGTCTTCAAAAATTAATTACAAGATGTTCCGGTGATTCCACTCGCTACTAGGTATTGCCCAATCTAACGAAAATCAATGGTACTCTATCGTCAGAAGCCTCATCGATGGGGACCAGTTTTGGACCCACGATGCGATGGTCCGGCTCAGGTCCGGGGCAGTCAATGAGCTCGCTTATACCAAGCGTTACACGAAACTTTGTCATATGAATCAGAAAAGTTTCTAACTTGCTCGTTCTTGTAAAGTTGTCCCCACGTCTTCTTTCGAAATCGTAGAATACAAGTCCATGAACGTTCTGCCTGTGCTAACATTCAACCAAATGTACCACAAACACATCAGAACAAAAAACTGAGAGGCTTGCTTCTCTCTGTGCTAACCTGTACCAAGAGACCAAGAGATTAACATCGATTGTCAAATAACTGACGGTTTCTTCACAGCCCGGCTGTAAACCTAGCGAGAACACAAAAACAACATTGTAACAGCTGCGAAAACGTGTGTTCATCATTCAATAACTACATATTCAATATTCGATATGGTTCATTTTGCTAGAGTACTTTGAGTGTATATAATTCACCTATAGTTGGATTCGATTTATTTTCAGCTCAATCCCATAATTTACCATTCGAAACACACTCCTGAATAACCGATTGGAAGGTACATGAGCCAGAGTGTTACCTTGTACCGCATTCTTGACTACGAATACGCTGGAGTTGTATGCCAACTCACCGTTTCTTTTCGTTGGTACAGCGGTGGCGGAAGCGCATCGGCCTCTGACCACAGTCACTGCAATGGGGGTGTGCTTCCGGGTCTCAACAACGGCGCGAATGGAGCCTCCGTCAACAGCAACAACAACCACAACAACAGCAACAACCACCACCACCACGGCAACAACAGTGCCCACCGGCCAACTAGTTTACCCAAGCGTCCCAATGTGCTCGCCAAGCAGAACAACATGGCAGCTGCCGGGTGCACGAGCGCCTCGCCTCGGAACCACGAGCCCGTTGACGAGCGAGCAGAGGCGGCAGCTTATCTGGCCCAGTCGCCCACAGTCATCACTAGTGACTCCGGTGGGCGACCAACGTACATGCCGCTTAGTCGGCAGAACTCCATACAAAGCCAACACGGAGGTGGGTGCGAGTATTATGTGACATCAGGGGCAGCGCTTATGACCAAGATATAGTGGGTTATTACCTAAGAAAAATGTAAAATCAGCCAACAGCCATTGCTGTCCCTTCCACAGAGAACTTGCATAAAAGCAAATCGCTAGTGATTTACCAGTGTCTTTGCGAGCCGTGACAACTCATTAGAGTCAAACACCATTCCTGGCTACTATCGTCTTCGTGAGTTACAACTCTCCAACATAAACGTCACTTGAGGAGAAAGCAGTGCTAGTGTCCTGGCAAATCGTCACCACTCACTAATAAGAAACATGAACCCAGGAGGCAGCCTTGCTAATACCTAGACGAGTCACCAGAACTCGCTATGATTTATAATAATAATTGTTAGGGTTTAACATACCAAAATCATTATATTATTACGAGAGATGCCTTCGCATTCCTATGGCATGTTTAGTGGAGGGCTCCGGAAATTCTGACCACCTGGGTTTCTTCAACGTGCACCTACATGGGCATCAAGCATTTTTCCCCTCCATCAAAAATGCTAAAAAATGATTTCAGGAGAAAGCAATCCTAGTGTCCTGGCCAATCACCAGGTCCCACTGATATGAAGCAAGAGTTCAAGTAATGCTATATAGTGTCCCGGCGAGTCGCTTCAACCGATGCCAAACACCATTCCAGGAGGAGGCGGTGCCAGTGTCCTGGCGAGTCGACACAACTCACTAAGTGGCTCGGGAATCTCCTATGCCGAGACGAGGCACAACTCGCTCCTCGTCAAACCCAGTGGCAAGAAGATCAGCACCGAAGGTGGCGCTGTGCTTCACGTCAAAGTGGACAACACTGCCGCAGCTGCGGCAACTCTGGTTTATGGCGAGCGTGTCGTGAACGTGCCTAAGGTCAGTACTGCGCGTTATCACTCTCCTGTCTACCGCGACAGTGCATGCCCCAATACCGCAAACCGAAACTAACATCTCTTTAAAATAAAGCTAGCTTGTTTTCTAAAGTCTGTGATATCCGTTCCATATTTTGAAACCGTGTTAACCTTCGTGCCCCACTTGTAAGCTTTACTTGCCGCACCCGACTGCAAGATTTGGATGATATGTTCATAGCAGTGTTTCTGCTTGATGTGTTCTCCCAACAAACCTGAGGATGGCCCGTTTAAATCGCGCAGTGGACCGCGAACGATGAACTCATTGCCCTATTCTTTCTTTTTTTTCTTGCAGCTTTGCTGGTATTTCGAACCGCAGTGGTGGAGGTGGTGCTTCGAAAATCGTCAGGATTATGCACTGTTTTTATTCCCACCAGACAGCAAGTGAGTAGAAGTCCCAAATGTGCCGAGTATATATGCTGGTCATAGTGCGCAGTAGTACCTCGCTGTTATGTCTCGTAAAGAATCGCATACAAAGTGAACGTGCAATCCAGGAAAACGTAGCATTCAACAATGCAAGCGTTTTTTGTAAGGAGTTACAGACTGACGAAGAGTTCTTCAGTGTTGATTTTTTTGTATGATGCCAAGTTTTACGTGAGCATGTTTGAGCGTAACCTTATTTCCAATAACTATAAGGCTGCCACATCTCAGCAGCCGCAATTACTTTTTTCATGCATGGTACAGAAACATATGCATTGGTGTGCCATCAGTCTCCCCCACTGATAGTAGTTCACTTGGATGATGGACTAGCTGTTGCAAATATGGAGTAATAAAAGCATGCCAGTATTTGAAGATGTTAGCCAGTCTTAGGCACTTTCTCCTGCTCATTCAACCTAGCCGCGTTTTCATCCACCTTGAATATGAAGTTGGAAGACAGTGTTTTGTTTATTCTTTACGTCAACTCGAAGTAGCAAAAACAGTTAAGGAACACGCAATAGGAAAACCAACCATTTACAACACAGAATGATGCCAGATTCGTTATTGCATTATCAGGCATGTCATTATCAATCTGTTCGACTGTACCACCTCACCCTTGCAGAGTGCGCATGTACTGCAATCGGCTGACAGACGGCCGCTGGTTCGACTACACAGTTCTGGCGTTCATCGCACTGAACTGCATCACGCTAGCCATGGAGCGGCCAAACATTCCCCCGCGTAGCCTTGAGCGGGAACTGCTCATAGCTGCAAACTACACCTTCACGGTGGTATTTGCATTCGAGATGCTCGTCAAGGTAAGCATCAAGGGTCGTCGATTGTCAAAGCATACCAGAGGCTGGACATTGTAAAATTCAGCCATATTGTAGAATTCTGCAATGTCGGCATTTTTTAAGCAAATCAGGGAGGATGTAGCAGCCCCTTGAACCAATTGGAGTAGGCAGCATGGCAGAGTTCGAAATTGTTGGCAGCACCCCAGGCCGACGCCGCCATATTGTAATATTTTGTAATGGTAGTATTTTAGTCCAATCAGAGAGACTGCAGCAGCCTACTGAGCTAGTCAGAAATCGCAAGATGGCGAATCTGATAATATGGCGGAATTCGACAGTGTATACAATAGCACCCCAGACTGAGAGGTCGTTCTTCTCTGCTTTGGCCATATGTGCCTGTTGTTTTGTTTTGTTTGTTTATTGCACTAAATGAACATAGTAACAACCTTTTCAGTCTCGCAGTACTCCTCAATTAGGAACTTCAACTGTTTTACAGATGTTAGCTCTCAAGACATCGTTTAATATAATCGCACGGGATATAAAATCCAATGCACGCAGAAACAAGTGAAAATAGTTTCATTATTATTGCCAGATTTAATAAATAATGACAGCACCTTAGTCGACACCTTCATCTGTCTTGACTGACAGAGCGAGCCCGTAAGTTATCTTTCGAATACCGCAAGTTCACGTAGAAACCCAGCGCAGAGCACGCTAGTTCTTTTGAATACCGCAAGTTTACGCAAAACCTCGGATACTACTTGAGCGTGAGGACCTATCACGTCATCCTTCAAGTTAATCTCAGTGTTCTGGCCAATAAAAGTTATCTTTACTGCGAAAAGTCAGGGGGTTACAATTATTTTTTCCAAACATGCACACTGTCCACATTTAGCATCTACTATTTAATAACAAGATGTGACAAGTATAGAGACGGCAGGGCATCCATTAGCTCTGCTAATCAACCATCTTCGCTTAGCAGAATAGTTTCGAGCTTTCAGTTTATTTCAATATTATGATAAAACGGCCCTCGCTGTGACTTTGAAAACCGCTTTCAATCAGGTGATTGCCAAGGGCCTCTGGTACGGGGACAAGGCGTACTTCAAGAGCGGCTGGAACAAGATGGACGGAGTGCTGGTCACCATCTCCCTCGTCGACTTCCTCCTTACCTTCGTTGCCGACGGAAGCCCCCGCATATTTGGCATCCTTCGCGTCTTTAGGCTGCTCCGATCACTCAGACCCCTCAGGTGAGTCATTGCGAGTGATGGTTATCGTTTCGAGCTTCCGTACGCTATGCTGCCGCAGGCATTCATCGCCAGCAGTAGCACACGTCGTGCTAGTTGGTGCTTAAAAAATTATAACAGGCAATCACATCCAGCTATAGCTTGTACAAATCTAGTCCGATCATTGTGATCATTTTTTTTAATCTATTAAACGTGTTAGATTACAGTGATATCTTCAGCTCTGTTCACGGCCGTACGCAGGGCTTTGTCTCAAGAAGTGCAAAGCCCTGATGAATTGTGGTGGCAAGGAGGGGTAGAGCAAGTGTTGGTGTAACTTCGTGGAGGAGGCAGCTGTTCTTTTCCCACACCCCCCTCCTTTGCCGACACCAATGGCCCTATTTGTGCGTCTGCAACAATCTGTTTATGTCCTTTGTTAGCAGCACTGTAGCCCAAACCATCAGGTTTCATGGGCATTATGGAAAACATCTGTGACTGATCCGTGCTACTGATGTTCACACTGTTCAGGGTTATCAATCGTGCACCTGGACTCAAGCTGGTGGTCCAGACCCTCATGTCCTCCCTGAGGCCTATCGGAAACATTGTCCTAATCTGCTGCACTTTCTTCATCATCTTTGGAATCCTTGGAGTCCAGGTGCGTAAGAAACCTTCCAAGTTGACCGCCAGGGGGCTCCGCTATTTCACAAATGAAGTTAGTTGCTGAGCGAAGTTTGGTCGATATTTGAGAAAGTGCGTGTAGTACTAAAATACAGTCGTGTTCTGCAGTGAAGCTTTCAGTCTACCTAATGCTATCATCATCGTCATCGTTGTAGTAGTAGTAGTAGTAGTAGTAGTAGTAGTAGTAGTAGTAGTAGTAGTCACACAATTTACGTGAACCAAGGGACTATGAATAAAGAAAACAAAAACAAAACGATGGTTACGGCTTTCGGTATGAAAACTACCGAGAATAGTATTAGTACTTTCAACAATTATACTAATTAGAGACTCACATTCGGTGTAATAAATTAAGGCAAATGGAAGCCATTTGCCGTTTCATTAATTACTTTAATTGTATTGAGCCAAGGCAAGGCACGTGGGCATGTAAGGGGGCCACTTAGATAACAAGGAGTGCTCACTTTCTAGGATACCGGCTGCACAAGCGGCAAATCGCGCGACCCAAAGCATTCGCTGAAACACCATTGCTTGAGCCTGCAGGTCCCAAGATCACACTGTGCAAAACCAAACCTAAGCGCGCGTATTTCATATCTAGCTGTGGATTTGCGACACCACGTGATCTACCTAGCCAATCGCATACACCGATGCGCTTACAGCTTTGCTGTCAGTCGTTTACCACGGCGTGTAACTGTTTGAATTTTGGGAAGAAGTGCCGCGGTACAGTCACGTAAAGGAGAGAAGCAACGTTTTACTATGGTGAAGCTTCTTTGCACAGTTTTGCAATGCAGTCCTGCTTTGCAGCCAACCACGCACTGAGGTGAAGTATTTTAGTGTGGTAATGCAATACAGTCTGCGTTATGCAGTGATGCGTACATATGCAGCGTGGCCAAGATGATCTTTTGTGCCGGGCCACAGTACAGTCTGACAGTGCACTCACCACCTCGATGTTTGTGCTAGTACCCACGTATAACCAAAGAACTATTAATAGTGAGCCTTACGGCTAGTGGAACAAAATACATACCTTTGCAGCCATCTGAAGGTACTTTCTTCATTTGCAGCTGTTCAAGGGCTCTTTTTACTTCTGCGAAGGGCCAGACGTGAAAGGCGTGCGCACGAAAGAAGACTGCCTGGAGAGGGGTATGGCGTGGACAAACAGAAAATACAACTTTGATCATCTAGGCCAGGTTTGTTTCAAGGCTCTGCATGGCTCTATTTGTACACTCGCAGCTACCATGCATGCCACCTTCGCCAAATTCATTCTGTCTACATGTCATTCTAGTCAGTATCACTCAATCGCACGTTCCCTTCAATTCTTCTTCTACCTCCGTGAATATGTAAAGTGGCATTTTTTTTGTCTTTATTGTGCATTCCACGCTGAACCATATAAGCATTGTAAAAGTAACGTTAGTGCCAGAAATATTTGTGCCTATTGAATGAAGTTCACTGACTAGACACTAAGATGGGCTCGTAAACCACCTCCGAATATTTTTTTATCATAGCAAGTAAGCATGTGCATCAAGTTTAGAATAACGTCACGATGAACAATGTCAAACGCAGTAGCGCTATAAGCCATGGTTGCACCACAATTTCTTATCAGTAATCACAATTTCTGGTCCCCACTGGACCTTCCGGTATCCCCAGCATTTGCCGTGACATCACCACTCATGTCTGGTCATGTGATTCACAAAAAGAGCCTGTCTGTCTGCTCACCGCTCCTTCTTCTCACAAGGGGAGGAGGAGCACTTGGCTAGGAGGTGACGTGAGGCGATGAACGGCACTTAGCGAAGTAAAGAGCGATACGAGTGAGGAATGCTCTTGAATTGTCAAACGCAAATAACTCCACTATTGTACGGCACCGTTTCTAAAAATTCTCGCGGTCGCGTGTTTGTTAAAGACTGTATCACACAACTTCAACACAGTCACTAAATGTCCACCTCTGGGCGGTTCAAAAGTCCTTTAATATAATAAATGACCTGCGTTGTAATCCTGGCAACCTTTAAATTTTTTTTCACAAATTTTCACATGCTTTACGGTTCTTGCTAAAATTTCATAAAAGGTTTACTGATTAGGGACAGGCACAATGGACAAGTGCATGATCTTCACTTTGACAATACATTCCTACCCCTTCTTTTTCTTTTGATCTCTTCATTCCTTTCACACAGAGATTGGTAGCAAACCAGATGCGAGTCTAAATGACCTTTCCTCCCTTGCTTCTACCTCCTGCTCCTTCGTAACAGGCCTAATTTAATCGTTCTGTATCATCCAACAAGAAACAACCTGAGCTCAGATGTCCAGTTACTTGTGGTACTAAAGATCTGTGCAACTATAACGCATATGTCCCTTAACTACAAATGCTAGTTCGCAAAGACAACTAAGGGTTCTGAATTGAGTACGGCACAGGTTGTCTGTGTATGCATGGAACCAACAGTCTATCCCGCAAGTCAGTAAATGAGGCTAAAAGACAATGCTGCCGGCCACAAGGTGAAAGCAATCCACTGATATAAAAAAACATGATAAAAGAAGCTGAGCACTTAATTAGTCTAAAGCATAACAAGTATCGGTTGTATTTACTGTTAATATTTGGGGCCAATTCAGGCTGTACCATCACCTACGAAAAGAAAAGACACCAAGCTTAGAATTTACAAAAAAAAAAAAAAACAATCTGTAAAAGGGAGAATCTTTATGTAGGTCAAAGGGGCGATTTCGGTGCATCTCTGCAAAATGTGCAACTGTAGCCTACATGGGAACAAAATGTTTAGTAAATAGTTTTTTTGCTGGAATATGTCATTTCCTTGCTGCAGGCGCTGATGGCCTTGTTTGTCCTGTCCTCAAAAGACGGTTGGGTAAACATCATGTACTCAGGACTGGACGCCGTCGGAGAAGGCATACAGGTGAGTGCATGTGGCATACCGATGTGCAGAGTATAGCATGCTGCTTTGTACAAAAATTACAAGACGTTTCAGTTTTCTATCATGTCGACAAGCAAGCTAGAAACCAAGCAGGGAGATAACGCACGGGAAAGAAGTTACGTCAAGCGTGTGTCATAAGTCCGTGAGCAACTTTTTCTTTCTTTTTCTCAAATGCGCGGCTTACTTTCAGTGTGATCGCAAATGTGCATGCGGGCACATGGCGGCCTCTTGTGGCAGCCGCGGTGATAACACTGTTCAAATCAACCAAAGGCCGTAAAATTGGGTACATGGCCGGCTCGTTTTGGTACATGGTGTCGTTTGTAGAAAGACGACGGAGCAAGTTCCAGCTGGCTTGAGGAATTACTTGTAAACTACAGGCCACGTGCTGCACCATAATGTTTAGCTCGCATGTACTCAGAAGCCTCGACTACCAATCGGCAGTGTTTTCTGACGGTGCTCAAAAAGTGTGGTAGAGCCACTTCAAGATATTATCATTGACCTGCTCAAATCACCGCGTTCTATGTGTCTTCGCAGCCCGTCGAGAACTACAACGAGTGGCGGCTGCTGTACTTCATCTCGTTCCTTCTCCTGGTGGCCTTCTTCGTGCTGAACATGTTTGTGGGCGTTGTGGTGGAGAACTTCCACCGTTGCCGTGAAGAGCAAGAGCGCGAGGAGCGGGCCCTGCGCGCCGCAAAGAGGGCTCGCAAGCTGGAGAAGAAGCGGCGTCGCATGCGCGAGACGCCCTACTATGCGGGCTATTCCCGCCCGCGCCTATTCACCCACAATATCGTCACCAGCAAGTACTTTGACCTCGCCATCGCTGCCGTCATTGGACTTAATGTGGTCACCATGGCCATGGAGTTCTACCGCATGCCCCTGGTGAGCATGTGATGCACTATACCACCCGTATCCCCACCTATTCCAGCGCAGCGAGTTGCTAGACAAATTTTTAATAGTGAGGCCATGTAAGCTTGAAGTAAGGTCGTGCATAGTGAACAAAAAACTATCATGATTGGCCTCTGCCTTCTAGCACATTGCTCAAATGGTGTGACTCCCAGCGTCCTCTTCTTAATTTTCCCAAGCCCATGCTAATTAAGAATAATTGTTCATTATAGTTTAGTTCATTAAAACATGTCAATTTCATTCATGTCAATATGGTAGTAATTAAGACTGAGTTAATAACATGCTAATTAATTGTTCCCATCAAGTAGCCACGACATTTCAACAAGCAGTAATATTCTACGCACCACATTACCAATCTTCGCAATACTTAGACAAACCTAGCAATGACTTAGTCGAGCTTACGGTAGTCGACAAAAGCTAGGTCGACCACAAGCTCCACTCTTAGTCCAGCCTTGCCCCATTAGTGCAAGTCGGCCACATTTTCGCTGTAAATTGCAGAGAGGTACCCTTTTGCACTGGGTTTTGTTAACTAACCATTGTTATTTCATGAGACCAGCGACCATTCCCTCTAACAGAAATTCTAGAATTTACAACTCTATTGAAAAGGGGAGACCATGGCATTTATCCAGAAAAATCACTAGGGGACGCACAAACCTTACAGTCTCAATCATTTCGTTTAAATAAATATATTTTTAATTATATAAGAATTAATTCATGCTTTGAAATAAATTATCAAACTATGAGCCCATGCAAGGAGCTGCCAACATAAACGTGTGTTGGCAAATTAAGTTTCCGAGTGCTACTGATAGGATAAGCTCGAGCATTATTTTAGTTAATATATTATGCAACTAAAACCGTGCACCTGAAGTGAAAACCATGTACCTGTTAGTGAAACCTCGTATCACTTGCAAATGGTATGTGTGTGTTTACTACTCTAAGTCATCTATCAAATGTAGAAATACACTCAGTACAAGAAACTGTATAGCTATTCAAGCTCGTGCCTCTGGCCAAGATTCTTGTTCACCACGGCAAGTGATGCTGCAAGTGCAAATTCACATGTATTTTGCTTTCATTTCCTAAACAATGCAGGAATTGGAGTATGCCTTGAAGATCTTCAACTATTTTTTCACCGCCGTTTTCCTACTGGAACTTTCTATGAAAGTGGTTGCACTTGGCATCCCTCGATACCTCGCTGACAAGTGAGTAGATGCTACATTACGTTCCACCAGCTTGTACAGCGGTTTTTGAGTGGCGTTCTGTTTCCTACATACCTTTACACACTTTCGTGTCACTTCCGAGGTCTTTTTTTTTTGTCACAAGTACCCCTTTTCTGTGGATAATTGTAAGCTTAACTCTTACACATGCTGATATGTCCAATACGCGAAACAAGTTGGACACATATTGGGCGTGCACCAAGTATCTTCTTGCTTGCCGAGTGTATGCCATGTGTCTGTTTAAATGAACATAGCTGGAGTGCAGTGTATTTCTGTGTGTTCCTAAAGTTTAGTGCTGGATAATTTTCGTAATTGATGGATATTTTTCATAAAAAAAAATATCCATCACTTATTAGGCACATGGGATTCGACATACTTTGCCGATAAACAGCACAAAACCAGCACAAATAACTGCACAAAAGGTGCAATTTATCACTTGTCTCAAATCACTTGTCTGGTGACTGGTTTAAGACTTGTCTCAAAGTGATAAAAGCTCAGATTCGGCACATTGTCTTGTTTTGAATCATTAATTAGTGACTGACAGCTTTACCATAGCTGATTTTTATAATTGATTTTTTCAGTCAGTGTTTAATAACAGCCCAAACAACAATGACTTGCAAAATTTCTACAGCAAAATTTCACTTATGCTCATGCCCAGTTTTTTGGAGACATCTTTTTTTTCATTTTCGCAGCATTTTAAACGTAACTTTATTATCACTCGTTGCCCCTGCAATTTTCTTGCCACTTAACAATTAATGAGGAGGTGGCCAACAGCTCTTGGACCTGGAGACCCACCAATTCAATTAATACTGTACTGCCGTCGAACCCCAGTATATAGTATCTGAAGGGAATCACACAAAGAATTCTATGTATAAGTAATTCAATATACAAAATATCTCACATATCATAAATATATTCAAGGAGTTTTCAAAGCTGCTCCATAGTCTGCAGTGGTTGTGTAGCGGTTACGGCGCTCAGATGCTGACTCGGAGGTCGCAGATTTAATCTCGGCCGGCAGTCACATTTCGTTGGAGGCGAAAGCCGGCCCTTGTACTGCGCGGTGTCAGTGCACATTAAAAAACACCAGCTAGTCAAAATTACAATTACAGGATCCCTCCACAACGGCGTCCCTCATATAATCGCATAATGGTTTTGAGACATTAAGCCCAGTTGGTACTATTATTTCAACTGTTCTATATGCACGATAATTCTTTATACGCAGGTTCGACGGTATGTTAATGATCAGTAATTCAATGAACTCGATGCCGTCATTGCTGCCTATCATACCAACTCGGTCGATGTTCAACAACCACACACGTTGTCATTGTTCCACAGATGGAACCAACTGGACATTTTGATCGTCATCCTGTCCATCATGGGGATTGTCTTGGAGGAGATGAAGTCGGACCTGATTCCTATAAACCCAACCATAATACGTGTCATGCGTGTACTTCGCATCGCCCGAGGCAAGTTTACACAGTGATGCTTGCAATTTTTTAAAGTCGCACCGTCTAGTTTTCTCTAAGACAGCCACCATCATCACCCTCATCACTGCAATCATCATTACTGCAACTTTATTGTGCTTCGTTTGCAGTTACGCTTTGATCGGCCTGCACAAGTGTAATTATGCGAGCACAAGTAGCCATCGCATTAGAGTGTTGGTCAGGTGCGAGTTGATAACCACATTTCTTGCACGTATGCAAACTAACATGCCCTACCATATTTTTTAACTTCATATTCAAATTTAACCCAAGCTTGCGTTTGGATTAACTTTTTTGTTAAGCAAACATAATACGACTCCCTCGTGTGATTCGCAGCACGGCATGGAAAACACCAGACAAAGCAGCCAAAGCTAGGATATGACAAAAAAGTGCTGACACGTTGTCTGCCATCATCTGCACATTTGTCTTAACTTCTCCACACAATGCCCTGAATTAATTACACCAAATTATCAAATTTACCTAAGTTAGAAGTCTGCTGTAATAGCCATAAGTCAACAAGACTTATGTTTTTAACTGATTACTAGACATCCAGGTTAAATCGTTAGGACTAGTGACATAACCCGAGGAAAACAAACTAGACAAGCAGGGTGACAGCAGGAGCCGCTGAGTTTTTCTAGTGTCATCTCTCCATATCATGATCTAAGCATCCATTATGGCGTGCCATGTTCATTTATCTATATCACGTTAGGATGTGGTCAGGGCTACATGTACAACGACTCAGTAGCTTACTTAAAAGGAATTACGTAACTTGATACAGCCGACTAGGGTATCCAATAGAGGAGCCACAGATGACACAGACAAGACTTGTCAGAACTCCATAGGCCCTCAACAACCACTGCCAAGCTACAAGGTGATAAAGGTGGCAGGTTCTATTGCCAAATACTTTACTGGGAAGGAAGTTAAACTCTGGAGCAGAAAACACTACATTAATTAAAGTGTGGACTAGTGGTAGGCCATACAAGTAAATCACATCAGGCAGTGTGTCTGAACGGAATGAAAACTGAATGCTAAAAACGACAAACAACAACTATATTTTTGACCGGTAGAAAAATGTAACCAAAACTTTACCTATTATTTCATTGAAGAGTGAAACCGATTTTTTTTTTCTCTATCGTTTCTTGGCTCATTAGAAAACTTGGTAATCCGAAACTATAAATCAATAATGCGAACCTCAGAATGCAGTAATAGCGCATCTTCTAGGCAGGAATTCCTAAATGAAGATGCCGTGAAATTGTGCGAGAAATGAAAACAGGGGCCACAAGAAATGATTACTGTAGCGCAAGTGGACTCTCGTGTGCCTGTCACGCTGGCCAGTGTAAAGAGGGCAGCCTCGGCGCTGGTTTATCTTATCAGAACAGTGGTCTCACATATCAAAGAAACAATCAACGATGCCCTGCTTCTGAGATGATGCTCACTCCCTTGACGCAAAGCATTGAGCTTGCTCGCATAAATATTCGTTGCCGACTTATGAAAAAACAAATAATAGACTTCAAAGAGTACTCGTTTGCGCTACTTGGTAGCAATCTATTTTACAGTTACTTCCGCTCCTCTGAAGAGTATGTTTCATCCCTGTCCCACTTTTTTAAGCGGAGTGCAATCGTTAGTTTAACATCGAATCTTGCATACAAATTCAACTGTTATGTATCGTTATAGAACATTCTTTTTTTTTTCGTGCTGGAACAGAAACGAAATGGAACTTTTTGCGATGCAACGAAACTAAAACTGAAACAAAAAGCTTTTCATCCCATCACCCTAATGTCGTGGACAAGGTTTGTCAAAGCTCCAGAGGTGTTCGCCAACTACTGTCATGTTACAAGGTAGTCAACAACGTGCCCCACAACTAATTTATTTAAAAGGAAGTTAAACGCTGTAGCACAGTACGATATGTAAGACATAGACTACTCAGCAGACCACACTAGTAAACAGTGGCAAGGACAAGGTTTGCGAGAGCTTCAGGGACCCTCACCAACCACTGCAATGCTAAAAGTTGGTCAAGACATGTTCTGCCCCTGTTTTGTTTAGTGAAAATGAAATTAAACGCTGGAGCAGAATGCAGTATGCTAGGTGCAGACTAGTGGCAGATTAAGCAAGTTAAAGATAGCAGAAAGAAGAATATCTCGGAGCTTAGCGGAGGCTTTTCACCAACAACTGCCGTCCTCCTCACGCAGTGCTGAAACTATTGAAGATGGCCAAGGGAATCCGTGCTTTGCTGGATACCGTGATGCAAGCGCTTCCGCAGGTCGGAAACCTCGGCCTGCTCTTCTTCCTTCTTTTCTTCATCTTCGCTGCACTTGGCGTCGAGCTCTTTGGCAGGCTCGGTCAGTACTACCAATCTTGTTGTCGTTGTTCCAATCGACGATACTTGACATGCTGCCATAGAGTCTATCTGTATCTGAGCCCACCTATGCTTGGCTCGGCTTGTCTTTTGTTTTTTTTCCAGAGTGCGACGAAAGCCACCCATGTCAAGGCCTCGGAGAGCATGCACATTTCCACAACTTTGGAATGGCCTTCCTCACCTTGTTCAGAGTCGCTACAGGAGACAACTGGAACGGCATCATGAAGGTATGTCTCAGTGCATGTGTGGTCGCTTCCCATCGCCTATGCGTGACGAAACTCCCTCATGTTTGGCTCAGAAACTTTACAGAGACCCACAAAAGAAGAGCGTGTCTTTTCGTGCGTCCGTGATGTTTGTACGCCAAACACAAAAACATGCAGCTCCAACAAACCATGTAGGGGGTTTTTTCCAAAGCATGCAACTCCGCTCCCCTCTGAATCAACTTTTTAGTTTCCGGGGGCAACCGAGTGGCGTAAACAGCTTTTGATGCGCGACATGAGAATCCTTGGCCGTTATTATCATTAAAAACTAGCGTGGTCACAACCCTGCTTTTCGAACGAGGATAGGACAGAGGCAACTGAGCAGATTCGGCGCCCCCTTTACATGTCTAGCGAGAAGGAGTGCCCCAACTCCCATGGGCATGCCTGTGGTGTATCAGTGTCGTATGCAGCGACCACAGCAGGATCGCGAACGATGCACTGCCATGAATTTTTTTTCTTTAAGTTGCCCTGAAATAAATCTCCAAGTAATCGTCGAGTGGCTAAAGCGACCCTATAGTCTTATGAATCGGCTGCCACATTTTTTTTTAATCAGTCAAGTACGAGCGGAGTTAAGGAGGCTAGTCGTGCTTTCTTCATTCGTCAAGAGAGTGCACTGAAAGCTACATGGGGAGGGGCTAGAGAAAAGAGCATGAGAATGCATCCCTCCCTTCTTTGTCAGCGCGCGTCTTGACATTGAGCCCTTTTCTTCTTTCTTTTCTTCGATTGCGCGGCTTACGTTCCCTGTCATTGGAGGAGAGAGAGAATAAAAAGTTTATTTGATTTTTTGTGCCGCGAGAAGATTGGTGAGTGGGATCATTAGTCCTGGATTCCATTGGGACAGGCACACAGGGACGTGGCGGCATCAAGCGGCGGATACGATAACTACGCAGCTCACGATGCTCAAATCAGCTGCAGGCAGCGAACTTTCGGTATATGGCCCAGTAATTTGTGTATAAGACATCATTTGTAGAGAGAAGAGAGAACAATTACTAGTTGAGTCAGAATTGTAAATTCCAGGCCACGTGCTGCGCTATATTGTTTGGCCCGCGTGTCAGGCCCGTAGCCAGAGGAGGTGCTGTAGGGGCCCGAGCTCCCCCCTCCCTTAGTTGGGATGCAAAGAGGGTGTATTATCACAAATGAATGACTAAAATAGGTGTTTTTCAAGGCCTTCGAACAGTGCACACACCCCCTCCCCGAAAAAAATTTGTGGCTACGTGCCTGCCGTGTGTTATAAAGAACCTCAACTATTGATGGGCAGCGTTGTTTTTTTTATCATGCAGAAAAGTGATGCAAGGACCCTTTAATGGTGGTTGTAAATTAAACGAAGCCATAAGTTTTACAATGAATGCCAAAGCCATTCTTACAGAATTAATGAAAATGAGTATATATGCTCGTTGATGCACTAACCTAGATTCTCCTATCATAGGCCAGTTGGCCTTTCAAAGCTGGCAATGCCAAGAATTCAGTTGCACAACTCTTAGAGTTAAGATGAGCATCGCAAAGTACAGAAGCACAGGCAAGGATGAACTGAGGAAGCAAAAGTGAGATCCTTCCCATACATGTACTTCTGCACTTCTGTGCTCCGCACTGCTCGTCTTCACTATGAACGTAAACCACCTCGCCCAAATTGCTATTACTCGGCGCGAACTTTGGCCAACAGATGCACTAATTGTCGCATCCCAAAACAATGGCATGCACCGTAATGTGCAACCTCTGTCTTTCTCCCCGTGCGCAGGATACGTTACGCGACGAGTGTGACTCGAGGAGTGACTGCGTCCGCAACTGCTGCGTGTCGGCGGTGATTGCACCACTGTACTTCGTGGTGTTTGTGTTGATGGCACAGTTTGTGCTGGTCAACGTGGTGGTGGCGGTGCTTATGAAGCACCTGGAAGAGTCGCACAAGCAGGCCGACGACGAGCTGGACATGGAAGCTGAACTCCAAGAGGAGATGGAACAGGAGGAGAGGCAACTGCTTGAGGCCAAGGCAAGTGACTAAATAAAGACGAATCACATCTACTATTAAAGGTAGTTCAAATCCAGCCCTAGTGCCATTGTGTAGCGATTAGCAATGCTACATATACTACACTAAATGCATGCCCCACTACCGTGGAATCTGAATAAGTCCGTGGCACGGGCACCCAGTGATTACCGCTGTGTTATTATTAGTCTACGTTCATGAATTCACTGCTATTACTCAAAAGTAATAATAAAGCGTACCCCACGCTCCATGCATGTGTAGCACTTGATACAACTTTGCTGGACATTCACGTTCACTGGGCAGGATGGCGGGTCAATTTTTGAAGACAAGTTTTTCTTGGTATACTTGAACGCAGCAATTTTTATCTGTCTGTCGGTCTGTCACACGATGCAGCCACCTGGCCAAAGTTTAGGCCCTTTCTGAACATCCAGCCATCTTGAACTGGTGGCTGCGTTCATACTTATGAACGCAGTCAATCAAAAAGCAAATATTACGCATACCAGAGGTGCAGAATCAACACATAAGCATTAAGTGGTGTGTTCCTTTACTACAAAATATATAGCTACGCAATTCTAAAGATCTTAAGTGTTTATGATGTTGTGCTGAAAGTGCAATGCTATGCATGAAAAAGCGCTCTGCCAGCGATATGGTGCTGCCACCTGGCAGCGGCCCTGGGTACCGCAAAAGCTTGTCTCCCAACGGCACAGCCAGATGGCAATATTATCTCACGTAACGCCTCCACACAGAGGACTTCGAGAGCATTTGCAGTGAAGCACAGAGATTCTGTGCCAATTTTCGCTTTGTTATTGTAATTCCTTGCATCTGCTTATTGTTTTACATTCTTGCTTTATTGTTACTTATCTTTCTTATTTTATGTTGACAACCTCGTTCCACAATGCGTTCTTGTCCTTTTATTTCAGTCTTGTTGCATATTAACTAATGTTCTTTACTACCCAGGCATTTATCTTTGGATAAAGTTTCTTCCTAGCTATATAAATTCAGTTACGTAAAGTGAAGTTTGCTAACGAAATGCTGGGCTTTCGTTTCAGAACAAGCTGGCAATGGAGGCAAAGTTAGAGCTCCACAGGCCCATTGTGAAGATGTCATCATTGCCAGCCAATTTCACATTTTATTTCCAGTGTGATGATGCTGGTAAGTCAGATTTTCATGGAATGAACAACACGTCTGCTACTGGTTTCTTCACAATATTTTTTATAGCACCTTTCGAAAGTGCTAACGTTTGTACTGTAATTTTTGAATGCCGTAATTTGTCATTATAAAAAGTAACAGTATTAGTTCATGACATCTTAAGGGACACTAAAGAGCAATAATTATTTGACTTATTGATACATTGTACTCTGAGAACTCTATATGTCGTTGCCACCTTCATTGATTTATTCATGTAAATGCTTCATTTTTAAATCTCGTGCCGAAATCTTTACACGTGAAGTCTCTGGTTTTAGAGTGTACTTAAAATATGTTTTGGGGCCATTGGCTCCACAAAATTTCCTCAATCTTGGTATGCTGAGTCAATGGCCCCTTCAGAGGACACTGTGATTCATTCTTACCGATTAGAAACGCTGTAGCTTTTAGAAGGCGTTCTCAGAATATGTGATGTCACAACGAATGGTGTGGAAACTTCAAGGCGGTGTCACCACCTACATTTTATTATTATGCATTTTTTTGCTTACTAAGCATCTTCTCGCTGCAGATAAGGTGCTTTTGGTATTGAGAATGAGTGGTTTACTAATATTAGGAAAATCATCTAGCTCTTTTGTGCCCTGACAGTCTTATATGCTTATTTATTATCCTATCTTAATGAGGATAACCGTGCATTTGCATCATTGAATGAAGATTCCAACTCTGCCAATAAGTTTCGAATATTTTATTTAAAGAGGAAGAAAAAATAAATAACAAGAAATAAAGAAATAACGAAACACCATTATGCTGAATTACATTACAATACAAAAAGACAGTTTTCAAAACTATGTGGTTCTTTCAAAAGTTCTACCCGCTAGGCTAAACCAAACTAGATGTCAAAACAGCCGATTCTTTAACCAACAATCATCCACCAGAAACGAGAAACAAAAACTTGGAAGGGATACCTGAGCTTCCAGTAACTGTATAGCTCGTATTTTTCAAGTAATTACAATTCCATCCAAGTTGAGAAAAAAAACTTTCACCTGCACTTCAAGTGCTGCGAAAAAAAAAAAACGATACCAAGTTTGCTTAAATACGATCACAGAAACTTCCTCAATGCTTCTGCTAGTCAGACTAATTTCACAAAGTAACAAAGCCAAGAAAATTGCGTTTCAAGTTTAAAAAATATTCACCGCCATTTCCGAAAAGTGAGTGATGTTAGATGAGCATGCTCAGAGGTGTATGGGGTGTTTCTTGGCAAGAGCATTTTTGTAGGAATGCTTTTAATGAGATGGCGCATGATGTGTGCGTCGAAGGCAGCGTTGTTGGGCCCGTTCGGCGGCCGGCACTGCACCGTGTTGGCTACGTCGATCGGCACGTTAACCACCTGCCCCTTTATGCCATACTGGCCACGGCCACATGTCAAATGGCTCATGTTCATAAATGGCAGACATGTGCCTATCAGGCGTTCTAGCAGGCAGGTGAGGGGGGTGAGGGAGGGTATCGGTACCTGTGCATAACATTTAACGTAGGAACTTGTCATGTGCTGCTGTGCCAACGAAGTGACGAGAACGGAGTGAACGTAGTGGCGAGGAGGCGAGCGCGCCGGCCATCAAAAACCGACGTCTTGGGTGGGGCACGCCATCTAGTGAGCATTGCCGGAATCACCGGAGAAGGAACCAAAGCAGCAATCTTAAGTGGCAACCGGAGAAGAATGCACTGGGCATACTTGTGTACACACCGGCAGCCGCCGCTGGACAAGCCGCGAGCAATAGAAGCTTGCCGACCGACCTCCTTAAACATTTGTAATTTAGTCTATTGAGCCTGTAAGAGAACTAAAAAGTATTTTGCTGAAACCTATTTTTCCTGAGCATTATTTGAACAATAAATGCCTCATATTGTGATTTCCAAAAGTCATAGTTTATTTTTTTAATATTTCTTTCTATTTTAAGACCCTCGACATTAATTAGGAAGGGAGAAAAGCACCAGAGACTACTTTATTGAGATAGGCTCACGTGGTAGTGCACAATTCTGCCACGTAGCAGAACCACAAAGTATCAGATCATGCAAACATTCCTGAAGAACAGTACTTGCAGAATCAACCGCAACAAAGTATAAGGACTGACACGCGTCTCTAATTACCACGACTCTAATGGGGTCTTCCAAGACAATGTTGGCTCCGATCTACTCGTTCTAGTCCTAATTATGCCAATATAACCCGAGCTGAAGACAGTGGAAACGAAAATATGGGCTTTACTTAGCCCTAAAATGTCCTACTTAAATCCGCGATACACGATAATCTATAGACATATAATGATATACATTATTACATTGAGAATGGCATATTAAGTTCGTTATATCAATGTATAGCTATGACCTAATTACAAACTGAACGCATTCACTTGTGTAAGCTTTAAAAATCCGGTAAGCAAATTTTTTTACTCATATTTTTGTTTAAAAGACAGATTTGAAACACTTGCAACCAGTTGTGTGCAATTCAGTTTCATTGTTTAGATACTCATCGACCTGCTAAGCAGAGATTACAGCGTGTATGTTATCACCATTTCAGGCGGCGAGTCCACGTCATCAACGCTACCGGTAATCAACATCTGCATTCCAGACCAACCGGACGTCATGTCCAGAGAAAAGAGCTTCTCATCGTCATCATCCTCGGGAGTCGGACCTGAAGACATCGATGTCATCAACGTTGAGCTTGCCTGTGTTGAAACAACGGCTCCTCCACCCGACATCAACCTTCGACGCGCATCACCCGACAACGGATCGACCGACAAAGTGGCCGTAGCAGACTTACGCTCGTGCGCCCTCAAATCTGAAAACCTGCAAATGACCACGTCGACTGACGAAAAAGATCCCCGCGAGGAGTCCGTGGAGCCGGGGTCAGGCGACTCTTTTGACTCCGAACAGTCCGGCGAGCCTCCGCAGGCGTCCACGTTCACCAGCGGAAGCACATCCCCGTCCGATGAAGAGTCGGAAACAACGAGCACATCCACGTCAAAGCTTCGCTACCTGCTCCCGAATTACCCCGAACTGAGCAAGGCTGTCGACCCCGATTCAAGCGAGTCGACATCCTGGACGTTTTCGGCCGAGCTTCCGTCGTCGCTGCGGACGACGGTGGGTGCGGACGCGACCGATGATGAAAACGAAGATGCTGACGCCAGAACGCCAACGGCTACAGCGCTCGCTGCCGGCGACACGGCGACTGTGGCGCCCGTTGTTGTTGTCGCCGAGGAGAACAATGGCGACCTTGTTGCAATCCAGCCCGGAAGTGACTCCGCGTCGTGACCGTGGCGTAGTCTCACCTCTTAGAGAACCAGTTGTAATTATATCTCGTGCCGTGTGAAGTACCTGCTGCGCCGTCTGGTCGAGTGGCATAGAGAAACGCCGCAGGCAGCCATGTTTCTGCAGGAAGACACCTTCACAGCACATTTACTGTCCCCAGCACAGTGCTCTCAGAACTCTATTGTTTGTCAACTATGACACTTTCTCTTCTGCGCGGGTGAAAAAAGTGCGGGGCACACCGAGTCGCGCCACAAGCTTGGCTCTGTGCTCTGTGCAAAGAAAGAAGGACCTCGAGGGAAAACTCTTGTTAAGCCGAGCTTGTGTTTCCACTACCAACATTCTTTGTTTCCATAGTGTTTTTGCTCCTTCGGAACCGTTTGCTGACCAAGCTACACGCAAGAGTCGTATGAATGAGTCATGCGAGGTGCCTGCCACGTTAGCCTCATTTCAATTGCTATTGTTTGTCTGTTTGTTCGACTGTCATTTATTGTGAGCCGTGGTGACACTGATATTACTGTCCAGCCAATGAGTGGAATTTTTCGTTTTCTACTGAGATCTTTTCTTCTTTCTGTACTGTCGTAGTCACAATTGCAGCTGCGCTAGTTTCATGCCCATGAGTGACTTTTTGTTTGTTTTTTTCGCAGCCACCTCACCCGTGTCAAAATGCATTTGTCCGAAGGCCCAACTGTTCCAGCAGTTTTTCATACAAAGAAATGCCAGAGGCGTGACATTTTCATTCACTCCATCTTTAACTGGCCGACAACTCATTTGCGCAGCATTCGTGCGGGGTAGACAGTTTGCCGGAAACGAAGCTTTTTGTTGTAGCTTATGTCGCACCGGACTTAACCATTTACGTTGTCGACCCTTGCTGCACCACTCAGCTGCACGTCTTAGAAACTGTTCTACAAGCTCGTACGTGTTTCGTCTGCTCAACTACGAACGCTAAATAACTAGTAGGCCTTCAGTCGACCTTCGTGCGGGCTCGGCAGTCTCTTCTTGCTCCTTAGAACAAAGCCTGAAGAAATATCCTTTGGCATCTTGGTTTCCGACTTTTTCAGTAGAGGAATGACAAAATAGTGAACAGAGATAAGACCGTAGAGCGAATAGGAGGAAGAGAAAGCAGGTGTGCTTAGATTTAAAACCCTGCGTGTTGAAGCTGCTTGTATTTTTTCACAACCCGTGTTGTTAAAACCAGCCCACATGTGCCATGCTAAAAGTGAGTCGACTCACTTTTTTAAAAAAAAAAAGATGTCTGTTTCTGCCAATATAAGGTAAGGCTAGTAGTCCCGAGAATGGTGCTGACCTTGCCCCATGTCACACTCACCAGCAATCATTTATGTATACAATACATATATATATCATATATATATCTTTATCGTCTTTCAGTTTTCTTTAAAAGTAGTGTGGAATCAACTAGTAACACTTTTGTTTCTAGCAAGACGATGAATTATGTCTATTAATCAAGGGTGTGGAAGCATTAGGCAGTTTTCTAAATGTTGCCATTCGTTTGCCCCAATAGAAAACAGTGCACAACCAAGTGGGTAGTGCGCCTGCAAGTGCGAGTGGTAGAACGTCCCGTGTACAGTAGACAAGAGTGTATCTTGTTTCAAATGTTCCGCTGCCACGTTTGCTTGAAACCCGCTCGGGTCCAGAAAGCTTGGGATCGCTCGGAACCAAGCAAATGAATGTTGAAGAAACAACAACTTTCATTAGCCTGAAGTTTGTTGAGAAGGAGTCGCTGCCTCATTTGATGTGCTTAACAGAATAGCGGCAGCAAGCCACTGATGTCTTTTATGAAAGTTCGACACTTCTGTCGAGTATTGTAGCTCTATTGAGCAGCACAAATCGCAGATAGAAAACCGAAAGGCTCAGCTGACTCTAATGATGTTGTATATGGTTTTAACATGATGTGTAACAGTATCCAGTCGTGCACTCAACAATTGATCGAAAGGCAAACACATCTCTCTGCGAGAAATTTCGCAGTACATTGCCATCCCTTCGAATGGGCAACTCGCCCAAAGCTCAAAGAAAAGTTGGGAACTCCAGCGAAGCTTTGTGATCAAACGTTAAGCTCTCGATCTCGCGATCTTGCAAAAGCCTTGCCAACTTGCACATCTGCAGTTTTTCTTTTTCTTTCTTAAATAGAAATGCCTGGCTTGAGTTTGCAAGTAGGCAATACATTCAGCACAGAAATTTTCTCAAGTCATAGAGTGCTAGCTGTTGACCATTTCGTTTAGCCATTTCCAAAATTAACGTTCTGTCATGCTTTTGTCAGCTGTAAAACAAAAACAAAAAATAAGGAGGCAACGGCGTGAGACAATTTCACGGACGACTGTGCCAATACCATTCTTTTCCAGAACAGCAACTTAGTGAGTTTAGAGACGTCAAGATGAAAATTAGCTTTAGAAGGCCAGCCATCGTTGCATCTCCGTGAAACCAAGGTGCCATTATCTGGGTCCCTCAGTTTCTAGACTCTATAGAGCAGCATTTCTTTTTTTCCCCCCCAACTTTGAACCCAAGTTCGCAGTCACCACAATAGAAAAAAAAAAAGAATACACCGCACGCCACATTGCATAATTTTACCTCACACGTACCCGCATGCACTGCAGCTCAGATGTCACACCGACACTTTCGTAATCGTCACCATGTAACCATGCGCGCAGGCAAGTGGAGGAGACATCCAACCACCGAGTCAAAAACGAAACTATACGCTAGATCGTCTCATCATGTACATTAAAACACACAGAAGAGCTTTCCCCCGCCTCATCGAAGCAAGAGGTGCAGTGGAGTCTCTAGAAGTTTGATATAAAATGCTGATGACGTTAAGAATTCACGAAGCAAACAAGTTTTCTTTTTTTTCGTTGCTGTAAAACAAAACACTGTGAAATCTCCCCCTTACCCCCTTCCTCTTGAAGAAAGGCTTATAGGTGTCTCAATAGCGATGACGAAAGAAAAAAAAAGGGAAGCGCATCTTCTAGTTTCATTCGTGCCATTGTTGTTACAAACGAGCATTTGCCGAAATCCCACAGTGGTGTGTCGGGTGACTCGAAACGCAGAATATTGTATGCAAGCCAAGGCCACAGAGCGAAGTCGCTTTCTAATGCGGGGACGACAGGAATTCCCAGGAAGGATACCAACACCCTTTTTATATGTGCATGTTTATCGCCGTTGTCACGCCCTACCCGACCTGCCATACCCTGCTGGTTCCCAGCAAAGCACGTGTGCCGTGCACTTTATGCGCTGTCGTCGCTTGCGTGTCGTTACCTTCCTAGATTTGACGCTGCCACCGTCGCCTGCAGCAGCAGGTCGGTGGCGCTGCATTTTCATTACTTTCATCTCGCACCGCAAATCCTGAAATCGCAGATGTGTGCGTTCGGGGTTATCAACCAGGCTTGACCCCTGCAAAGCATTGCGAAGGAAAGCGGTTTTCCTGAACTTCCGACGCAAACGGAGCGCGCACTTCCGCTACCTCACCTTCTTTCCTCATTGAATACATACATATATTTTTTTTTCTTTCTTTCCAAGCATGTGTGCGTAGGCCTGTCCTTCGAAGAGTGCTTAGCGAATGCGTACTGTTTTATGTGGCGTGTTCAACTTTGGTGCTTTCCGCAGCACTGTTTTGAGTCGCTGGGCGAAAACGCCAAGACAGTTTTGTGCGCTCACGCGATTGTAGCTCGTCTCGACGCCACCCACCTTAGAGCACGCCATAAACCAATCGCTCACAGTCTCCGTCACTCATTGAAATGTGGTGCAGAAGTGCGGTTTTAGCTGCCAGAATGTTACGGCAAGGGAGGCTTTCATCCACGTAGATAGAAGCCTACTAGACCTCAGGAAACATGCAGGGCTTTCCCCCACACAGAGGCCATTTCCACGATATTTCTGCATGAATATATACTTAACGAAATAGTGCAAGGAGCGTTCTCTTTCGCATAATAGACACTGAGCAAGAGACGTAGGTATTAAACACAGATTATATGTCAGCTGCAAAACCAAATTATACCAAGTTATAAAAATTGAAGCTCGAACGAGAACAAAGGCTTGTCAGGACTTCAGCTGTCTACTATTGCGTGGACTTTCAACGTGGAATAGCTCTGTAGCGAAATTTAAAGGCATCCCGCAATCCCAGAAAAATTATGCGTGCTAGTTGTTTTAACTCTTTCGCGTTTGAATTCATGCCTAACAGTGCATTCTTCCAGACCTGAAAGCTAGGGAGCTTCATAAAGACTTACACGGATTGTTACCTAGTTAAAAAGTGTTGCCTGTTGTCGTTCGGCGAAAAATTCTCTCATGCAACTTGTTTTCCGTCGTCGAAACATCGACCCTCGACACAGTCCATGTAAAGATACGCCTTTGGCCAACGTAGCCTCCTCCAATTGTTGGCGCAAATGACACCTCCTAGGGACCACTCCATCCTTGTTGGCACATTTCAGTTGGTGTATTTAGGAGGGCTTAAGAGAGACCACGAGCCTCACCGAACACCAAGTGGCCACCTCTTTTCAGGCTTTCGCTACGTGATACTAGGATTCCCCATGTGCCTCACACTAGACTCACAACTACACATCGTTACCAGCTCTGCCATGTTTTTATGTCACAGCAGTGTTGCATGCGATGTTTTATTTTTTTTTTCTTTTAGGCCACTAGCATTTCTACTAATGACTTCATCATGATGCCTCAAGTGTTGAAACCAGTCTCTGGTCATCTGCTGTCAGATTCAGGGTCAATTCTCGCCATTACAGTTGGGCACATCCCATATTGAAGGCATTGAACTTAAGTAATGTCGACTCCTGTCAATTCAACATTCTTGGAGGCCACATGGTTACGCTTAAAATATCTGAATACGGTGCCCTCCGAGGAGTAATTGGGGGCTCCAGCATGCCTGCAGTGTCATTTGTCATGATTATGTAAATGATCGTGCATAACTTGCGAATTTTCTACAAGACACGGCACATAAACAACACTTGCCTTTGGCTGGATCACTGGCACCACCTTGCAGACAAGCCATCCTTCGTACACAGCAACCCTAGTATTGCAGCTGAGCCCATCAATGAACACGGTGATTTCAGTGTTGAACATGAACACATTATTGATTGGGCAATTTTCTTATATTCGCAGAAAATGATGTCAATGATGTCTTAGATTAGGAAACATTGATATAAGCAAAATATACAATAATCCAAGCAGCATATCTTAAATTCACAATAAATTAAGTAAAAAATTAGGTAATTTACATATAAATTGAAAACTTACAAGGCCAAGCAGCATGCCAAATACTGTTCAGATCAGCGGGTACTTCTGAACTATGAAGTACATTGCGAAGTAAACCTTTCAGGGTATGCCGATTTCGCCAAACAAAATGACACCTCAGTGCTTTTGATGACAATTTCTTTCTGGCACTCCTTGCATTGGCTATACCTTTAACCTATTACTCTTTCGCTCCAAACGGACAGAGTTGATGCGAAAGAAAAATCTAGATGCCAAGCACAATGCATGAAAGTTCGCTTTACAAAGACCTTTTCACACAGCTCATTGCTATGCAACACTGGTGTTTGAAGTGTCGTGAGTTGTGCGCGCCGAGCACACACGCCTCGTGATGTCTCACGGGTGCTCGAATCGCATTTTGAGTGTTGCAACGCTGTTGTAGCCGAACCTCAACATCTTCGAATGAACTCCTCTTTGAAATCGCTTTGTCGTAGCCCCTCGTTTGTACATAGTGTTCACTGCCTACGTTCCCGAACTGTGATGTTGCTAAAATGTGTGCTGTCTTGCTGGAACTAAAAAGCGCTTGACATTTGTCGCGAGCCATCATTTGTAAATAAGCAACCCCACCTTGCAAGTCCAGCAGCTTAGTAAAACTGGGAAACAGTTGATGGACGGTGTTTGCTTTTCACTCAAATTCCAATGAGTGGTGCTGTTCAAATGAAAAAAAAAGAAAGAAGACGACTTTTCACGGTTTGTTTCTCAAACAATAGGGTAGTGAACTACCAGAACACCATGCATGTAGGTTAATTCTACTATGAATATTGTTGTGACGGGACATAGCTAGTCTGCGAAACGCATATTGTGACTGCCTTGTTTGTTGATATCCGTCACTTGGTGTCTAGACAGTGAATTTTAGTTGCGCTACTTGAATGTTGAGACTGTCCAAAGTGTTCAAGTAGTGTGTATGACACTTGCCTTTGTACAACTTGGAGGCTGCAGTCCGACTTCCATCCCCTCGGAGACCCTCCGGAAGCGCGATCCGACTGGCTGGCATGGCAGAGGCAAGAGAGCCCATTCATGACACACCGCAAAAAGCATACAAGCATCGACGTCGAGCCATCTCACCCCGCTTTCAGTAGCCATCTCTCTGCAATACAATAGTTCTGCTGACCAATTGGACAACTCCTCTCCATTAATGCAATGAAATTTTGTAAAGCAGAATAGAACGAAGTTAGACGTAACGGTTCTAGAATTATTTTTGCATAAGTTTTTCGCATGCAGTCATAGCAGCCTTTTTTAACAAGTTAATGTTCACAGGATGATGAATTCACTGAGATAACTTGAAACAAGAAATTTAATTCAGTGGATCCATTGTTTTAAAAAGCCTTCTCTCACAACCCTCATTGTTTTGACATTTTTGACCATTGTTTTGACAAGCCTTCCTCTTTCATGACCCTGATGAACCTGTCATAACATTGCCTCCAGAGGCAACCCTTGACCAAACATTACCCATACCGTTCTGGTGCAGCATGTTGTTGCACAAGTAAGGTCTCTTAGGCACTTCCATGTAAGTGGTACGTACGTAGCATCTGAGATTAACATTTATTAACCCACTGGATGCCAAAACCAGCAAAGTGTAGGGTGCAAAAAAAAGGGCGATGGTGCTGAAGCCACCGATTCAGTGGGCAGAAAGCGCTCTTGGATTGAGAAGTTATTCGTAGATGGCACAACAGCAAACATAGACAGGATGAGCTAGAAATGTCAATAGTACTAGGCAAATTACATAGTTAATTTTTTTAAAAACCTTGTGAATGTAATTCAACACGAATGCAAATTGAAACAGTGCTATGAGAATTTCCCATGTTAGATCATTCCTGTGAGCCCCATAATATATCCATTATGCCGTTTTGAAGTTCAGTACAAAAATAAAACAAAAGTGAAAGTATGGAGAGAAGAGGGATAAGTATTAGTGAAAGGCACAGTACAGCTTTCCATCTGCCCAAATGTTTCAAACTAGCCCACAGAAAAATGAATCTGACAGCTATGGTTCTGAATTGAAACACGCTTCTTATGGCAAAAAAAAATAATAAATTCTTCGCCACTTCAACAATTTAAGGTTGTAGAAAATTGGATTACACAATAGTGGATGGAAGAATAGTGCATGTAGAAGGCAGAAAAATAAATAAATAATCTAGAGAATGGGAAATGTCATGTGTGGTAGCCAACGGGTCAACAGATCCTACATTTTTTGTAGGGTGTGGCAATAACCAGTGAAAACACAAAGTTTGCAGGATATGCCAGTGCATGCAAGTCGCCTCTCGTTACATTACTTTTGTAGTGATTCAGCTACCAGCACTGACCTCCGGTTGCCTCCAGGAGTTGGAGATCGGAACACTGATTCCAAAACGTCCATGCATATTCCAAAATGGTCTGGATTCGGTATGGCTTAGCTGCACAGACTAGCCTTGTGTCACACTGACACGAACCACGCAAAAGCTAGACTTGTAGTTTCAAACCTAAACTGTGTCGAAAGACGACCGCATGATTGTGCAGCAGCTGTTTAACGCCCACATGTACATGCCAACATAATTGAAGTGCTTCAAAGGAACATGAGGCAAGGTGACCAGATTCTTCTCATAAACAAGAAACCCCATACCTCCACCCCATCCCCCCCCCATATCTGCAAGGAAAAAAGTGTCATCAGTATTAAGATTTCTAATGAGTGCACATGTAGCATACTATGGTAAGCACATTCGGGTATGCGAGATGCAGAGTTCTGTACAGGCGTTTCAAGTCTTCGCGTACCCTTTTCCAGTGCCGTCATGTTGCTTCACATAAATCTCGCTCAACCAGCTTTTCTCTACACAAAAACCGCGTAATGAAAAGGGTCACCCGCCACCGTCAACTTGCCTTACTGCCTTTAGCCTGTTCGCCACGTGTCTCGCAAAGCTGGCAATCGCCGTTTGCGAGCCCTTTTCCCCGATTGTTTCAATGCTCCCTGCTTATCGGCAGAGACGTTCAGTTGCACGCCGAGAGACAGCACCCGGCCGGGTGCAAGAATTCCTGCGCAACACCGGACAGCCTTTCCGCGGAAGTGTACACTACTTGTCGAGAAGCGACGTCGTCAATCGAGCCTGCAGTTCTGCGAGGGTCACGGCGAAAGCAAGTGTCGAATGTAATTGAAAATAGTCGACACGACTGTTTCGCTGCCCTTGATGGTAGCAGTGACCCGAATGTTGAAAGACGTGTCTGAAGGTGCGACTCGCTCTGTGGCAGAGGCGAGTAAGCTGTGATCCTGTTAACTCAAACGAGAGATGTGTCGCTGGGGGAACAAGTCTTTTCTTTCTTTTTGTTATGTCATTATTAAAATAACAAATTCCGCAAGCTCAGTGCGTGCGTTGCTTTTTTTTCTGTATTGCTTGCCGAGTCGGTAACAAAGCTTCGGCAATGTTACGGATGAACTGCATTACAGACACGTCTCATTACGAATACACCTTAATGTGAGTGCACTGTGTTACAGACTTGCCACATTACGGACACGCTGCATTATGGATGCATTGACCAAATGGATGCATTGACCAATTGACCACATAGAAACATTCAATAGAGACAGCATGATGTGCAGTATCGGGTCCGGAATTTCAACGCCAACTAGCGTCACACTAACATTTTCACAGGTGCTTCCCATAATCTATATGAGCGCTATAAGGAATTATTTGACATGCAGAAAGTGTGCATTGGACTTTATGCAGCTTTGAAGAGGTGCAGCGTATGTCAGCTAACATCAACACATCCTGAAGTATATACAGCATATGTAAACATCCGAAATGAGAGTAACGATACAGGCACGAAAGTCGGAAAGGTGTAAAGGAACTTTATTGTGTAAAAGAAAAGGTGACGTAATGGTAACATCCTCCACGTAATTTGATTCATTGCACCAAAGAGCACCAACACAGATAAGAGCGTATGCGATAGGAGGCCAAGAAAAACCTACTGGCTTAAAATGAGCTCTGTGAAACTCAGCTAAAATATATGAGCATAATAAAAAACAGAACAAACAACTATGAAAAGGACACTTCCGTTTGTGTGGGCTGCCATACTACAGGCATTTCACATGATCCATCGAAGCCAAGGCACATATAGGAGGCAAATGCTTTGCAATAGCAGCCGTTGGTTATATAACATAGCGGTATCAGTGCATAGTAATACATTTAGAATTCACATACAATGCTTAAAATAACATATTTTGAGCGTAAGGACCGGAAAAAAGTGAAGTGCCCTGCTACACAATCAGAACTGAACAGTAATGCTGAAATGCTGATATTTTTTTAACATTTGATATAATGTAATAAAAAGTCACAGGTGTCTTACATGCCCGTCAAACATGACAATGATCTATAATACAGATAGGATGACACCTCAAACTAATGCTCAGTCTTTTGCGCAAATATTGCCATAATGCCTAGGTTGTAAAGTTTGACTTTAAAGAAGCTGATGATATGCAAACAAAAAAGAATTATCAGTTCTCAGTCAACGACCTGGAAAAAAACTATTACACTGCTCATAAAATGTTTGAGCCCTGCTCCTCACTACAAATCGTACGAACTGTTCATTTCATTAAGAATGATGGAGGAGAATATCAAAACAAGAATACTGTTTCACAAAAAATTGGCCCATCATTTTATGCGAAAGCTAACAAAACAATCTCAAGGGAATAACCCGAAGCAGACAACAGTCATTTCCAGTGCAAGGAAAAATAGATGACCGAGTCATAAACCACACAAGTAGTATGTGCAACAATGAAGTTAATTGATATGTGGAGTTTAACGTCCCAAAACCAACATATGATTATGAGAGACGCCGTAGTGGAGGGCTCGGGAAATTTCGTCCACCTGGGGTTCTTTAACATGTGCCCTAATCTGAGCACATGGAACCACAACAATTTCGCCTGCATCGAAAATGCAGTCGTCGCCGCAGCCGGCATTCGAACCTGCGACCTGCGGGTCAGCAGTTGAGTATCTTAGCCACTAGATGCAACAATGAAGTTAAAAAGCCAGATCGACAGCTGTAGAGATGTGACCCTTTTCGTGACTCTCTAGAGTCGCACATATACGTTCATAAAAACAAAACCCCCTGCATACTGCACAAACGTGACACTTTGCCACGTGTCGTAACTGTGAACACAGAAACACCACAATACTGCAACTCCTGAAACCAGGTTGACGATTTAAGAGTGCCAAGGAGGTCTACCGCAGGGGCGAGATGTAAAAGCAGATAACGCATCTCTGCATGAAAGAGCTGGTGGCGACATATCGCAACGATGCAGCAACAAGCCCACCTTCGCTAAAAATCATGAGTGAGTTACCCAGCTGCTACCTTTAATTACAACGCATGTAAGGATCAACCTCCAATAGCTATGCACCTGCGGACATGTTCATACAAGCAAATAGTGGCACACAGTTGGAGTTCGGTGCCCGTTGTTAAAGTTCCCTGCACCACGGTTAAATTGTGCAGCTACACAAGGTGGTGCCACCAGCAGTAGCACACGCATCCTACACGTTACAGTATCGGGCTACGTCACTCTTCACTGAAGCACCGCCAGGTGTCGCGCGCCGACAGGTTTAAGGACTCCTCACTAACTGTCTTGTTTTAGTACAGAAAGCAGATGCAAATGGAAGCAAAAGCGAAGCATTCCCATGCCCACAAGACTGCTGAAAAGGGCCACCTACCTGGTGGAAAAAGACAACCTGTTCCCGAGGCCTTACGCGTCACAATCGACACATCATGAGGCACGCTGTTAAATCGATTTTGACCACATCATGGGGTTCTTTAACGTGCTTTAGAAGGCAAGTGCATGCATTTCTTTGCATATCGCCATGATAAATGCGTAAGTGGCTTGGCCAGAAATCAAGCTGAGTCCTTGTGCTTAGCAGGCCAACTGCCAAGCAGCACAGCTGCCACGCTAGCATGACTGTTTGTTAGTGAAAATACACAGTTCCAAGAGCAGTACAACCACTTGAATACAATTTAAACTTGTGCTGGCTTGTCAGATTACTTTGTAGCTTCAAAGTGGACACTACTAAAAAGGGCATGCCTTTATGCATTAAGCTAAATGCTACTTCAATGCCTGCCTGAATGGTAGTTTCATAGTGCATACCTTAACAACCTGTCTGCCCATGGCCTGAGAAGCATCAAAGCGCAAGTACATCAGTTCATTACAGAATGATGTCTTTTAATCGACCTCGCATTCGCAATATTTGGTGAACAGCAACCATCCCAAAACAAGATGAAAGAGTGTTGTCTACAACTGTAATGTGCAGTACATTTAACATGCGAATGCTTTATGCCCAAGGCCAAACAATCAACACATCACGACAACAAACACTTAGGTCCGACAGCTGAAAATATTTGTGGGACATCCTTTCGAAAAATACGACCCTTCAAGTAGTGCAGTATCAAACCTTGTACTTGAATTCAAACCTCCAGCCCACATTGGCTTCAATGTTAATATTATAACAATATAAACCAATACCCATACGGGTTAAAACCTTCGCACTATTAAAAAAAGCTCAGAAAAAAAATTAATAAGCGTCGCAAACTGCAAACACATTTGCCAGTTGCTTCTCTTCCCCCTTCTCACCCAGCTTGACAGTTTGGAAGAAAAGCCGGCTGTTCTTTCTTCTTGTAAATATGGCACCACTTGCTGGTACACCGGCAACATCGTAACCACTGGCAAAGTTTACTTTGGCTGTGGACCAACCATGCAAAAGCACAAGTCACTTCTGACATAACTGCAAAGTTCGCCACCAGGGGTCGTTACTAACGCATCACCTGCACCACCCAGCAGCGGCGAAAGTGACGTAGTTACAACTGGGCCTTTGCATAACCTGCCATTGAGAGCTTAGCTATTAAAAAAACTATGCATACACCACCTTACCGACACTCTCTCTTTGCGAGAAGTACTATTAAAAATATTTTCTATTCAGGCTCTCAACAAGTAGAGGCAAAACTTCTCGGAACAGAGAGCACGTTCAAGAGCTCTGGTTTCTTCTAAAATGCCGTGCTAACGGTCACACCATTGGGCATGCGGCACAAGTGACTACATACGGCACAACAAATGAGAGATTCAGAGAATGAACTTTCACCACGCGTAACACGAGTATCAAGATCTGAAGTCCATGGATGTGGGCAGCCTCGTCTCAATGCCGCTCTTTGAAACTTGGATCAATGGAGACAAGATCTCTCCGAGCTGCCCGAACTCCGTCAAGGAAGCACTAACCGTCGCACCCATAATACTAATTGGCGACATTGGAGAAGGTGCCAAAAGAAACATTCGCGGCAACAGTGCAACCCAGCAGTGCACGCAAAGGGCGAGTCAGCGTTCGCTACATCACGAGACACTGTGCAAAACGAGCACCGTTCAGTAACAGAACGGTATCCAGGCGCCCCCCTCGTCCTTGCGGAAGTAGTGCGGCCGGTTGTCGGGAAACACGGTGACGCCTGGAAACGGGTGCTGCTGAATGTACTTCAGGGCAGCCCGCACTTGCATCACGAACATGGGCGATTCCACCTCGGGGGACGTCGACAAGTGCTGCATCAACAGCGCAAACAAGTGCAGTAATATATGTACCAGAAATGCTCAACTAACGTACATTTTCTCTCTCTCTCTCTCTCTCTCTTTTACAAGAAGTTTATTGTGTGTCACGCTGTTTAGAATTGAATATGAAAACAGGAAGATCAATAAGGCTGATAAACTCTTTCATTGCTTAGTGTCACCAGCTAGTAAGCCTTTTTTTTTTCCTGCAGGCCTTCATAAGTTATTTGAGATGGTAAAGCAAGAATTCCCATAAGTACCGTATTTACTCGCATAATCCTCGCACTTTTTTGCCGGAAAACCGATGAAAAGTTGGGGGTGCGAGAATTACGCGGGGAAAACTTTTTATGAAAACGGACAGAGCGAAAAAGAAAACGAAGTGGCCGCAAAACGGGATTCTCACACCAGCAACTAACAGCAAGCTTTAAGAAGTACTAATTAAAACTTAAAATAAAAGCAGAGGTTCAACACAAGACAAGATTTATTTGAGACACAAAAAGTGGAAGCAAATAGTCGAGAATTAGAATACCATACGCAAAGCTTGCGGACGTTGAGGGCGTAGCGGTAGCGTTCGTCGCTCAACAGGAGCCCTCAAGAGGTAAGCGTGGGACGTCAGTATTGGGCTGATGGCTATTTAAGAGAATGGTCTGCAGTGTCCTTCTGAAGAAATAAAGTTTACCATCAATCCCAGTTTTAGGCGCACGGCAGGCCCAATGCGTCTTGGTGGCTTTCAGCAGCCATCACCAGTAGCGAACACAAAACTTGTAGGCTCTGAAGGGCCTACCGGCAGCCCTGTGCCGTTCTTTAGTGCATGATCTATCACCTGCAACTTGAAAGCAGCCGTACAGCTTCAGTATCGCCCCATAACTTGACAAGGTTACTGACGCAACATATAAAACACGCCGCAACGTGCACTGGCCACTTCAGCTTGGCTTGAATTGGATTGAATCTGTGTGCAATAGTACGCTTGATGCTTAAGAGATGACGCCAGATGGCGTGCGCTATCATCATCAGTGGCTGGAAAGAGCAGACGACATTATTGCAGTAGTTTTCGGGGTGCGATAATTACTCGAGGAAAAAAATAAATCGTATTTTTGTTGGGCGATGTGGGGTGTGCGAGAATTATGCGAGTGCGAGGATTACGAGAGTAAATACAGTAAATAGCAGACCCACAACCTGGCAAAAAAAAAAGTTCTGCAAACTTGGAAACATTTTGAGAAACCAATTTGAGGCTTCCACTGCATCTTTATTGTAGTATGGCAAAAACCCAATAATGCAATCATCCTAGGTTTGCGTTGCATTGTACCTGCAGTGGTGTTCAAAATCGGCAAACTTTTTTCGCCTACAAGCACATGCACTTCTTCATGACATACTCCAGGTAAAACAGACATTTCGTGTGATCCCACAAGATTCGCATCACTGAGGTGTTATTGAATTTGCATCTGGACGGCGACAATATTTCAACGAGGCTGCTACAGTGACCAGCTGATTTCACTGGCATTAGAGGCAAACACAAGAGAGATTAACCGTACCTGCAGGATGAAGTCGTCGTTCTGCGACAGCCACAGGTCCACTCCCCGCATCGGCTCGTAGTTGAAGGGCCCGATGCGCATCATCCCTAACGAGCAGTCGTAGATGTCGCACATCTGTAATGCCCCGTTCGGCTCGGTAAGGTCGCTACACGCGTCAAGGCAGTCGCTTCAAAGCGCACGCTACCAACTCCAAGCGAAAGCAGTCCGTTCTCTGTCGAAGCCTCAAAGGAGGTCCACGAACTTGTGTAGCGCAAAGATAAGCTGATAGTTCCAGCTAAGGCCTGGCACAACTTGGGATACTATGCCTAGATGTTGTACCTGGAAATGTTCACCAGTGTAGCTCTGGGCTAGTTCAAAAACATGCAACGGCTAATTTGCCTGTTCATCCCTTAAACAATGGACTCTGCGCTGATTGAGCAAGCATGCTCCCGTTCTCCTCACGCGCCGATATTCAGTTTGTGATGTATCAGTACATCAAAAGGGCTCGCCTACAAGACTGTTCTACAACTAGATTTATTTATTCCAGCCCCTTTCGCAGGAGTGGGACCATACACAATGCAGCAAGAGTGAAGTCTCTCAGATGAGTAAAAGTTAAGCAAAAGCAAAACGAAACAGTAGTTTTAGTTATATACGATGGATGACACTACTTGTCCATAAGCACTTCTAGCACACAAAATTCGAAGTTGAAAACCATCGAAAGCAGGCTATAATTGGGTAAGCCGGGAAGTGTTAAACAACCTGTGTGGCAACATGGTGACCAAAGGGTAGTCTAAAATCTCTCCGGTGAGCAAAAGAGGCTGCAAAATGTTTATGCAAAAATTAAGGAAAAATGTCAGTATTAAGCGATTGCTATTGCTGTGAAAGTGACAAGTTTTCACGAGGAATTCCGTGTTCCTTTCGGCGTCTGTTCCAATCCACCATTGACGTAGACTGAGGTCGAGCGAAAGGCGGATGACGAAAATGATGCAACAAAAACAAGCTCACAAAAAAAGGGATTGACAAACAGAAGCATACCGAGTTATAAAGCAAGTGTTAACAGAAGACGCTGAAGTGGTGAGCGAAATTGACAAGTGCTGCCAGTGGTAAAGCTTTGAAACACGCGTCAAAACACGTTTCTGAGAAAACTGGCGTTAAAGTTGAACAGTCAGTAAAGGTCCATCAAAATGCCCCGGGACTGTAATACTTTGTGTCTTTGCTTGCGAGGGTCTTCTTACGTCCTTTCTCTTTCATTTTTTCTGCACTGCGTGCTTTTCGTTTTCTTTGCTGGTCTTTTTCTTCAGCTCTTTGAAGGGCGAGGCTAGCAGGTTTGATGCCCACGGACTTGCACATTTCAGTGTAGGCTCGCAAATTCCCAAAATTGTAGCGTGCAACTGCTTCATGTACTGTTGTCTCCACTGCGAACAATGAAGCGTGTTGGTCCTTTGAAGTCAGTGACCAAATAACTGAATGCAAGCTTTCCGCCGCATTCTGAGTTTTGTTGCCTTTGCATCGCTCCAACAGTTGCGGGTCAGAGAGACGTTGGTATACAGGCAGCAGAGCCTCCGCTACACGTTTCGACAGGTTATACCTGTGAGGTGGTGCTGGCTCCATTTTGGCCTGTGCTGAACGATGTTTGCACCAGCTATCAGGGCCAGGTGGGCAGAGCTCATGGTGAGGCTCGTCGTCGGTGGACGTGACGTGATAAAAAGTGGCCATCACGGCCCTTTGCATGTCAGGGACACTTGTGTGTTTTCGCAAGGCTAACCCGTAGCAGCTGGTCAGTTTTTTAATCAACTCCTGCGTCAGTCCACCTCTCCCACCCAATGGCTCCCCTTTCTTAGCTCTTGTCACCAGTGTGCGGAGAGCGGTGCCCATTCTCTTCTGCACATGGTTCACGCAGTCTTCTTTGGTCAGTGTGTACACCTCATCTTTGCACAGAGCAAGATAGGTTCGGCTGTCACCATCACATATAATGTTGGTGTAGCGGAGGCCATACCTGCTGACAGAGCGCCTGAAAAGTGTCAGAGCAGCCTCCACTTCCATCTGTCCGGAGCCAACATCAGTATTCTTCTGACATTGATGTTTCTCAGCCCAAGTGGCGAAGTTGGGGTCGCTCTCTGCTGGTTGTTGACAACACCCAAGACAGAAGTTGGAAAGGACTGTGCAATCCAGCACAAGCCCCGTGTAAAACTCAATAATACATCCTACCCCAATGTGTGAGCTGTGGCCTCTTGTAAGCCACGTGCCGTCATACACAACTGTGATGTTGTTTGGGCTTGATGGCTGCATCTTACTGTACACGTCTTTTACCGCAAGCACAGCATCTGCAAAGATGTTTTGTGCAGCTTCCTCTGCTCCTGGTTTGAATGTTTTTTTTAGGTGTTCCTGATAGGTTTTTTGATGAATGCCCCGATGAGAGACATTCATTGTAGCCCAGAAGTCATTCAGGGCAGTGGGCCCTTTTCCAATGGACTTGATTGCTTGCATGGCTCTTAGGTTGACTTCAAAAGCCCTTCCTTCGGATTTTCTACTGGATGACCAAGGTGAACGAATAGGGCCACAGGAAGCACACAAAAGTACCAGTTTTACTGCCAGGCCCAATTTTGTCCCATGCTGCACTGACAAAGTCTTCTTACAACATTTTGGGCAGAGTGCAGGTCCTATTAGGGAATTCATGGCAGAAACCTGAATTAGGGTGAACTCATCCTCTTTTGTTGCCGATGTTTGCTCCGTTTGCTGCGCGAACCCGAACTTCCGCTCCGTTGCCGACACCTCGCGAAGTGCATCGCGGACACTGCTGGCTTGCTTCTCGGCGCCTTCCGAGGACACGAAACGAGGTTCCAGGTGTATTTGAACGGTGCGCTTCTGCTGAGGCAAACGATCGCCGACATCCTGGACAGCTGGCACCACGTCGTCGTCCGCCGCCGCGAAAACGAAACTTTTCTCGCGTTCACACCGCACCGTGATGCCGCGGCTAGTTGATGGCCCCGGGTCTTCAGTGTCACTGCCAGGCGTCGATTCACCGTCACTTTGAACAGCCGGCACCGCATCGTCACCCGCCGCAGCGAAAACGAAACTTCTTTCGCGTTCGGGCCGCACCGCAACGTCGCGGCTAGTTGACGGCCCCACGTCATAGGCCTCACTGCCGAGCATCGGCAGCGAGCAGGTGTCGGCTTCCGACGACACGTAGCTTGGTGGCGACGCGGTACTCGGTTCGTATGATTCAATCGCTGCTGACTGCTTCGTTTTCGCAACAGGAGGCTTGCGTTTACGCTTCCCGTAAGCGTACTTCGTCCGGTACTTCGTCCTGCGCTTCCGGTCCACGCGACGATCCATTGCGGGCGCTAAGCCTCGCGCTAGAGAAGAGTTGGCGTATCGGCGACCGTATCGGCGTATCGGCAGGGGATTCGCAAACTATAGTGCGCCAGCGTGTGCGTAGCAGACGTGCGTGCGCAGAGCAGACGACCAGCGCAAGCAAGCGCGTCCCAGCAGCCACTCACAGAGCGCGCTCAGTACCACGTGACAGGAGCGACCAATGGGTGCGCGTCTAAGGCGTCGCGGATGCCTTCGCATTTTTTCTGTTTGTGCGTTTATCTTAGCTCGTAGAGTCGTGGTTTCACCGGGAGAAGTACGGCGGTGAAGCAAGCTTTCCAGTGACACCAAGCTTTCCGCGAGCGGCGGCGAAGGCGCGGAAGTATCGCGCTCGGAAATGGGCCATTTTCGCGCCGATTTCAGCCAGCTTTTTGCGATCCGCGGTCAGAAAAACATTTTTTAAGCTTACTTTGAGATCGTTTTCGGCGGAAATATTTTTAGATATGATAGAAATGGTGATGCAGAATCCAAATCTGCCCTTATCCAAAATTCGTTTTTTTGCGAGAATTTCGCGATTTGATCCCCGCGTCCCCCCTTAAGCGATTGCTATTGCTGTGAAAGTGACAAGTTTTCACGAGGAATTCCGTGTTCCTTTCGGCGTCTGTTCCAATCCACCATTGACGTACACTGAGGTCGAGCGAAAGGCGGATGACGAAAATGATGCAACAAAAACAAGATCACAAAAAAAGGGATTGACAAACAGAAGCATACCGAGTTTTAAAGCAAGTGTTAACAGAAGACGCTGAAGTGGTGAGCGAAATTGACAAGTGCTGCCAGTGGTAAAGCTTTGAAACACGCGACACCCTTTTGGAAACACTTGCCTCGTGGCAGCCGGTGAAGTGTCTCGCCGAACGAAGCGGAAGCTCGGGACCTTTGTCGGGGAATGTGGCCGGGAAGATCTCGCCACTCTTGATGTTCACACCTGAATTTTCAAAGAAGTTCACTTGATCAGTCACAAGGTGCAGGCTGACTGATTGTAGTCATTGCGAGACCAAAAGAATACCCTTCCAAGTTTACAAGGAAAGCAACAAAGAATCTCCCCTTCCCACCCCTCCAAGAGAAACTCAAAAAATCTAAAACGTCTCCCAGTTACTGACCTTGAAATAATGCAAGCCTGAGCATGGTAGTAGGAATTCACATAGTCATACCTAACTATATGAAGCTCAGTTAAGGGGAGATGCTACTCGAAGACACTTTTTTTTTAATATTCACCCTAGAGCAATAACACTTGAGCTGTTTATGGAACTTTTTATGCTGATTTCAAATATATAATTAGTTTTCTTGCAAGTTACACACTTTTAGCTCTGCAACATGACAAAGTGAAAACCTTAACCCTTTTGCCCCCCCCCCCCCCCTTCTTTTCATCCCTAAACTTCTGTAATTTTTTGCCATTGATAGCTCATAATGCTTTAAATAAATTGTAGAGTGCAAATATCTAATTATGAAGCACATACAAAATATGCAATATGCATGAAAAATAATAGACGTAAAAAGTCCATATTTCACCTACCCTAAAGGTATACATACAATGTTTTTATTATACAATAAAATATTGAAATTCAAACTAGATAATTGCATTTGTCATACTTTGGAAAAGCTTTGGGCAAAATTTCATGCAGATCCGAGCACTAGAAGTGCCCGAAAAAGGTGGGGCACATTGGAAAAAATGGCAAAATTTGTGTTTTGAGAAAAACGAGTTTTAAAGCTGAAATTGAATTTTTATTTATAAAAGATATCATTAAATCAGATTAAATTTGCACACTAGAAAGAACAATCCTTCTTGTAGTGGCCACTGTGACTAAAATACGCCAGCACCATGAGTTTGTCCCTCTTGGCTTTTTCGAGCCGACTCCTCACATACATTTCGCTCACAGACAGACAGGGCCATGAAACGCTTGCCAAACTTCCACTCCATCTGGCAGAGCCTTGGGCCAACTGCAAGCTAGGAAGAAGTTTGACAGGACTGCGAAATCCAAACTAAGTCCAATGTCACGCCATTTTGCAGCCACGCTTGTGGCACATACTGTCGTACATAATGCCAATGTCGTCCCTGCTTTCACTGCGAGCTCTTTCGACCTCTCAAGACTGGCGCTGACGTCATCCATTGCCGCATCACGAACTTTCCGGCTGACGGGTGTAAATGACTTTTGATGCATGGGCTTTTGCAAGCAAACAACTGCCGCAAATCGGACCAGCTGCTCGTAGCCTATTCCTACAGAGCATGCCGCACAACGGCTTTCACTTCCGAGCAATGCCTTTTTTCATTCATAACGGAGATAATTACACGAGAAAAGCATTGTTCAGCTGCCCTGCTCGACAAGACATGGACTCCGCAAACAGATTTCACAGAACATACAGGCACGCAGCGGCCAATGGTGGTCTCTGATTCGTACCATGCGATAAGCCAGTCGAGGCGCTCAAAAAACACGCAGAAGAGTGCTTCTTTTTATTATTTCTTGCACTGCATTAGTGAGAGAAACTGTTGTTATTTGAAGAGTGAGGCTCGACTCTTCGACTCATGCGATCGACAATGGCGAGCGGCGGCGCGTTATCGACGGCAAGGTGCTCGAAGACTGCACACTTTCGACGTTTTAACAGGCACCTTGTGCTCTTTAGATGCAATTTTAAAGCATTTCCAGTCAAGTCTCGACCTGTATTATTTTTTTCATAATAGTAGAGGTACTAATCTTATCAAAACAGGCTAAAATAAAAAATCTGTAATTATGAAAAAAACTCACGTTTTTCGACCCGCATCTCCCCTTAAATCGAATGATCTTTTATGGCAAGCTCTTTTCGAAAAATTAAAGTATTGCTCTAAAATTTCCAAGATTTATCTTGAAGCCAACTTGCAAACCGAAAATAGCCCAGGTTCTTCAATAATACTATATATTGAACTAAGAAGGCACTGTGTTCAGGCTAGTGGGTACTGATCCTTTTTTTTTTTTGAAAGCGCTAAAGACACGTACGTAAAACCAGCGAAGGACACTTGTTCTGTGTCCTCTGCTCGTTATACGTATGTGCCTTTAGCACTTACAAAAGTTATTGAACCAATTCTTTTTTCCGGGGGGGGGGGGGGGGGGGGGGAGGTTCTATATATGCAAGGTAAACTGTATGGAAAAGACAGGTACACCAACGAGAAGGTCAATGCAAGTGGCTGACTAATCAACAGAAATGTCACACAGTGGCAGAAAAGAAAGCTGCAGAATGTACCTGCATGGCCAAAAAAAAAAAGCATTTGTTTCGTCCCCTTCCAATTCACACTGTGTCCACGATTTTGCAAGCCTAGTCTTTCATCCTATGCAAGTGGGTAGAAACCTGACAAGGGAGTTTCCTTTACTGATAATACAGAACTGTCAGGGCGACTTATTAAACCTACAAAATACTTACTGTAAGGTCCACATAGCTTATTCTTAAATACTCAGATGTACTGATATAACACTTTTAACACTAACCATCACAGAGCACAAACCATCACTTGGCAGTCATGTTTATTAAAGTCTCAGTTTGTCAACGGCTTATGGCTACTTTATACACACAGAGGACCTTGCATGATGCAGAAAGTGTGGAAACCTCGAGTCAGTAGCTGTTTAATAAGCCACTGCATCAGAGATTTTGAGGCCCAGATAGGCGCCCACTTAAAAACAAAAAATTTTGGATCCCATGCCACAGAAAGCTCCTGACAAATGACACCCTTAGAAGCATGGCACTGACGAGCTCACCAATTTAAGGAGGGCAGACTGGTCTTAAGACATTTTTTTGTTCATTTTCTTCAGTGATCTTGATCAAACTGCATGGGATTATGTAGTTTTTTCTGCCAACTTCAAATATTTAATTAGTTTTCTTGTCTCTCATATTGTTCCTGAGAAAACTTAAGTTCACCCCCCCTTGTTTGAGGCCACCATAGAAGAAAAAGTGCTGAATTAAAAGTGATATTTAAGATATGCCAACATAGACTAATGACTATAGATTGAAAGTATGCAAGAGTTTTTTTGTTTGTTTTTAGGTCTTTCTTGGTTATTTTACAGCAAAAATGAACTATCCATTTTCAAAAGCAGTTGAAATTATGTTAAAACTTTGATGAGTAATTAATTAAAAAGGCTAGTGCTCCAAATTCTTCTCCCATACTTGCATTCTTCACACATACAGGTTTCCATTGCAAAAAGAATAATTGTTGTACTAGCCCTAGCTGCAGAGATAATGAGGCCTCCAAATTAAGCAGGTGTAAATTTACCTTTTTTGAGAAAAATGGAAAAAACTGAAAACACACAGCTTCTTCAAAAAGCAACAATCATGGTGCGGATGTTTTGCAATCCTCACAAAGGTGCTCATAAATTCGTAGCAGAGCTTCTAACACAGGCGCCGGCAAATTACAAAGAAGCCTCGAAGTCGGTTCCCCATTTCTTCGCAGGTTCTGCATGTTAACAGCACCAAGAATTTGGACAGTTAGAATGGCATTGCAAATTTTCACACACCAGGAAATGGTAATTTTTTTTTTTTGTAGAGAGATAAAAAATACTTGCAGAAACCAAATATGTCGATTTAAAAAAAATTAATTTTTTTGTCACTTTTTGGCCTCAAAGACCAGTCTGCCCCTTTAATTTAAGACCATAGTGCAATCGAAGTAACATGTTAGAGATAAAGAAACCTGCTCACCAATGCCGTAAATAGTCGGCCAATTCAGGTTCCCGCGGAGAACATTGTTCAGCTCTGCAACAAAAGAAGACAGCTAGGGTGACTTCTAGAACACCACCTAAAAAAAATCTACGTCCGAGATATTTCGTGTCAACCCAAAGGCACACACGCCAGTGAACAACCATGTGAAAACAAACTCAGATGTTACATGTAAAAAAATGCCTCCTTGTCAATCTCAAGACTTTTTTGACAAAGCATTTTTATCGAGTTGTCAGAATTGTAAAGAAGAAAAACTGCTCATTCTTGTTTCAAAAACTGTCGACCACTCGGCAGCGAGCATTCTCTGCTAATGGTCATATTTTCACATGCATTGAGTTCTGATTCGACAAAGTACTCAAAAGTCAAAACATTTATCAAAACTCATTCAAAAACCTTCACTCATTTGCAATTGTCACCCAACACTTCATTAACGAAGCATAAAACAACACGAAACGTATATGCTATTACAGCTTGTAGTAGGATTCTGTTACACTCAAACCTCATTATATCAAAGTTGCATCTTACAAAACTTAAGTTCGGTATATTCGAAAATTTGTTACAAATGTTTATTCTTAACACTATATCTGTTGCAAGACTACTTTTTATTCACTTCGTTATAACCGTTATTTTAATATATATGGGTTCATTATATTAAGGTTTTAGTGTATTACACAAGTGCCCATTGTCGCAGCTGAGTGAGTCTATATAAGCGAAACTAAAGTGTCACGGCATATGAAAGCAAAAAGCTAGCCCATAACTGCATGCAGCAGAAGAAACATTCAAGTGCGTAAGATGAGCAAGGTTACTGGCTTAGTAAGGAAGCTACGTTGATCCTCACCACAAACACAGGCAGTCACCAAGTGGAGGTTGACAGGCTGCTTGTGCAAGGCATCTGCAGAAAAACACCCACATGCTCAGTCATACCTACAATGGAACAAGTCCTGAAGCCACCAAGTTGACATGGTAATCACGCTTGCGACTAAGTACAATTCCAAGTGAAATCCTCGATTACCCAGCAATGAATTTCCAGCATACCCGGGAAACGCAGACTTAGCGCAGGTCATAACGCTACTGTGGACCTACCGCAAAGGCCAAACACTGGCTGAAATACAGGATGACCTTGCTCCGTGTGAACATTTGTGTGCGGACGTGCATGGACAAGTTTTTCCGATTGTTAGGGCAATAAAGGCGCCCTTTAGGGGTGAAGCGCTTGAGAGCCACACAATGACCGGCCGTCGAAACCGAGGCTTGACTCATCATGGTCCCAGGTTGAAGCGCAGCCGCAAAACATCTACGCGCAATACCTTATACAGAGCGTACAGGGCGCATATTGCTTTACAAAATAAAACGCCACAGCACTGTGAAAACACCGACATTTCCCCACCCGTCAATCAGAGCATATCACAGAGCAAAAGGCTAACGAGAACAAAATAAGGGGCGGCTAACCAGAACAAAATAGAAGACCACGATTCACAATCCAATGCACATTCCTTCGCCCAGTTATCGGCATTCTCTTCGTGGATCTGCCGTAATTTTTTTTTGTTCCTGGTGAATCTATTTCTTTTTGGACTCATCCTACCGACCTCTCGGCACTTCCCACAGAGTCCGAATAAATGGTCGGACTTTACACTAGTGGTAATCGTTATGTTTCACGTGTGACACTGCCTGCCTAGCTACACATTCTCAAAACCTTTGATGGAGCTTTGGCTGCCCCCATTCACTTAAAAATCTCCATTGCTATGCTGCAGTCTTACTTTTTTTCTTATTACAACGCTGTGTTTCTTGGCAAGTCAAAAAGCTACGATTAACACAAAATGTGAGCAACAAAGCGGCATAGACACTAAAAAAAAAGCAACACGAGTAGTACAAAAACCAGAAGAATACTCACAGAGAAGCTGATTGGCCAAACTTTCAGAGTAACCCCTACGGTCCAAAAAGCCACCAACAAGGTAGACCTCAAACCTGCATCAAGGACAAAATTTATCTTAATACGTACCTGCTGGGAACGGCGGCACAACTGCACACTAAATGTACTATGCATCAATCGCCGGCTACAAATTTGTCATCTCCTGACATGCGCCATGCCATCGCCACTAACAAAGAAACAAAAACAGTGCCAAAGCAAACAGTCAAACCCCACTACAACAAAACTGAGAGGGCATGAAAAAAAATTTGTAGTGAAATCAAATAAACTATAGCAGACCTGAGCTAGCAAAACAACGGAACTTTTACTTCCAAAATTGGAAAAGTGTTGGCCACTTCCTTTTTTTTCCCAGAAGCATCTAGACGCAATTCTCCCACACGCATAGCGACACCATATTGAAAAGCACGCTGAAACAACGGGCGCGACAGCTTTCGTGAACGAACACTACAGTTGCACTAACATGCTAACCCCAGCAGCTGTCCTCCGTAAAAATGTATCCAACAACGCCGAAATGTCGGCTTGGTATGCGGAGCGGTGACTTATGCCTCATTCTATGCAATTCTCATCCTCCACTAGTAGCGGCTGGCTTATCTGGTTGATAATGCGGACAAACTGCCGCTTTGACCAGTGGCCACACAGGTCAAGCTTGAATATAACCAAAAGCACTGGCATTAGAAAAGGCATCGTTCCGCAATTGCACCCAGCAGCAGCGTGTAGGAAACTAAACTTCTGATTCGGATTGTCTGCAGCCCAAAAGCAAGCCAGTGGCGAAAGCAGGACAGTCTCACTGCCATCGCTATTGAGCAATGGCGGCCTCCATGCTTAGTAAACCGCGACGGTTTCTGGTGGTGGCAATATGAGGTTTAGACATTTTAGATGTACTTTTACGTTCTGAAAAATAATCAAAATGTTCAAGAATGTGTTTACTGCACGGCATTAAATATCTAAGCCTGTAATTACATCGTGAAATTTCGCTAAAGCGGAACGGCAGAAGAAAAAGTGTTCGCCCCGGCAAGAATATTGATGTATTGACTTCTATGGAATGCTGACAGGAAACCGAGAATTTTTCGTTGTAGAGGAAATTTCATTGAAGCGGCGTTCGTTGTAGCGGGGTTCGACTGTACTCCCACAAGTGATCACCACAAAGCCATTTCTTTCGTTTTGCCGAAGTGCAGAAAAGATTTTGTCACTCTCGCACAAACTTGCAGCGGCGACGCCGAGGAACATTTCGAAACTATAGCGGGGTCCAGGATACGCAGTGTGGTATAGAGACAAAACAGACACAATCGCTGTCCGTGACAAATTTGTTACGCAGTCGGCTTCCAAGCAAAAACTGACATAATTTTTTAAATGCAGTACGACCAAAGAGAGCCGAATCGTCTGCTAGCTAGTTGCATGCAGCGTTTTGCCTACTCGGTGCATGCCATCAAAGTCGATCTGCTGGCTGTAGAAAACGTCCACTACAGACAGTGCACAGATACTGCAAGTAGCTTGTTGGGCTAACGCAGTGATGACAAGCTTTCTGCAAGCAATGCACACTCAATGATTTTCTAGCAGTCCCAGCGGGCGCAGGCTCTTTTAGCTACAACAGCACTATGCTTGCTGTACTGTGTGCATGTAGGAGTGAATGCTTTTCGGGGCCTGCAACCCCCAACACTAAACAGCAAGAGCTGTGTCCGCTTCTGCAAAATGGTGCGCTTGAACATAGTCTCGCACAATGAGGCAGCAACGATCGGCGGCCCAGCGCATTCAGGTAGTCGCCTATTAAAAGCATGCCATGTGCCTACAGTGGCGTTACGCCACACACATGCCCGGGCACATATCTGGGGATGCTTACAGTGATTAGGCTTTTGGTTGACGATAACTCATACCGGCACATTTGTTGGCAGTCGCCACCTCACCTTCATTTTCCCCCTACGATTGACTGCAAAGGCAATGCCACAATTGTGTGGCAGCCGGAATAGTTGATTGGACGATTATCACGCACTTATCAAAATGACGGAAAACCACGCACGGAAAATGACGGAATCACGCACGGAAAATGACGGAAAAAACGGAAACCGCTTTGCAGATGCCACACATTGTGGCATCTGCAAGTTCAGCAGTGCTGTTGACTTTTATGGCGCAAGAAGTTTTCACTGTACGCAATTGGTACATGCTGACCGGTAGGCATAAGATGAACCACTATGGCTCATGCGATCCGCGAATGCATTATTCTCAATCATACTCAGCCGGGGATTCGTCGCAACTACATTTCAACTACGGTACACTTAAGATGGGTACGTACTAATGAGGTTAGACTATATCACAGATTTCCTCAAGCGCTGAAGTGGCTACTGACGTCAAAAGCACTAAGAAAGATGTTTTACTCTATAAATAAATCTCTTTATCCATGATGTAAAGAATCCGTGAGTGAGATACTGCGACACTTTAAATGAAGCAGCACACTATGACCCGTTTAGGTTCTTGTTTTTTTTTTTTGTTCTATTTTTTTATTATTTGTTCTGTCCTTGTCTAGGCGCAGCACACTATGAGATGTCCATTCTTACCGACATGCCACACCTGGCATACTGCAAATTCACTTTCTACAAGTCTGTACCTTCTTCTACTAATACTTGCAGAAGTGCAATGATTATGTCTTACGGAATGTTGTGTAACAAGATGTACTATCAAAGCGGATAAAGATGCTAAGAATGAAGTCTACAGATTGCAAACAGCTTCTCAAAAAAGAAAAAGGCAAAAGATAAACATGCCCACCTTCCTTCTGGAATGGGAAGAGAAAGCTCTTGCACTCTGCGCACCATGGACGCCACCCCTTGCTCGAGGCCCGAGCCATCGAAGTGTGCTAATGACACAGCTCCGGAACCTGGAACACAATATTCTCACTCATCGTGACTGCACTGAAGAAGGTGAAGTTTCCCGAGACAGAATAATGAAAGAAACACAAAACTTATGGCACATTCGGTCGGCCTGCCAGAGTTGCCAACGGCTAGGGTGTCAGACTGCCAACTCCAAGGCCGCGCGTTTTACTCCCGGCCACCGCAACACGTTGATGGAGACAACCACAGTAGCGTCTCGAGCTTTAAGTCTTGAAACCGGGAGATGATTACGAAGTACGCCATCGTGGATGGCTATGCAACTTTTTACTATTTGGAATTTTTTTTTAAGTGTACCGACCCTACAGAGCGCACGAGCCTCTAGAAATACGGCTCCATTCGAAACGCGACTGCAGCGGCCGGCATTGAACCCGCGAACTACGGGTCAGCAGCCAAGCACCATAACTACACTAGAGCGGTGAATAGAGAGAAACCTGCCGTAAAAACAAAAAATATAGGTGGAATTTTCATTTTATTTTTTTTTCCATAAAAACAACCACGAAAAAGTTCACCCCTGTCTTGCATATCAATCACTGGTAGCCACAAAGGCAGCACCACTTCTCGTGCTCTGCGACTCTTACCTTCTAAGTCACGTAGAAATACCAGGGATAAACAATAATACGCATATTCAAATTTGGCCCTCATTTGCATGCACACTAAAGCAACGCACTACCTACAGTACGACCCAAGACTTCTGCTAGGCTGCGTGACACTGCGGTTTTTGAGGCTTTTAAGCGCTATTTAAAATGTAAATCCTACTTCGATTGTGAAAAGAATGCTAGAATCTGTCACCCGATTCACGGCCTCATCATTTCTAACAGGATATAATCATTCACATTTTCCGGCTAGTTGTCGGTCCCCTTAAGACCGGTGGGGTGTTGGTGCAGAAGAAATATCACCGAACTTTGCCTTTTGAATCCAAGGAAATATACGATACTCGGCTATTGAAATGCTAGACTCTAAGCACGTGGCTGGTGGCAGTGAGCGCCAGAGCATTTAGTGACACATGACTGCATTTCCTAAATAGTTATCGAGTCTGTCAGTCGCATTGCTTGCAGTGGCTTTAACACGCATTGCCCTCATGTTCCCCACAGCACAAAGCGGCTGCAACTGGATTACGTGCGTTACGAAGGGTCGCACTGCACTCCCAGCGCCTCCGAGCACCCCACACTGATCACGGGTTTACCAGATACAGTAAAGTCGCGTCACTAATGCCCTCACCCTCGCAACCAGCAGCCATACACTCAGATATTGTGTTGCAATGTATATGTATTCTCAGCGCGAAACGAGTAATTTTTCCTTTTTGAATTTTTTTTTAGCAGTGGATCGCCCTACCTGTGTGCCGGATGATAGCCATGGTGCATGTAGTGGCTTCATCAGTTCCAAGAACACTGACATTTTCTGCAAAAAAAAAAAAGAAATCCGAAAATAAGAACGGTAGCTGTAACAGACATGAATGTAAGATTAGAAACACAAAAATAATTTGCGAATGTAAACGCTCGTCTGACTCCATAAACCCGATTTTTTTTTTTGCTTCCTATAATTTGAAAAATGAAGTTTCTACATAGACGACCGACAACCTGTACACTGTCTTTAGTTGGCTGGCAGCACTGGTGAAATCACAGATATGAATAAAAAAAAAGACAGAATTGCCAACATCATCAATGAACCGTTTGCCAACCAGCTTTCACAATTCGAACTTTAAACGTGAGGAACACCGGAATTGGCAGCTCACTGTCTTGTGGTACAGTGACGGCAAACTCTCGCTGGTGGACATACAACAGTCCAAGAGGACCAATGACCTTGGGAACCTGGGAAATCAGCGCTGCCGCAATCTCCTGCAAAGAAAAAAATTACGCGAACCATTACAGCAAGTGCAGATGATGCAATGAACAACAGCTTTCTATGAGCAAGGTAGCTTGCATACCACTAGGCTGCAGAGTACGGTTTCAAATCTACCATGTCCAGCAACGTTCCCACTTGAGGCGCGAGTGGTAGTTGAAGTACTTGCCGTATGTGGGTTCACGAAAATGGTTAATTTTGTCAGTTTTGATGGCCAGCAAAACTGCGAAACACGAATGTCCGTAGTGCACACAACAGCACAAATACAGTCGACTCTCGTTAATTCAAACTCGAAGGGACCTCTGAATCTTGTTTGAATTATCAAGAAGTTTGAATTATGAGTAGTTCTTAAGTATGACTGTGGGTGAGGTGACACCACACATTATGATTAGGCATTGATTTCATCAGATTTAAAAACTTTTTTAAGCGTTTTTAAACCCTAGCTGAGGTGTAAGGTGCACAAGTTTATCGGCCATTTACTTATGATCAGGCCTTTTAAAGAAACCGCGAATTCCCAACTGCTTCTTTGCTATATGCGCCTTCAACAGAAAGCTCTCTATACCAGTTGAGAAGCACCATGGTTTACCATGCATGTGCTTCATTTCAAACATTTGTTTACTAGCAAAGCCTTTTTCCTTGAAGACCTGAGGCGCTTTTCATATTTACGCTGTTAGGATTATACAAGCATGTAAATTTGAATAGTAGTGCGAAATCAGCAGATATTTTCTGTTATGGAACCCCAAGAAATATGAATTAACCGAATGAGGGAGTTTAAATTAAGAGGTTTTTAAATACATTGAAGGAATAGAGGGCCAACCCAAAAATCGAATTTTGTTTGAATTATTGAGAGACTACTGTGGTAACAACGTGAAGTTGTTTCCAGAGCATTCGTGACTGATTCGTTTCACAGCCAAAACTCACCAAAAAAAAAAAAAGGGTGCCTGTTTTACTACACAACAATCGTAATGTACCTGGAGTGCTTTCCTTATGTAATAGTTGCACACCCGGTATTTCTGTCACGAACAGCATACATGCTAAAGGTGTAACATAGCATAGCAAGCTCGCTGTTTCAAAACGCGTCAGAAGACTGTTGCTGCATATTGACACCCGAAACAAGGCCTTTTTTTTCTTAAAGGAACCCTGCAATACGTTTTCAGCATGGTCAGAAAACGCTGCCAATTGCTAGTCGAAGCTCTCGAATGCACACCGCCCCCGGCCCAAAATTAAAAATATATTCTCAAACTCAGCTAAAGATGACTTTCTTTACTCTCGACAAATGGTGCAACAGGCTCAAGAATCACTACAGGCCAGGCCAAATACCAGCCATTGGCTGATTTGAGCATGGCACGCATGGTCGTTACTGGGGCCGCCGCTGGAGGTCACAACTTGACGCGTGCATTTATTTACAATGAATAGCCGCGTACTCGAAAAAAAAAGTGAGAAAGTTCTCAAGGTCCTGAGACACGCGTGACATTTTTTCCTTCCCTGTGCCTTTCTTAGTTTCTAGCACAATCGTCGGGACAGGAGAAGAAAAAATGCTCATACTAGACAGATTCTGAAAAGTTTTGTGGTGATGAATTCGTGTGGCAATAAGCTCCTTTAGTGAATTCATTCTATGACTACTTGGAAAAGTGAAAACATATGCATGGTTACTTGATCCATGCATATGTTCTCTTGTCATCAAGTTAGTAAATTTCTTTGCAATGCTGAAATGCTCCTCTGGTCACATCGCTTCCACTCCACTGTCAGTTTGCTAAATATGTCAAGGCTGCATTACTTTTCACATTTTTGCTATGCCAATTTCATATAACGACCCCTTCTCTGTGAATCACCCCGACCCCGCATATCTTTAGTAACTGCAATGCTCAGAAGCGATTATGTACATAAGCCATTCAGTGAAATTGCCTCCCCATGTAAGCAAGCTGCTTTGACAAAGATATGTCTCGATCCACCAACGTTAATCGTGACTAATTTTCAATGAGGGATAATACACACACAGAACTGAAGTCGATTTTTCAGTTGAAAGGTAAAGCCTAACAATTCAAAGCCCAGTGAAATCTAGCCTAGATTTATAAGTTGTTTTATCCTCATACTCACCTTGAAGTGCGGGTATGTCTCGAACAGCGTCCTTGTGTCGGGCGGAAGCTGGTCAACCACGGCCCCGTTGATCACTAACGGCATTCTGAGTAAGCAGAAAAAAGTTGCGGGACACTTTTAGATGATTTCAATGCAAACAACCAAAGTGATGCACCTACACAATGGTACAAGACCGAACAGGAACGCTGGTCCAAACCGTTGGTGTAATTTCCGCTTTGTGCACTCACACTAACGTGCAGCTATCGACACATTGTAGACATAGCGAGAATTCAAACAGTGCCAGAAGTGTTAGACAAGCATTGAAGTTCGGTCTGCAAAGATAGAAGACACTCGCATAACAGTTGTGGGTAGTTAAATGATGAATCCCGTGCATCTTGGTCACAGGAATCTCGCAGCATTCTCTCACTCACATCATGTGAACAATCCAGTTAGACACATTTGCAGGCAAGCATCTTTCTTTCCTTCTCTGTTTCTTTCCTCTAAAGGCACTCTTGCGGCCATCACATAGCTAGGGAACAATGCATAAATCTCTGAGAAACTAAACAACATTCGGGGGTGAAAAAAAAAAAAAAGGGAGATTAACAATGCAAGTACAACCTAGTGTGGGCAGATGGATCACAAATCACTGTCAGTCAAAGAATAGTTCAACTTGAAAAGAATTAAATTGGAAGGCATACGACTACCGTAAAATCCCAAGCAAGTGCCTCCTTCCCTTTTTCAGGAGATCTTGAATAAAGTAGAAACTCGTTGACACCTCATGAAAGCTGACAGCCAGTAGGATGGCAGGAACGCCGTCAACACGGTGACCTTTCAGGCTTCTCTTATGATTTAGCGACAGAAACAAATCTACTGGACTCCAATCAGAGTTGATACCGTTCTAATAACTAAAAGACTTTAATTTACCCTAACCATGTCGTAACACAGTCTCATTACTCCACAGTGAAATGTCGATGAATGTTAGTATTAAATTGGTTAGTCCCCCCTTTTTTTTCATTATGCAAGCTTCTTATATACTAGTGTTTCCTTCATAGCGGAAACCACAAAAGTAAAGCCAGACATGTGCTAGGCTTCCTGCACAGAAATGCAAAAAGGTTACCAGTTGAGGCCAAGACTCAACTACACATGTCTAACGTTCGATGTAAGATTACGCATGTGTCGCGTGGGATCTGTGGAAGGTAAGTCCAATTTAGAAAGGATTCAGAACATGGCTGTTCGGTTAGTTTGCTCCGATTACACCTAGAATTTCGGTGTTTCAAAAGCAAAAAAAAAGCTTGATTGGGAACGTCTACGCAAACAAAGAGACTATCCGAGGTTGAAACTTTTTCACATCCGAACAGGTCTGGTGCTCTTGCGATACCTTAGTAAACCGGATTACGTTTCAAAGCGACCAGATCATGCCAATAAGTTAAAGGAAATATGCTGTGGGAGTGCCGCATTTTAAATGTCATTTTTCCTCAGTACGGTGGAATCACCTATTCCACCTTCTTCCAGTGTTGCCGAAATTACTTCACGTGAAGTATTTTCAAGTTCACAGCTGGGTCTCCAGCAGCGCAGTCACACGGTTGTGTAAGGGCAAAACTGTACTAACCTGCTTTATATTGTGTAGTGAATTGCGTTTATAGTAATGTTGATGTGTTGGAATCGATTTCTCTATTGTAACGTTGTATCCTTCCACCCCCCCCCCCCCAATGTAATTCCATTAGGCGCTGTGGGTACTATGATAAATGACAAATAAATAAAAATCTCTCAACCTTCGTAGAAGAAAAAAAGAGTACGCCAGCCAGGCTTACCCGAAATTGAAAAACCAGCCTAAGGGCTAAAACAAGCAACATCGGCGACGAAGGATGAAAAAAAAATACAATAAAACGCCTAACGGTGCTCACACCGTGTTTCACCGCTTAATGTCACACGCATACCCCATTCGAGTAGAGCTCCTCCGAACCTGCACCGCGCAACCAGGCAAAAACCGGCGGCTGCACAGCGCCAGCATAAAACAACGGGTCGTTTGCGAGGAAGCTATCAGACCAGGCAGCGAAATAGCAAGAAGAGGAGGAAGAAACAATGCAGCAGCGGTTTATTATCCGAGGGATAAGGGTCAACAGGTGCCCCCTTGAAGGAACCAGGTCGGCAGCGCGCGCAAGGGGGATCAGCTGGTAGAACGTTGTACAAGGAAGTGTAAACCTCCACCAACGTCAAATGTTCTTTATACACTATTTTGCGAAGAGAAACTAAGTGACGCTACTTCCCTTCTTTTATTCGTCGCCTCCATCAGCTAACAGCCAGGAGTTTAAAAAAAAAAAAAGAATTTTGATCTTGAGGCCGGCCACCACGGCGTTTCGACTTGCTTCAGCGGATTAGCGAGCGCCGACTCAAACGTAATTATTACCCAAACATATCTTTTTTAATTAAACTAGCATCGCAGTGAGTTGAGTACAAGTTCAAAACGCAGCAGTTGGGTTTTCGCAGTCGAAGTAACTCATAACGCACTTAAAAGAGACACACACAACCAGTTTGCAAGCTTGTAAAATCTGAAGTTCGGGCAAGATTCTGAACTAAGTTTAGAAAGCCGCCGCAAAAGGAACGACTGCACGACGAGCACTTTTGAAGACTGCGACGTTTCGAAGTTGCTCTCCGAGTCGAAGCCCAAGCACGATGACGTCACGGCCGCGCTTTAGCGATAATTAAGCAGCTTAATTAGGCCTAGCCCGAGACGGATGCGAAGCCGATACGGTCCTTTGTTTTGACCCGACGGTTGCAAGAAAGGAGGGGGGAAGGGTATGACATAGCTTAAGTACCCGCTTTCCAAAACGGAGCTACAGTGAAACTCAGCGACTCGACAGGGATCAACGGGAGATCGTACAGCGATTGCATGGGCGTTTTTTTTTCGCTAATCGATGAGACGACGAGAGATGCACAAGCTGAATTAATTGGTAGAACACGACGGGTTTCGTTCGTCCTCCAGCTCGCTGCCTTGCTAAGCGCGCCGAGCAACGAAATGCAGAGTCTAAACGCGAACGCCTTTGCGAACGAGCGCCAAGTGGAAGCGTTCTTTGAATGAAGCCGCAGCAAGTGACAACTGCCGATCGCGACACAGCGCTAGCACGACTGACTGACTGGTCACGCCTCCAAAGGACCGAAAGCGTCCCCCACTCCGGGGTCTTTAGGTTGACGCTCCACGACAACTGCGGGATTCGCGAAATGCGACAGCGGCGTGGAGCTACGCACCTGTTGCTCTTGTATTCACGCTGTCTTCATCACTCAAAGTATGCGGAGCCCCCTAGTCCTCGCCTCCGATGTAAACAAATTGCCACCGAAGTTCGCTGCGACTCGGGAGTCGGGATTGACATGCACCACGCTGTCCTCCGAATCCACTTCCGGTTTTCTCCCCCACTCAACCTGTTGTGTACCTCTTTCGCCTCTTACCCTCTTGTACGATTTGCACTAATACCTAAACTAATATTTTCGTAGTGTATACACTTAAATGTTTACAAATGCCTTCATTAAAGCCTAATAATTTTTTCAAATGTTGTGTTAGGTTATATAAAGTATAATTTAATAATATTTTTGCGTCTGCGTTTTTACATGCTTGTTTTACGCGTTGTATTACACACGCCTAAGTATGAGTATTAGGACTCAACCAGAAACAGCGAGAAGCGCGCTTTCAACTTCCGCTCGGGTCTTTCTCATCGCCATCGCCTCCCAAGTGGCATCTGTTCAGTACGTGGTCCCACTGTTTTGCTAATTTTTCGTAATTTACGCGCCTAATTTCTTCTTGCGGAACCGCCGCAAACTTGGATCAATGTCTCCGCTACCGAAGGATACCGCAAGCGCGGCGTTTTCTGGCGTAAAATTGCTTCGCAAGTCGTTCTCGCAGGCCGGCTCTGGCGCCGGCGTGGACAACTCGTTGCTGGGATCGCTAGCAACTATATTCGCTGTGCGTTGCGCATGTAATCAGTTACGCGGTGTGAAGTCGCGTCACGTTTTTCGAACATCCCAGTGATGTTCGAAAATCGCAAAGTGATGTCGCGTGCGCAGATTAGCGTGACTGGGGAAAGTTCGTGTACACGGTGGAAAGTCCACGTGTTGCGAGGGGGTTTTTTTAGGCCTAGCTTTCGATAGTGTGTCGCGCGTGTCATGTGTGTTCATTCCTCTTTTCGTAGGAGTCCGTCGTTGCTAATCGGTACCTACTACGATGTCGGGAGGCAGCAGCGTTTTGGCATTGAAGGAAGACGACGTCAGGCGTATGCTGACTGCAAAAACCCACCTGGGAACTAACAACTTGGACTTCCAGATGAAGGAGTACTGCTTCAAGCGCCGGCCCGATGGTATGTCTAGTATTACCAGTTTCGGTAACGCTAATAGAGTGCTACGTGCGATGCGAGATGTTGGCGCCAAAGCGTCACAAATCGCGTTAATACTTGGCAGGCTAGGTGGTACTGAAATGCAGACTTGCTGCGCAAGTTGGAAAGAGACTGGGTAGAGCGCAGACTACCAACTGGTTATATTGAAATCAAGGAACCAATATATAGACATGCATACCTCAATGGCATCACAAATGTGCCCTATACGATCCATAAACCATCATGAAACCAAATTACATACATCATATTTACAACAAATGCCGCAATCCTTTATATAAACATTGTCGCTCCATGGATAGCGCTACGATGAGCACTACTTCATACTTCGTTTTTTCTTCTCTTGCGTGGATATTTCAGACACCTGCTTGACCTCCTGAAGACGTTGTGCCCAAAGGAAAGCATACACGCGTTGTACATTGCGTGGAGGGAGGTGGTTACCTTGGAATCGCGACCAATTGTTCTGGGGGGGGCGCAATTTGCGCAGGCATTCATCTGATCAACCTGAAGAAGACGTGGGAGAAGCTGCTGCTGGCCGCCCGCGCCATAGTGGCCATCGAGAACCCGGCCGAGGTGTGCGCCATCTCGTCGCGCCCGTACGGACAGCGGGCCGTGCTCAAGTTCGCCTCCTTCACCGGTGCTACACCCATTGCCGGCCGCTTCACGCCCGGAACATTCACTAACCAGGTACGGAGAGGCGCCTTGCTTGCAAAGCGCAGTGCTACGTTTGAAAGTGACTAGGTTTGCACAGGGTGCTACTTTCTGCTTTGTGCAAAGTGACTAGGTTTGCACAGGTTGCCACTTTCTGCATTGTGCAATGTGTGCTCCTCTTCTGGTAGCATGCAAAAGTTCAGAGATCGGGAAAGTAATCGTTGTATAGGATTACATCACGTGATGTCGTCTACAAGGGACAGGGCAGCAGTCAGTGGTCACTAATGTTGCACTATGACCAAGGTGCTTGGCCGTGCGCGTCTTGGTATTTTTTTTATTTTATTTTATTTACAGGTACCTCAAAGACCCCAATGAGTGGGGTTTTACATGAGGGGTGTTGAAGCACGAAAATTACACAACTGATCAACAAACACAAAAAAAAGAAAACAAAAACTGCACGAGCGTATCACGAAAGGGTTACAAGCACGCTCTGTTAATAGAAAGCATACAATGCCAACCAACGAAGCATAAAAAGCATACAATGCCAACCAGCGAAGCAGATAACACCACTAAGGATAATCGCATACATGACACAAAAATAATCAGTGCAGAAGTTTCTCAACGGCAGCTTTGAATTGAGTCGGGTTTGTTTTGGTGACGACACTTTCAGGAAGGCTGTTCCATTCGATGGCTGTCAGAACAGGAAATGAATTTAGATAGGCGGTCGTGCAAGCACGAGTTGGGTATACTGCTTTTGAGTGGTTGAGGCGATTCGATGGGTGGTGAGCAGTTTTTTTGTGGAGGCTTTCGCATGATAACGAGTTGTAGAATTTGTGGAAGAGGCAAAATCGTGCTACTGTACGTCGTGTTTTGAGACTTGGCAATTTAGCTTTACGTTTAAGAAGTGTTACGCTTGTGTGGTATGAATAATCGGAAAAGATGAATCTGGCCGCACGGTTCTGAACGGTTGCACGAGATCAGGCTGTCGCATGCCGCATCACTGTAAAATCAATGCTACGGTTGGATGTAGGCACTCGCCGTATGGCTGAGCTCGGTGAATGGCTCCTATTCAAATGTTGTGTGATGCAGTTATTCAAAAGGACCAATGCATACTGATTGCCACGGCCAAGAGTGGTGCTGGCTAACACTTGCACTATTTGTACACAACAAAATTCTTTCAACTCGTAGGGACGCGTGTAGAGGTTGCGGGTGCAGTCCCCATCGGCTTCAATTTAATTTCTCCCTGAATCAGTTTCAAGAATTCGTTTAAAAGTTCCAAGCTCCAGTTCTTGTGCTCCTCCTGGATTTGCCTTGGTGGGACTACAACGGTGCGTCCTTTGTGTTGTTCACAGATCCAGGCTGCGTTCCGCGAGCCGCGACTGCTGGTCGTGTGCGACCCGCGGGCGGACCACCAGCCCGTCACTGAGGCATCGTACGTCAACCTGCCCGTCATTGCGTTCTGCAACACGGACGCGACCCTCCGCTACGTGGACATCGCCATCCCCTGCAACAACAAGAGCCAGCACTCGATCGGGCTGCTGTGGTGGATGCTGACGCGAGAGGTGCTCCGCATGCGCGGATCCATCCTCCGCGACATCCCCTGGGAGATCATGGTTGACCTGTTCTTCTACCGCGATCCTGAGGAGGTGAGTGTTCACAAGGTAGCGTTGCGGACTGGTTTTTGAAGGATGCGCCATGTGTTGCAAACTGTAGGGCCACCTTGAATGAAGACAAGGCTGCTCGTTGAAATTTTAACTCCATTAACGCCCCGTGCTCTAAGTTACCCCTGAATTCCTACCTCATTTGAATTATATTATGCCTTTCCTGCTGCTGCTCTTTTCGATTCTGCTTCAGTTGTTGAAACAACATTCTGCTTGCGGTATCGGCACGATCATCCAGCGATTAACAGTGGTTGACAGGAATGGCATAGCGACGAACTGAAAACTGTGATGTGATGATCCATGTCCATTACATATGCGCTTTCCATCATCTTCATCACTTGTACATTTTCTAAACGAATGTTTCCCTTTGTCATGCTTGCCAGCACTCGCTTACCATCTGCGACGTGTAGCACCAATGACAAAGTAAAACACCCTGTCACTACCTATTTGAGTGGCATGGTTCATGACCTGTCGCTGGGGTTTGCAAAACGAGTGTTGGCAGGCTGTAAGCACTGTGCCGATTGCAAGGGTTGACTTATAGTTGGCGTACATACGGCGGGTTGATTATAAAGGTCTTGTGTGATATGAACGGCATGTTCCGCATCAGCAACATGTACCCGGGTTGATGCATTTCTATCTGAGGCGTAATTTGCTTCATCTGATTGCTCGCATTTGTGGTGAGGGTAGGCCAGGGTCTTGGATACAGTAATCAGGTCAAAGATTTATGTAATGATCTTGATTGGCACTGTGCTTGCGTTGACTGTGTATACCAGTCGGGACTGACGCAAGATGAGAAACCGAGTCGCTGGTTTTTACAGCAAAACCTTGTTCATTAGAACTTGCCAAAACGTTGATAATGATGTCGCAAATGCGCGCACTGAGAAATTGCATAAAATGGGAATGTAGAAACGAGGTTCTGTACTGATTTGGGATTCCTGCTGGGACTTGTTTTGACCGGTTGTCCTTACCGCTTGCCGTTGTCGTTGCAGACCGAGAAGGAGGAGCAGGCTCAGGCAGTCGTTCCCGAACGGGCCGTCAAAGAGACCGCTGAGTACTCCACCGAACAGTGGGGCGGTGGCGACGTGACTGCGGCCCCTGCTGAGGTCACCGACGTGAGTGACACTTTCCGTTTTCTTGCAGGCCTGTTGGATAGTTCTTAGGTAATGTGCTGTAGCACTCTGGGAGTTTCAGCGCAATGGCCGAGGTTGACAGGAACTTGCGCTGGCAAACATGAAATGCACCACTACCCAGTGGTTGGAACGGTGTTTATGTCGTTAGTTGTTTTCTAACATCGGCACCACCGTGCAGTGTTGGCAACGCCACTGTGGTGAAGTAATACGAAGTAGAAAGTTGATGAAGTGTTGTCACAAGTGGACGTTGTGGGAGCTGAGGACGCAACTTCTACAGTGTGAGCAGCACATTACCAGTTGAACTACCCCATCGTGTTGTGCTTAACCCAAGCAAAGGGGGAACAAAATGCCACAAGTTCAAAGTTGAACTTTGGATGTGGCTTGCTCGCTGATTTCAGTGTCCTAGGTGCCTGCCTTTACGGCAGTATGCAAGTACCTTAAAAATTTTCTGTGGGTTGTACATCTTTGCACGGGCTGCATGCCGGAAAATATAGTATCATGATAGCACTTTATAATCTTCCTATAGGGAGCTAGCATGAACGGCGGCGACGCTATGTACTTTGGGTAGGCAGCCAATTTTTTTGTCAGAGGCGGCCAGGAAGTGCAGCAGCACAGTCTTGCTTGCGAGCATTGGCGTAGTTTGCAGATGTGATCGAGTGCGATTGCGTTGCGAGTTAAACTTCAAGAAGTGTCATGCACATTGTAAGCTTAACCGGAAGACTACACCGCAACGCTGTGCCAGAAAGACCTCGAGTGGTACGAAGGAGAGACGAGAATTTGTTCTGAGTGGACCCATTCACGCGTCGTGCGGACGACTGTGTAAGCGACGTGCACTTGTGGCGGCACGTCGACAGCTCTGATATTCATGAACTTTTCGTTCCGAGGATGAGTTCGAAAACCCGGGAGCAGGTAAAGCTCAGAAAGGCCCACAAGGGTCACAAGTTTGTGTAGAGCGGCCGGGTGCTGGAGCCGTGGATGAAGAAAGTCGCTGCCAACACTGTGGTCGTAGTCACTCAAGTAAGACGTGGTAAATTCAGGGACGCTCTTCTCGTGCACGTGCGTCATACTCCATGTTTAGTAACAGCGCAATGGAATGGTCAGCGCAAAAGCATTGCCTGAAAGGCTTTGCTCTTTCAGGCCATGCATGTGCAGTGCGCGGCAAGGACCTCGCCATCACTCTTGCCCATGAACAAGACGTCGACGGGGGGCTTGTTAACACACTGGGAGTTTAACCTGAACAGAAACAAACATTAGCATCAACAGCAAAATCGAGCAATTTAACACCTCTTACTTGAGTGACAGCTATCACGGTATCGGCGGTGAATTTCTTCATTCACGACTCCCACAACCAGCCACTTGTCACAAAGTTGTAGCCCTTGATTGTCTTTCTCGGCTTGAGCAGCTCCCTGGAAATCAAACTCGTCCTTGGATCGAGAAATTCGTGAATATTGGAGCTGTCGCACACGCGTCGCGATCCCACTTGATCACATCTGCAAGCTACGCCAGTGCTCGCAAGCACGACTGTGCTGCTGCACTCCCTGGCCGCCTCTGACAAAAAAATGGCTGCTACCCAGAGTGCATAGCGTCGCCGTCATTCATGCAAGCTACCTATACGTGAGAAAGTGCGGTATTTACAAGCGCCTAGCCATCCTTTTTTTTTCCCTCATGTGCATGTACAGTACTCTGGAATCGAAAACTTGAAATGTAACATCAAGTTTAGTACTACTTGTGTATATGCAATTGCTCGAGATTGCCACGTCATGTCCTGAAGAATCTGATGGTTAAGCGAACTGGGAGCGCGGGGGTAAACACAGACGCAAAGCAAAGAGGAGGCACACAGCACGAGCGCTCATGCTGTGTGCCTCCTCTTTGCTTTGTGTCTGTGTTTACCCCCGCGCTCCCAGTTCGCTTAACCATCATGAATTACCAACTAGCCCACCTTTCCATCCCATTGCTGAAGATTCTGGTTTCAAACGATGACGTTCGCTCCGATCTATGCGTTCAAGTTGAAATTACGATATTACTTCAACTGAAGATGGTAGAAACAAATATATGCATATCCCTGAATTGTCTTACACTCAAACCTCTTTAAACAGTTATATTTTACACGAAAATTTATTGTTAAGGTTGATTTTAAACGCTATATGTATTGCAAGTCTATTTTTCGCTTGCTTTGTTGTAACCAATAAGTTGTTATATCGCGGTTTGAGTGTATTTCAATCTGCAAGCACTGTGCAGCTGAAGAAGTAGTACAAAACAGACCATGCCGGCTCTGAGAGATGTTCTGCCTCAATGTCTTCTAGCCTGCAATACCAGTACTTTTTGTATCGATGTCAAAATTACTTACATTCAGTTCCTTTTCATGGCAGTTCTGCATGTATTTCGAATGTGACATTATGCTTTGAGGCTTCTCCACATGCACACCATCTGAAACTGGGCCTTGTGGCGCATTCTTTGCAGTGGTCCGCGACCGCCGAAGTGACAAGCTTTGCTGCCGCTGCACCTGCACCCACTGCCGTAGGCGTGGCACCAGTTGCCACAGACGACTGGTCCACTGCTGCCCCGGCCGTCGAGGACTGGTCTGCTACGCCGGCCGCACCGACCACCACCACCACCGAATGGGGTGCCGGTGCCGACTCCAACTGGGCCTGAGTCTCCTCTGTCCATCACGAAGACATTAAAGCTTCCCATGTGGCTGTACAGTTTCTCTGGGTTTTTTTTCCTTCATTCAGTCGAAAGCATTGTCGACTTTCAATTGGCATGGATACTTGGCACGATAGTCTACTCTCGAGTACGGGTAGAGTTTTTCACCGTCAAAAGATCCCCCTCCAGCAATTGGTGTCACCATGGCGCTTATGGCCTTCATGCCATGCTCACCAGAGAAGGAATCAAAACGACTGTGATGCCATTGGCTGGAGAGGGGGTCCTATGGCGGAAAAACGCAGTTTTTTCCCTGAGTTGCGTCAGAGTATAATAAATACCTAGTTATAGTGCTCAGCTGCATACTCAAATGTTGCAGGATCCTGGCTGTGGAGGCTGCATTTCAATAGAAGTAATATGCTAGAGGCTTATGTTCCTGAATTTAGATGCGCATTAAAAAACACCGGTTAGTTAAAATCCCCAGGGCCCTCCACTGAACCATTCCTCATTGTGTAGTTTTAGGACATAAAATTTCTGCTACCAACATACTTTTTATGGTGTTCATTTGAAAAAAAAAACCTGGCCAATTCATGGAAACTGACAGCAGTCTGTGTAGCCATCTTGTAAACAATCTTTACCTTTGGTCAAAGCTTATAAAGGCACTTATTTTTCTGCAACTGCAGTAAACAACTAAACAAAAGCATGAATTAGTGACCTGTAGGTCGCACTGCACATCTCGATTACCAAGCATATTACTTGCGCTCACAAATTGTGTTTGTGCGTCTTGTGCGTAAACTCTACTGCTTGAAAGGCCTCCTGGTTGGACTGAAGCTCTACGAGCAGCTCCTTTTCGGACCGCGTCTTGTTTATTCAGTCGCAATGCAACAGTAGACTAATGAGTTCTGCACTTGGTTTATGCAGCTGACCTATATATATTTATTTTTTTACCACTGGATGGCTAGATCTCAATACTCAAGTTTTCCAAGGAGGCTTACAAGTCTCGTTAGATGATTAGAATTATCATGGAAAACTGTTGGAACGTCGAAAAGAAGAATCGGTAAATGCCCTGGGATAGCACTCATTCGCTTCTTGTGTTCACCGAGGGAGGTTTCTCCGTGTTATAACTTGAAAACTGTTCTGTGCCAGCCTCCACCAAGTACTTACGAACGTCTCGGTGACGAAAATGTAAGTAGACCAACGCGCTGCAGTTGGGTGAAATTTTAGAAAGCAGCGGCATTTCTACCTCTGGTGAATGCAGACATGCCTCCACCAATGGGGCTAGCATTACAAACTAAGGTAGGCCTAGGTGTCTAATGCCGAGTGTGCGAGTGTATCAGATCCTGGCTCCCTTGCGATAGACCCAAACATTGAAGAACCACGCAAGATATCGCCAATCAAACCAGAATAGAAAGAAACAAAGGCTAACCAATGGACGTTGTGCATATGTATTGCACATACTACAGACCGTGAAAGTGTACATAAGCCATCTAGTGGACATGGTATGCACATGCTGCAAAAAATGTGATAACATAATAGCGGTGTGCAAATGGCGAAATTTAGAATCTAGTGACATTCAAATAGTTTGAAAATAGCAAGGCAACCTCTAGCTACATTCACCAACTTCAGTCTAACTTTTTATTTCAGAAAAACACTAACAAGTTTCAACAAAGTAATGCATTACATTTAATGGACAAAAATACCATAATTATATAAGGTAAGCTCGTATAGAATAGCAACTGGAGCCTTTTTGGTACTTTTTGCCTGTAGTATGAACACAGCACTTCAGTGTGGTACTTTGTCGCCAGCTTTTTTACAACACTAAGACCTAAAAGTTCAACAATGTTTCACGAATTAACAAAATGAATCCCACGATAATGACAGTGCATTAAGAACACGTTCGCTTCGCGACACAGGAGTTTAAAGGGGAAATTTTTTCTCCCAGTGACGAGCAAAGCTTATCGCTAGTCCCCAGTAAAAGCTTGAACTGCATATGTCTGGGCAATTCATTAATTAAAAATAAAAACAATCCTTCATTCTTCCAACTTGGAGTTTTTTTTTGGCGTTTTCCAATGGTGTTGATTATTCGGCAAGTATTTGAAAAATGTTCAGTACTAATTCAAATATATGCCATGTGATTCATGTACCTAACTGAATACAACACTATTCAATTCATTGTTTGAAATTTTGGAATATTTGTACTTCCCCTAGTACAAAACCATCGCCTCTTAACAATGTAATATCACATACTATACTCTCGCGTAATCTGAAGGGACTGGGAAAGCACATTCTGTTTACCAGGAGTGCAATTCGCTGAAAGATCAACAAGGTGCACAATTCCAAGTACAGAGCCAATTAATTAGGGGAGACGGGGTCCTCAAAAAAAATGTTTTTTAAGTACGCAGTTGCGTGAATGGCATGAAATTTAGTATACTTATCCAGTTTCTTTCTGCAGGTTCGCAATCTTGAAGTAAATTTTAACAGCTACATTAAACAAAATGATATGGATTTTTAATGCATATTTAAGCATATTTCTTTGGGGATTTTGGGCAACCTTGCTTTGAAAGACACAAAAAAATGTGGTGAGATTGCCAGAAAGCTGTATAAGCAGTTATGTTGTTAATTTTGTTATAATGTCGTTAAAAATTTATATGTGGGGTTTAACGTGCCAAAACCACCACATGATTATGAGAGACGCCGTAGTGGAAAGGTCCGGAAATTTCGACCACCTGGGGGGTCCTTAACATGCACCCAAATCGTAGCACACGGGCGTATCGCATTTTCGTCTCCAATTCTCAACAAATTATAATTTTTGAAGTTCAGAAATAGTATGCAGCAAAAAAAAATTTCACTCATGTTTGCGTCCATTAATTTTAGAATCAAAGCTCGTTAAAAACAATCGAATTACCATCATTGGCTAGACCAACTTTCTTGCAGTCTTGACACATACTTTGTTTTTGTCTATGACAAAGCTAAGTTGCCAAAAAACAAGAAAGGAAATATAACAGGTTCTTCATTTTGCATCAAAAAGATCACGGAAACTAGGAGCAAAAGCTGAGAAGCAGCTCTGGCCTCCCGAATGTACACCTTGGCACGTTTACAGCAAACAGCGCTGTACGTAATTAAAAATCAAAAATAGAATTATGCAGCTACAGGTTAATAAACAGTCCAAATAAAAGGGCAAATTAACAGCAAGAAAATAAAAGAATGGAGAGACAAAATTATAAGCAACAATACAATGTATATTCATTAAAATATAAATTAAAAGAGCACATCACAAGACAAAAACAAAAGAAAAACTCCTAACCAGAGAATCCAGTGTTGAACTTCAACATGATGAAAACATTGCAACATGCTTTAGATTTTAGGGACAGTGATGCTGAAACAGCTTAAACAGCAGAACACAATGCGTCAAAACAGGCATCAAAATGTGATTGGAGGTTAATTGCAAAGCTAACAAAAAAACCTTCGAAAATTCGAGAAAAAGCACGCAGATATTTTGTGGAGGGTCTTTCCGGTAGCTTGTTTTCACTGCTACACTGGTTTAATAACTCTGGAAGCTCACGTTTTAACATTTGTGTCCTGTAATTACTTCGACGTAATGTTATTTTCCAAGTCTCTGCACGGTAAACTGAATGTCTGCATCCTCCATCTTAGTCAAGCTATTTGAGCTGGGAATTGGTCCTTATTCTTAATTTTTTATTTGCACGCTATGAAGAGGTGGTAAGAATACAGACAGGGAATTTGTAAAATATGATGCTTACACAAAAGCAATCCTGAGGGATGATCGAAGACCACCTTGTATATGTCTTCAATTTTTTTTTAAAGTAGGAGTACCATTAGAAAATTCTTGGAAGTAGTACAATAACATACAAGATAACAGTCGGTTATGCGTGAGTAAAGAGGTCTTATATATGTTTATCATACGTGGGGATGTTTGTCGGTTAACCCTTTCAGATGCTATGTACGCAATTGTGTACATCACTCGTTTTTGCTATTTGCATAATTTGAGGCTGTTTTAAAGCAAGCTATATTGTACTTTGGAACAATCGAACCTTCTTCATAATTGATTTGTCTTAATTTAACCCCATTTTGCATTGATTGTACAGCTACATATGGTCACTTTTCTGAAGGCACTACCACGTTCAACGAGTCATGCGACATGCTGCTTTCTGCGAGCAATCTGAAAAGAAGACTTTTTCTTTGCTCAACATGGACATCACCGAAAATGAATTTTCACTATACTTACTAGCCTGAGATTTATTCTATTTATGCCAAAAGTGAGCATCTATGACTTCAGAGTATAGAGATATTTAATACAACTTAATTAGGATGAGTTGCTATAAGACTCATAAATTAAAGAATTAGCTCTTCATTCTTTACCATAGAATATCCAGTGCCTTGAAATAACGTAGTAGCAATTTGACATATTTACACACAGTTCTTCATAGGTCGCATCTGAGAGGGTGAAAATAACTTCTCCCTACAATGCGAGATATTTTGAAATATGCATATTTTCGAAATATGCTTTTAGTAATTGCATATATTTTGTTCTAATGCAGCTACTAAAAATCTATTTAGACTTAGAATCTGCTGAAAAACTTCAATCAGCTTATTATATTTCGTTCAGTTCACCCAATTAATAAAAAAAAATTATACAAGCCACATGTCCCCTTAAGCAGCAATTTTGTTTACTGAGAGTGTGCTGTAAACATTTCGACATTATAACTTGTGACATGTTTATATTCAGGAAATTACTATGTTTAATAAGTGTCCTTGTTATCACCAAAGAAACATTTCACACAACGAAGCACTCGGTTGTAGCAGCGGCAGTGGAATTCTTTGTATGTCAGCACGCACTACGCCACAGTAAAATTAGAATCATTATAAACTTCATATTTTCATGATTCATTATCAAGAACCTGCTTTAAGGCAGCAGGTCACAATATTTTTTCATAAAAAAGTTATCACATGAGCAGTATTCGATCAAGAACTGTTAATTGTGCAGCAGCATTAAAGGGGTGATAAAAGGAGACTGCACAAAAGACACTGCAAAATGCTGATAAGACTAGTTAGAAAATAACATGCATGTAGAAGTATTATAATTCTAGGAAAGTGTATTGCATAACACCAAAAAATAGCAAAAGCTTTCGAGACCCATTTGTCTGTAAGCGCATATACAGACGTGCATGTACAGGGGTGGTGAAGAGTTCTCAGGCCGCTATCCCATGTAATTCCATGGCAGAATGGCCTGGTAAATTCATTTGACCATCCCTGTACAACTGAATTGCCTCCAGAGCAAAGATTAAACAGCTTACACAGCTGTAAAAGGAACTAGCAATGCACCGACCGCTGCAGTTGCTTGGCTTATAAATATACGAACATCAACAAACAGTTCACTCAAGCAAGAGAAATGGCCAAAATGTGCCCCGCAGATGGACTCCAGTAAAAACCCCAATTGGCATGTTTTGTATATTAGAACAGAATCAGCAACATAGTATTCTTTGGAGCGGCACACAACTCGAATGCAATACAGTAGGACACACTTTACAAAGTACAGTTCAGACCCAGCTCGATACAGACGGTGCAAAAGAGAGACTACAACGATGAGGTGTTCATTTACGTAGATTTTCTGCCCAGCTGCGGCTGCGAATGAGAAAGTTCGACATCAGTGGCACCCAAGCACATTGAATCGTTATCGTGATCGAGCCCTGATCTTTTCCAGTTGAAACCGATTCTGTTCCCCTGCTGGCACAAAGGATTTTATTGATCTGAGAAAATAATTCTAGCCAGCCTTAAGCAAAGTCAAATGTGCGAATCACACGTAAGTCACAAGACATAGCCGTATCTACTGCACAAACAGATAGTCTACTACCTCGTGCCATCTCTATTGCACTGGAAGAGGAAGATTGTATAATGCATGCTGAGTATGTGTAGTTTTTTTTTTTTTTTCAGCATTGCCATATGATTAAAAAATGTGTTGTAACACTACAGCCATGAAGCAAACTGCATTGGCACTCTTAATTTCGCACATTTACGTTAAGGGCTTTTCCATAAGATGCTTCAACTGAGTGCTAAGCCCATAGGCTAAATCTCAGTGCAGTGTCTTAACGACATTACTACAAAAATTTCGTTCAGCACTGCTTTGGTAACACGGTGTCTGTGCACATGCATCGAAGCTTTAGATCTTGAGACACAAATGCACTGATCAGAAGCAATGTGCCTTTTGTAATTGAAGCAGGTCGCTACAGCAAGCCCATAGCATGCGAGGGTGCCGATTCTGGAGGCAGATTTCAGACAAAACAACCCAAGTTGAAAACGCCGCAAGTGTTTTTGATAAACCATTACCGAAGCACAACTGCAGAACAAGAATCCTCGGAAGTAGCCAGCGATGGTACATTGAGTTTTGAATACAATGCCTTTCGTGGCCCTCAGCTAACAGTATTTGACGCTGGAGTACAACGATGTCCCATGATTCCAGGCTGAAGTGAACAGCAAGGAAAACAAGACGTGGATGTACAAAACAACAAAATTAAGCTATTGCGCATTTTTTTATTATTTGTATACAAACAGCAGGTAATATTTCAAGCAGACTAAAAGATTCAACACTTCCTTGTGGCAACCTCATTCCAATCACTAAGTCTGCCACCAATTTTTTTTCAATATTTCGATTCTGGCTCTGTTCCAGAAATACGCCTGATTTCCTAAGCTTGCGCCAACATGCCAGTAGCTGTACACTTGTACACACACCATCAATTGGGATTAAATCACAGTTTGCAACTGGAACCTCACAGTTTCCACAACCAAGACGCTCACTGACGTGACTTGTTGAAGAAAACGACACATTCAAAATGTCATGTGCAAAAAGACACATCTTGGAAATATGCACACAGAAACACCTCTCGCTAAAGCTTATGCGCGAGACCCACATCTCACGCTTTGAACTTGGAACTTGTGAAATGCCGTTTTCACTTTTCGAACATGCACATTGTACTTCAGTGAGTGAAGCAAGTATACTCAAACCTTGTTTTAACAAACCTACATTTTCTGCAAAAATATGCACTACGTTATATCCGAAAATTTGTTATAAGCATACATTTTTAACCCTGTACTTATGTCAAAACTATCTCTCACTTTGTTATAACCAATAATTCTTTATGTAAAAATTTGTTATATCGAGGTTTAATTTAAGTGTGCAGAAAGGAAAAAACCAAGATACTTGGTTCAGCCACATAAAGCTATGGTTAGTGAAAATCTTGTAGCCAACAATGCTTGTACATTGCTTTATTTTTATATGCAAACATCTAAACGTAGCTTAACCGATTAAAACAAGGGCAGCTTTCATAATAACACTGTAGAAATCGTACTTTGAAATGGAAGAGTAAGAGACAATGGCACATTATCAAGCACGATTTTTCTATATCCGTTGAAGTACTGATTGAAGAACACAGAGGTATAGCATAGATTCATAAAGTGCACTTAATCAGAGTGCAGTGACAGTTGCGAAAAGTTTCCTAGTTGGCTATGAAGGTGTTGAACAATTTTTTTTAAAACACAACCCTGTTTGTAGAGCCAATAAATTGGTAAGATTGTCTCCTTCAAGACAAACACCAATGAGTAGCACATGAACCCACATGTAATGAATTATTGTACTGTATGTCAAACAGTTGTAAAATACTCTTTAATATATTTTTAGTATAAAAAACATTTTATATAATGAATTACCAACATACAAAAAACATTTTTACCATCCCCTTGAGATTCGTTATATCCGGGTTGAACTGTATGACGACAGAAAGCCTGCTATTCTATTCTTGATTAACCCACCAGCAGTTCCAGTCCACTTTTGTCTCTGAAAATCACTGCTTCAGTGGCAACACGGCGGACATGGCTCGCACACTGAACTTACTACAGCGGGCCTGTGCCCGCAAGTCACGTCGCTTCCCGGGTCAGCGAAAACCCGAATTTGTTGACAATCGTAGACAGTTCTACGGTGGAGTTTTTTGTGCCGCACCAGAAAGTCAACGTGAACCTGCCCTTCGCGCATTGCGGAGCAGAGGCGCGTTGCGCACTTTGCCAACTGCCGCTCATAGGGTAGGCGCCGTGTAAACCCGTCTTCGCTAATCACACAAAGGCAACTGAAACAAATATGAGCTGGGCTAAAAGGGCTACGGTCGGAAACAACCTCTTTTCGGTGACAGTGTTGTTTTGTGCTACGTATAGTGATCTCAGTTGTTCAATGACTCGTGCAACCACTTGCCCGCCATTCCTCAACCCGCCAATCAGTGCACAACGGTAGCGACATCTCCGAAAAATGCCCATGCAGAAATACGACCCCAGGTGGCACTGATCTATACGGTACTATACGGTCTATGCGGTACTACGGAATATGGACAACCACTCCACAATGCACCCCGCCGCGGTGGTCTAGTGGCTAAGGTACTCGGCTGCTGACCCGCAGGTCGCGGGTTCAAATCCCGGCTGCGGCGGCTGCATTTCCGATGGAGGCGGAAATGTTGTAGGCCCGTGTGCTCAGATTTGGGTGCACGTTAAAGAACCCCAGGTGGTCGAAATTTCCAGAGCCCTCCACTACGGCGTCTCTCATAATCAAATGGTGGTTTTGGGACGTTAAACCCCACATATCAATCAATCAATGCACCTGTCACTGTGCAAATGCGCCAGGGCTCCCACATGGGCAGTGCAAAGCGTGACAACAGGGAGCAAACGGAATGGTGTTCTGTAGTGTGATGTAGGCCTCGCGACGAGGTCAACAATTCTGCACCACGGGAAAAACGTAGAAACACAACAAACTTCACGCGTCTTACGAAGAGGCCACATTGACTTCAAGTTGCACAGGCTTAGAAAGATTGGCACGACGGTACAAGTCTCCACCACAATAATGAGCACACGGAAGAAGCAAGACTTCCACGCGCCCAAAATGCTAACATTCGGCGAATGACTTGTCATTTTTTTGGCTTTTCAACAGAGCGTGCAGCAAGTTATTGAGATCTCAAATAAACAAATTTGCCGCTACATACGGCAAAACATTCACATAAAGAACACCAATCAAGCGGGTTCTCAATTATAACAAAGCACACAAGCACAACTTCGACATTTTGCACTGACTAATATACGTTTATCTTTTCTTAAATTGATGATGGTACTCTCGTATCACATGCAAATTTGATACGAGGTTTAGCTGTAACAATAACAATGATAAGGTCATGCAATGACTAACAAAACTAGATTGACCTCACAAGATGTGAATAAGTTGTGCACAAGAGACTTGCACAACTCATAAGGAAACGAGACAAGATTGTTTTTTTTTTACCAGAAGGCACATGTATCAGCGCACATCAGGTGAAACACGTCGTCAATAATTAAAATTGTTCATCCAAGCTACGGATACACAGGAGTTCTTAGTTATTTATTCGTGTAACAGTAAACTCACTGGCATCTTTTGCAAGTACACAACTCTAGGGGGTTGGGGGGAATGGGGGAAATGCACCGGCTCGTTGGTCGTGAGAGTGCCGGCAGCTGCAGCCCGGCAATATCCATGTGAGACAAAGTACAGTCATGTGCCGTAGGTGCTCCACTGCACCCAATTTGGTCATGGACATCACAGCATCACGGTTGCTCAGTTCGTTGCCCCAGACTGACTCTGTTGGGGCTCGAACCCGTTGAATTTAGAAGTTTCTCGACCGTCCAAAACTTCCACCTGAAAAGCAGTAAGAACAGCTCTTAACAATCACCTCGTACATTGGTTAATAATATCTGGGGTTTAACGCACCAAAACCACGATATGATTAGGAGAAATGTGATAGTGGAGGGCTTCAAAAATTTCGACCATCTGGTGTCCTTTTTTGTCGACATCGCACATTACACGTGCCACTCGCATTTCGCCGCCATGAAAACGCGACCACCCTGGCCGGGATCGAACTTACAACCTTCGGGTCGGCGTCTGAGCACCGCAAGCACTATGCCACCATGGAGGAATTCGTGTATTGGTTAACGTTTTTATTCATAAGCGCTGTTTGATAATTGATGATATGTGGGGCTTAACGTCCTAAAACCACCATATGATTATGAGAGACGCCGTAGCGGAGAGCTCCGGAAATTTCGACCACCTGGGGTTCTTTAACGTGCACCCAAATCTGAGCACACAGGCCTACAACATTTCCACCTCCATCGGAAATGCAACCGCCGCAGCCGGGATTTGAACCCGCGACCTGCAGGTCAGCAGCCGAGTGCCTTCGGCACTAGACCACCGCTGCGGGGCCATAAGCGCTGTTTGGCTAGAGCACATGGCAAGTGACCATTAAAACCTAACCTAACGCTGCTCTCTAAGCGATGCTAGCTTAGTTTAATAAATCAGTTAATAGTTGCACAGTTGTTCTAAAATACAAAATGTGTGACGCAGAATAGCAGTGCATTTTGTGATGTATCTAGTGAAGCTGGTGCCGATATTGCAGAGAACGTTTCCAGCAAGGGGCACTACTTCTTATCTCAAGTAACATTACTCTAATAACCCGTCGAGTAACCTTATATTATTTTGTTTATGAAACAGTGCTCAACGGGCACAGTCACACACACTTTAAAAATAACGCCCACACGAGTGCTGGACTGCACACATTTATTTTGGAATGCGTGCGCGACTGTGTTTTTGTTGCACTGCCTCGTCGATTGCCATGGCTCGCCATTCAGCACATTAGAGCATATTAAGTATTTTAAGAGACACGAAGTGCTAAGGCACAATGTAGCTAGCACAGGTTGACTAGCCTGTTGAGTGCAGATGTTACACGACCTCTTTAAAAGCAATGCCTGCATCTAATGATTCAGTGTATCTGGCACTAATAAAATGCAAATGATGACTTGTACTGCAACTCAAACCTGGTCCTTGTAACATAAAGTTTGTGACAAGAAGAAACGTCCAGATTTGTCGCCACTTTTACAGATGACTTTTTTTTTTTAGAGAAATAGAAGTTTTATTTTTTGGCATTTCAAGAATGCACAAACACGCAGAATTCTGGCAGAAAAAAAATTACCTGTTTATCACATTGTGCTAATCAGTTTTGATTTTTTTTTTTTTGCAACTTCCACCAATAAAAAAAAAAGACGTGTTTGGAAAACTTTGTTTTCAGTCAAAACCTGGTTTTTGCTCATGTTTCATGACACAGTAACTTGTAACTTTTTAATCATTCCATATTTTCTAAGGTAATTTTTCATGCTTCTTGCTAATATATTACGCTATGCAATTAATTAGGATAATTGCTCATAAACAACTCTTGATGGAATCAAAGTTCAATAGGAAAGCAACCTCCTGAAATGACATAGCCTTTGGTTTTTAGGCTACAGTTTTCTTTATATCAAAGACAACACAAAAGTCCTAGTTCAATTCACAGCCTGCATGAACAACTATAATACTGCCAAGTCATTTTCTTTTTATGTGGTTGGACTGATAACTGCGACTGTGGATGTACTGGGCATATTTTGGGTAATATCGTTAATTATAACATAGTTTAGTCAGAATTCCTTTGCTCAATGCATTTAAAATATCCTTTTAAACTGTCCCCCACAGGACAGACACAAAGCCATCTATTAGAGGATCATAACTTGACAACATTCCAAGAAAGATGGCGACACACCTTAAGGTGTTACTCATCAATCAAGCCCCGCCTGCCAACTCCCCGGTCATCAGCCAGCGGCGCGGCGCAAGTCACCAACGAGACGCTCCATCTGTCGAGAGAAAGAGGGCAAGTCGCGCTCCCACGCGAGACTCGCCAGCGGCTCGGGTGGAATCAGTGCCGGAAGGAGGTGGCCGTAGAACATCTCAAAATCCACGGCAGCCAGTTCGAACAGCAGCTGCTGAAACTCATCCCTGAGCAGATCGCGCACGGGCGACGACACCAGGCAGCTCAGCAGGGCCTCCACGAACTGACCTAAAAAGCACTCTCGAAAGGCTGCCTGTACGAACAAAAAAAAAAAAAAACTAAGACTGTAGCAGCGAAAACACCCCTTCTGCCATCCGTCTAGAAGTGTCAAACAAAACAGCTGCCAAAGCCTAACCCCACCTAGAAAGGAGTGTGGCCACGTCTACAAGTTTTTCACAACACATGCACTCGCAACTCAAACGCGACATTTTTCACAAAGGCTCGTTTAGTTCTACACTATTTGAAAGGAGACTTCTTGTGCTGCCTGAAATTCTAGCGCAGTAGGATCTCTATACGCTGCGGCAGCTCATAACGTGCTCAGCTATTACTGCTACTTCAACCGTCTACGTACTAAACGAGTGCACACATGCTGTGTAATTACTGCACGTGCCTTGGAGCGGCGAGCACGTTGCTGAAATGCGGGAACACTAGAGAATGTATGCACAAACCTTAAGTGCATGAACACACTCTTCATTAATTTTACAACACAATGTGTTACATGCGCAACAGTACCTTGCACATGAGCAGTGCACTATTGCACGAAGAGTGACCGGCGTGTACACACTGTTGACGACGGCGGTGCAATGGCGATTCCAGTACCAATGCCTCTTTAACGTAGTTGCTTTACCAATTGAGCTAGCCAGGAAGCTAGCGAATGGCAGTGCTAGCGCAAATCCATTGACAGCACGAAGAACATAGACATACTTTTTGCGAAAACGCGTCTATGTGTTTTGAGTTGCATTGCCTTGCACTGCCAACTGCAAGCTTTCTGGTTGGCTCAATTGATCAAGCGGTCACCTCGGAAAAGTGTTGGTCATGGGATCGAACCTGCGACCAGGACATATTTTTTGGCAACTAAGACTTTCTTCTGCAAGATACATATGGATTACCTCGTGATTTCGCGCTGCAAACGAGGGGACATCAATTTTCCTTTCTTAACCCTTCCATTGCCTTGCTTGCGGGGTCTCGCAGAACTGATTTGCAAAAATGGCACCTCTGAAGTCTAGCAGCACAACTCCCAAACTCCTCATGTCTCACCACAAACTGGTTTAGGGCGGCGCAAGAGAATCAAACGCACTTCACATAGCAATAAAACCTTTTACAGCCGACCTTGTGGAAGAGTCGACACCGGCGGTTGAGCGCCGACAGGGCCAACAGGTTCTGGCGCACGAGGCCCGGTTCGCCCATCCGCAGGGACCAGCCGTACGCGGATAGCAGCCGGCCAAACTCAAGCCCGTTGTGCAGCTCCTCGGGGGCCGCCACGCCACCGGGAAAGAACCGGCGCCAGTGGCACACCAGGCACTGTTCCAGCAGCTCAAACAGCGGCGGCCCCAGCACAGGCACCAGTGCGGGACACTGGGTGATGGGAAGTACACATGTAACAGCCGGGAACTCAAAGCTGCGATAAAACAGAAGTGAGCTAACGAGTGATTGAGCAAGAGAGTAAGCGACGGTGAGACGGGTGAATAGATGAGGGATTGCAAATGTGTAGCAGGTGGCGAAGTGAGGGAGACAAGGCAATATCGCAGACGCAGAACAAGAAGTGTAGGAAAAAAAAAAACAGATGAGAGGGAAGAGCATTGACTTTTACTGAATTTATTGAAGTTTGAACTGGATTCGGAAAAATGAGAACTGTATCAGACAGGTGGTTGACGAACGGATAATCAATGTTCAATTAAGAGCGCCTGAATAGATACCAATAGATGGGAACCAAAGCCTAGAATGACAAAGGGTTAGACGGAGAGATGACGGCAAGAAATCTGCAGACATAAAATGGAATGTGCTTGCAGGGGATAGGATGGGTTGGAGATAGTTGGGAGAGGCCTTCATCCTGCAGTGGATCTTAAGCTGGGCTGATGACGATAATAATAATTTTATTTATTCATTGTATACTGTCAACCCTGTTCATGGGGGTCACTACAGGCAGGACGACAAACAAAATATTCGCATACATAAAGAATAACATTCCAATATACAAATAATTGATTTGCACTATTGATACCCAACAACATAAAATACAAGGATCAATCGACTAACATTTGGACAAGTAGACTTGTCTTCTTTGAGCCTGCTTTGTAGAGGACAAGCCTGAAGTCGAAACATCCGCTCCAATACAACCCTCGCTTACGAATTTTTCATCACAAGCTTCTATTCACCCCAGACTCCTGCCGATTCAGACATGACATCACTACGAAATGATTTAGATACGATATCACTGTGGTGCCACACATGGCATATGGAACTGAACGACGCTAGATGCAAAAGCATGCGCGTAACTAGGTGCAACGTCATCTCTCCGTCCTATTCTCTTAACAATTCACCTCTGCAAACCACAGCTTCTTATTGCTACCTTGGTGTTCACATATCTAATAACTTGTCATGGAAACACCACGTCCATTACATATTATCTAAAGCAAACCAAACTTTAGGTTACTTAAAAAGAAAGTTCTATCTTGCCCCACCGTCACTAAAACTACTGCTTTATACCACCTACATTCGCCCTCAACTAGTATACGCCTCATCTGTCTGGGACCTGCACAGCTCTACATTATCACAAAGCATTGAGACAGTACAAAATTGCTCTGTTCTCTTTATTTCATCTAACTACGATCACAATGACAGTGACACAAACATGAAAGCCGCTCTTAATCAATCTTCCTTAGAAACACGTAGAAAACAATCACACATTTGTTTTTTTTCATAAAATGTACTGCTCTTCCCCTGCTCTTCGTTCCTTGTTCATACACCCACCTCCATTTCGCTCACACCGACTTGATCATCATCACAAGGTTGACATACCCTATTTTTAATCTACTGCAGGCTCGCAATCATTTGTCCCCAGGACAGTAGGTGACTAGAATCAATTACCAGCCTTCATAACTGATATAACTAATACAACTTCATTTAAAAATGTCTTATCCAGCGTACTCTAGCACTACATGTTTTTTTTTCCAATTTATTGCACTTTACTAGATTTCTGCGATTATTTTGTATAACGATTCCAGTTTTACTTTTTTGCTGTTATTGTTCATGCTCTTGTTTTTACTATGCACACCCCCACCCCCTCTGTAATGTATTTATACCCTGAGGGTACTGTAAATAAATAAATAAATAAAGCATCAAAGAAGAATCGTATCACAATGAAAATCAACAATGAGATTTTCATATCAATGACACGCAATATACCCCATTACAAAAAATTTAAATCTTATGCATTTTCAACACTGGCAAGCCTGCATCAGGCAAACTGTTCCACGTTTCAATAAGGCCTGCAGAATAAAGGAGAAACGATAATAATAAAGAGGCAACTGCCTTACGATGCTAACCTGAGCAAGCCGCGGGTGGACCTGGTCCAGGCAGAGCCTCAGAACGGCGGGCAGGAACTCGCCGAGACTGGGCTCCCTAACGAGGGGCAGCAAGAGCGCCAGGAGCCACTCGAGTCCGTTTATGGCGGACTTCGCCTCCTCGCACTCTCGGGACACCCGCTGCTCCAGGACAGCCAGCAGGGGACCCACCCTGGTAGCTCCCATCTGCGCCGCCATCACCCGCACGAGGCACGCCAGCACGCCCAACACTGGGTCCTCCACACCAGCTGCAGAAATGAGAATTGCGCGACCTCCCATTACGTACCGTGTTTACTCGATTGTGAAGTGAGCATAGACGTGCGCAGAATTCCTTATGGGGGGAGGGGGGTCAGACTTAGTCAATGTATGCAGACTATTTTGCCTTTTGTCATACCCCCCACCCACCTACTCTTTCCCGGTACACTTAAACCTCACAACCGATAGTTATAGCGCGAGAACAAAACGTTTTGTTCTCGCACTATAACTATCGTCATGCCATACCAACTAGCCCAAGCTGCCACACTCACAACCGAGTCACATTTACCACGAAAATACTTTGTAGTGCCATCATCATCATCATCATTTTTTCCATCACCGCGCCGCGTCTCTCGCGCAGCTGGCGCGAGCTCGAGCTGCGCGAGAATTAGAACGAGCTGACACGCCTGGCGTGGCGGACGCTGGTAGCCAACGTGGCTCCGCTTCAGGCCTGCAATAAAGTGGCGAGATTGGCACAGCCCCATCGGCCGCCTTCGACGCCGTCTCACGTCTCCTTCTCTCGCCGCTACATTGGTGACCCGGAGAACACGCCCTTCGCCGAGCGGCCCGTGGCCATGTTCCCGCAACTCTGCCCGCCAGTGCCGCCGTTCCAATCGACCTACCCCAAGGTATGGTTCATACAGCTCGATGCCGTTCTGGCGCTGAATGGCGTCACGGACCAGCTGCAGATGCACGCCATTCTTCTCGACGCCCTCCCGGTAGAGTTGCGCCATCTCGCTGCCACTTCAAGCACCAGCCCGCAGCCTTACGATGCCCTCTGCACTGCGGTGCTCGCCCGCAGCGGCAACACATACCGGCCGCTTCCGTTTACCCGCACCAGGCAGGTTTTCCCGGCGTCGCAGAGCAAGGTACGCACGCAAGCGCACGCAGAGCAAGCGACGGCACGTGACACCGTGGCCCTCGCCGTTTCCGCGACCACCAGCTCAGACGTCTCGGCCTCCTCCTCGCCGCAGCTGCTGGTCAGCTCCTCGACGGTGCCCCCTGCCGCTCCGCCACCTGTCACTGGTGCCAGCAATGGCCTGCCGGGTGCCTCGCCACATTCCACTCGCACCTCCCCGGTCAGCAGCCGACCACCCTCGGCGTCCCCGCTCCCCGCCCCTGTCCCTGTCTCTGTTTCGTGGTCTATGACGGGCCCCAGCGCCGTGTCTTCGCGGAGCCAGAGCCTGCCCTCATCGTCGGCGTCGACACCGGCAACCACCAAAGCAACTGCCACCGTCGCCCCTCTGCCCGTGGCGCCGCAGCAGGCACCTGCGTCGAGACCCGGCGTCGCACAGGTTGTTTCGGCTAGCCCCAGTCCTCGCACCTCTGGTGCCCCCCCGGCTCATCCAGCCGAAACAGCCACAGATCCTGCCCAAGCTGTCGAGCAGCAGCGCGAACATGACGACGCCTTCAGCAGCGGCGACCACCCGGTCCCAGTCTCCCCGGGCGGCCCAGCACGCCACACCGCGGCCCGCGCCTGTACCGGCGCCGCAGCCTGCGACCACGGTGCAGCGCGGAGCCGTGATGGGGCTCAACACGGGGAGTCCGCTGCTCATCGGGAACCCCGCGGCACCGCAGCCGGGCATGTTTCCGGCTGGACCTGCGCACGGCACTTTCCTCCTGAACCAGTACATTCCGGGCCTGGGTCACAGCCCGATTCTGATACAAGGCGCACTGGGGCAGACCCAGAGCTCTCTGGGACAGATACAGGGGGTCCAGCTGGCCCTGCGACCACCCCATGCCACGGGCCTGACCCTGGGACCTCAGACGGGGCCCAGGCCCCATGGGGGACATCCAGGACCGCCTGGCACCCCGACGCTTGTCATTCCACAGAACCTGGGGCCAAGGCCCAACATCTTTCTGGCACCACCACTCATGATGTTGCCCCCCTCGTTTGCCATAGTCCCGGGACAGCCACTGACGCTGCAACAGCTGCAGGCCATGCTGCCTACGCAGACCATGCTGGCCGAGCCCACACTGGGTGCGTTCCAGACAGACCAGCACCAATCCCTGGTGCAGATACCGACGTTCACCCAGCCGCAGATACTGGCGCATGCCCACCATCACCACCACCACCACCACCATCATGGCGCCCTGTCGGGACCTCTAATCTCAACAGGCGGCAGTATAGTGTCCTCTGCACCCAGCGCCAGCATTGTCACTCACCATCCTGTCATGACCTCGCGACACACGGTCCACTCTCGGCCTTTACGACCAGGTCACCGTGAGACCCGCTTGTCGGCTACCACAGCGACCCGGCACTTCCTCCGGCGTCCTCTGCGCAACTCCCAGTGTCGCCCGCCAGAGACCGCTGCCTACTGATGGCCCATAAACGTTGACAACCTGGACTGGCCAAAGAACACTTTATGGACTGCCGTTCATGTACATAGCATTTGTCGCCCTCTTTCTTTTTTTCATATGCGTTCAAATCGCGCAAAGCGCTAAGGGGGGAGCCCTGTAGTGCCATCATCATCATCATCATTTTTTCCATCACCGCGCCGCGTCTCTCGCGCAGCTGGCGCGAGCTCGAGCTGCGCGAGAATTAGAACGAGCTGACACGCCTGGCGTGGCGGACGCTGGTAGCCGACGTGGCTCCGCTTCAGGCCTGCAATAAAGTGGCGAGATTGGCACGGCCCCATCGGCCGCCTTCGACGCCATCTCACGTCTCCTTCTCTCGCCGCTACAACTTCATTATATCTGAAAATTTGTTATAAACAATTATTCATTACACTGCATTTATGATAAAGCTTTTGGTCAATTGCACTTTGACTTGGGCAAGTTGGTACATAATTCGATAGACCTGAGCGCGATTCAGACGCAGACCATAGGAGACACACTGAATACAGATGATTTCTGACTTACAACTGAGTTTATTTGCACTTGAACAAGCCTTTTTGTGCGCCAGAACCTGCCTGTATTACCTATACACAGAAGTTGAAACTCAGTTGTAAGTCAGTGCTCGTCTGTGTTCTGTGTGTCTTCTATGGTCTGAATCATGTTGAAGCCTATCCAATTGGTCAATCACTTCGTTATAACCGATGATTTGTTACATCGAGGTTTGAGTGTGACTAGGCTAGGTGGGGGAGCAAGCACTCCACCCCCTCCTCGTAAGCACGCCAATGAACGCGAGCGATGACTTCATTGCATCCAGGAAGAGGGGTAGGTGTTTCGTACGCACTTCAGTATTCGATTGTAACACAAAGGTCGATTTTCAGAGTAGCAAAGTTATTGAAAAAAAAAATGCGCTTTACATTAGAGTCAATGGTACACTCTCGTTTTATGCTGCCATTGCTTCAACAAAACAGGTAAGTAAAATGTTCGCATGCGTATTATTCACGAAACGTGCTTTCGAATTTCGTGCTCGGTGGATGAATACTTGAAACCGTTTGAGAATTCTTGATGCCTGCCTGAGGTCTATCTGTAAGCACTTCCTGATAGTGAGCTCGAAATTAGGTGCTCTCAGGAATAACACTCCATTTGTTTTGCTGGGGTTTCGCATACCGAAAACCCAAAACGATTATAAGAGACGCTATAGTGGAAAACTCCCGAAATTTCAATCAGATGGCAACTATCACCTAAATCTAAGCACATGGGCCTTGCATCAAAATGCGGCCACCACAGCACTTTGGTGGAAGAGAAAGGTGACGTACCTTGCAAGGTCGCTGGCAGGCGTTCCAACAGAAGTGGCCATACTGGGGCAAGACCAGTGCTGGCAACCTGCTTTGACCGACTTCCTGAACCTTCCAGCACTTCCACCAAGGCTCTCAGTAACCTCAGGCTACGGTTCACTGGCTCACCTGCGGCAGTAAAAAAATGCAAATGGGAGCACGGTCAACGAAAAAAAGAACGTGGACAACTCTCCACTCCACTCGCCTGTCTCTTTCGTCAAAGACTGCGTTTCCTGTCAGACCAAACCTTCGGCCGAAACTGATTGGATTTTTCAGCAACTCGTCAGGCGCAGATTTTGTGTTCGGGCACTCAAAGTGCATACCGAGCGTAGGAACTGGTTCCTCGTGTACTCTCATAGACGTAAATATTTAAGATGTGAGCATATGGGCACGGCCATGCCAGCAACTAAAGCCCATACGACACCGCGGAATGACTCAGAGTTATTCAATCATATGAGTTGCGAAACTCCCCATAGGCTACATGTATCAAAATCCGAACACAACATTGGCTGAAATGGCAGAAGTGAGTCGATTGTAGCGCCATCTCTTCACATAAAAACTAACTAGAAAGCGCAATATTTTGTGTTCTTGCGTTATTGTGAGTGCCTCCGCATTCTGTCAAACAGCATGGCAGCGCCTAGAATTTGTTCTTAGGTGAGTTGGTGCCTAAGGGTGCTGAACATGTTACTTTGTCGCAGTGGAGGAGACTGTAATAAGGGACAGAGGATCTGCTTGTTCTCTTGATGTGTCATTTTTCATGTTTTCCGCATTGCGCTAGAAGTAACGTGGCTCTAAGCGGCATGCTCGTGAGGTAGGTACACAGCTAGCACAGCGATAGTGAACGGTGCAGCAAAGTCGGTAGTTTATCAGATTCATGTGGCGAGTCCACGATGTTTACATTTCGGCAAAATAGTGAGCGGCAAGGCGGATGCAGCGCTGATCCGGGTGGATCCAACCTGTGAGTCTAACGACAGCAGCAGACGACGTTGCCCGAGCAGCAAACGCCGGTGCCATTGGAAAGACTCCACGAACATAGCACCTGAAGAGAAAAGAACGCTTGCAGTGCTAGTTTCAAGTAAATAGCGATGTTCAAGTTCCCTACTTTCTTGTCATCGGGCTTTCATAATTATATGGTATCCCAGCCGGTGTCTCATTGATTTCGTGGTTAGGGGAATTCGACCGCTGCGTGCAAGACCAAACGACCATTTCGCAGTAAGTACTGATCAGTACTGTTGTGCTTCGGTTTGCACTCTACTGTATCTGTGCCTTGTTTGTGCGGCCATCACAGACACATCGTGAACCGCAGAGTGGAACATTTAAAAGGATTCGTCTAACTTCCCGTGAGTAATCGATCTCAAGCGCACATTTTTAAACGAGCAAGCGAAGAGTAATAGAAATAATCGGGGTGCAGCGTTAAAACCATGGTAGCACGAAATTTCAAGCACCACCTTCGACGAAATAAACCTTGACACTTCGACCCGGCTTTGATTACCCCTTTGCAGAGCGAAAACAGCTGAAGGCGGCGGCGGGCGCCGTGCAAGCTAAGGCCATTTATTGAGAGCTGCCTAAAAAAAAAGCACACGCACAAGTGGCGATGCAGTGTTTTGTACTGTCGCTCCCAGATGGCGCGATGATCGGCTCACTCCTGCTAGGTCGGCCAATGGCGTGTCCGGGTTTCGGAGCGCAGTTTCGCAACTCATATGATTGAATAACTCTGAGAATGACTCGCGTGGCAAAAGCAGCAGAAATCAAGACTTTCACAGTGTGCCACGTGAAATGGGTCAATACGCAATTCGACCACAAACAAAGTGTGCCAAGAGACGAATGACCAAGTAGGAGCGACGAGGGTGAAGTCACGGAGCTACGGCAACCGAGTTGCCACTATTTTGTCCCTCCACGACGTCCCTCCATAACAGAGATCACAGTCGGGGTCAGTGGACAATAATTTACTCGTTGTTTATGCGCCCCAAAAGCAGGCGACGGATCTGCCTCTAGTATTTTGGGAGTTGCTGTCTTCTCGTGATGTCCCACTGCAACGACATATCGCTGCAAAAGCCGCTCCCTCGACATTGAAACAAAGTGTTCTTTAAGCCATTGGCACGAAGAAAGAGGGGATAAGTTATGCTAAACAGTGAAGCTGTTTGGTCTCAGGGTCGTAACGTGGCCTTCTCGTTTGATACTAGGTCTCTGCTTGGCATCGACAAAATAGAGTCGAACCACAGCCTGTTACAGACCAGGCAATAATGTCCTGCCTACAGTGCCACAGCTTACGTGCAAAGCTGGCAGTGGCACCTCCGGAAGAAACGCGAGCCTTCGTCGCACGCACTTGGCTCGCGCGGCTGGCAATCTCGACGTGGCGGCTGAGCAGACTCTTCGTCGGTGGGCGCGGCTAATAAGCAATGGTGCGGAGGATTTTTCGTGGACACCCGACAACGATAAACCTTTAGCTTTGACAGATTTTTCTCTTAAAATATACTCGATGCGTTCCCAGGTGCCAAAGTACTCTCTTCAAAAAAAGCATTTTAAACGCCAGTCCTTTTACTTACAGTGACTATCCGAAAATATTTAGAATAGAATTCACGTCAGTACTCCTTCGAAGCTGTTTATTGGAAGATTTGTAGTCTTTGCCGTTTCAATCAGGAGGATTAGTCAGAAATTGGGAGTCTTTCTGGGCAAGCCGAGAGGTATGCAAGAGTATGCAAGGTATGCAAATACTAGCAGTACCTGGTGGCTGCTTCTGCAGCAGGGGCTGCGCCAGGGCGTTCACCAAGCTGCTCTGCGCTACGGCCCTCTGGTCCCAGCACTGCGCCGCAGCAGGTACGCCCGACCAAGGCAGGCACAGGGCTGCGTGCGCCGCCTGTACTACCAGCTGTTCACACTGCACACAATACACACAGAACACTCCTCTATTGAACAGATAAACAAGTAGATCACACTAATCGTTGCATATCCATCTTCATAAGTAGCATAAGACTACAAGCCGACAGCAAAAAAGAAATAGTAAGTAAGTTCTTGCGTCTCACCTTTCTTGCTGTTGGCATGTGGTTTCGCACTTCCAATAATGATGTGTTAACTAGACAATTCAAGCACAATGACCTATGAAATGCACAGACTGGCATGTGTGAAAAGCTGGCTTTGTGGTCAGATAAAGTTCAGTTCCCCCCTTCCCCCAAGTTCAGTGTTCCTGCAGTCTCATCCGACTTGAAAAAAAGTATGTTCTACGCTCACCACCTGGGCTGCCTGTGGCACTGGCTAACGCTCTCAGGCATTAAGCATACATAAATATTCTACAAAAAAAAAGTGAACAGGGGAGTGTCCCTCCTTGTAGCTATAATAGTAGAGCATTGGATGCATAATGCTAAGGTCGTGGGTTCAAATCACACCAAGGAAATGCATGATTTTTCGTTCACCTTGATTCCTTTCAATTTAAGTGAGAATAATTGGACTACAGTTAAAGAAACCACTAATAATATCCCATATCCTGCCCTTGGGTTATCTGAGTGTCACTCTCATTAATTATTCTTTATTCAATGATTACCCCGCTTAGCCCGAAGGCGCTGCAGCAGGGGGGTTACAATGTCGAGAAAAACACATCTTCATTAATACAGCACACTTGTTCATTTCATAAGTGATTCCATTCTCTAATGGAACAAACAAAAAACGAATTAGCATACAAATTAGATCTGGCACGGTACTTTAAAATCTTGAAACAATGATCATTTCGCGAAGAGATATAATGAGGACTGTGAAGGTACTTTTCTTTTCGAATGCCGGTTTTACCATGAAATATTTGGTACAGGAGCTTTAGCCGCAGTTTCTTTCGACGCGATAAAAGTAATTCCCACCCTAGTTCATTTTTCATATCGGTGCAACTGTCATTTTTTGAGTACCGGCTTAGGACAAACCTTGCAGATCTATTTTGTATTTTTTCAAGTTTGTAACTTAAAGTACTTTGCCAGGGGTCCCACACGGCACAGGCGTATTCAAGCATAGGTATAAGTACAAGCATAGGTACAAGTAGAAGTAGAGGAATTAGGTACAAGTAGAGGAAAACCAAGCCCCTCTGGTGATTTCTTTGAGAGTATCTTGGGCGTGCTTATCAGAAGATTTTGTTATAAATAGATGTATACCATAGACACTCAGTAAATTGAGAACTACTAACCACACCGCTACTTAATTAGAACAACCGCCCCTCAAATGATTGCTTCTGCACCTGAATTCAGCGCCCCTGTTCATCTCTCGGTAAACGAAACATATATTTTTCTCGTCTCGACAAGTTCCGTTTAACGAGAGTCAACTGTATTTGTAACACTGTATTAAAGGTAAAGTCGTGGGAACCATAAACTTATATTCTATCTTTCTTTCATTGACGGTTGACCGTACCATTCTGTTTAGCCATGCTGTGGAGCCCTCAACACGACACCTGCTTGCCAACCCTTTTATTCTATGATATGTCTGTGGCATGGGACTACCAAGCTATACTTGGTGACAACCTGAGAAAATATGCAAGTTCTGCCAACAGAATTGTGGCGTGCCTGCTGTTAGCCTGAGTCGAGCTAGATGCTTTTGGCTTGAACCACAAGTACATCTTTTCAGCTAATGTAATAGACTCAAACCTTACTATAACAAAGTCACATATGCCACTAAATTGCTTCGTTGTATACGACAATTCGTTGTAACCATATATTTTTTACACTGTATCTGTGACAAACCTATTCTTCATGCACTTCATTATAACCGATAATTTGTTCTATCAGGGTTCATGATATAAAGGTTTGAGAGTATTGCGCACACCAAGAGATAAAGGTTCGCCATTGGTTGATAAAGCATCACATTTGGCCGAGCAGCAATCAAGACTTTCACAGTGTGCCACGCGAAATGGGTCAATACGCAATTCGACCACAAACAAAGTGTGCCACAAGATGGATGACCGAGTAGGAGCGAAGAGGGTGAAGTCACGGAGCCACGGCAACTGAGTTGCCACTATTTTGTCCCTCCCCGACGTCCCTCCATAACAGAAATCACAGTCGGGGTCAGTGGACAATAATTTACTCGTTGTTTATGCGCTCCAAAAGCAGGTGACGGATCTGCCTCTAGTACTTTGGGAGTTGCTGTCTTCTCGTGATGTCCCACCGCAACGAAATATCGCTGCAAAAGCCGCTCCCTCGACATTGAAACAAAGTGTTCTTTAAGCCATTGGCACGAAGAAAGAGGGGAAAAGTTACGCTAAACAGTGAAGCTGGTTAGTCTCAGGGTCGTAACGTGGCCTTCTCGGTTGATACTAGGTCTCTGCTTGGCATCGACAAAATAGAGTCGAACCACAGCCTGTTACAGACCAGGCAATAATGTCCTACCTACAGTGCCACAGCTTACGTGCAAAGCTGGCAGTGGCACCTCCGGAAGAAACGCGAGCCTTCGTCGCTCGCACTTGGCCCGCGCGGCTGGCAATCTGGACGTGGCGGCTGAGCAGACTCTTCGTCGGTGGGCGCGGCTAATAAGCAATAGTGCGGAGAATTTTTCGTGGACACCCGACAATGATAAACCTTTAGCTTTAACAGATTTTTCTGTTAAAATATACTCGATGCGTTCCCAGGTGCCAAAGTACTCTCTTCAAAAAAAGCGTTTTAAACGCCAGTCCTTTTACTTACGATGACTATCCGAAAATATTTAGAATAGAATTCACGTCAGTACTCCTTCGAAGCTGTTTATTGGAAGATTTGTAGTCTTTGCCGTTTCAATCAGGAGGATTAGTCAGAAATCGGGAGTCTTTCTGGGCAAGCCGAGAGGTATGCAAGAGTATGCAAGGTATGCAAATACCAGCAGTACCTGGTGGCTGCTTCTGCAGCAGGGGCTGTGCCAGGGCGTTCACCAAGCTGCTCTGCGCTACGGCCCTCTGGTCCCAGCATTGCGCCGCAGCAGGTACGCCCGACCAAGGCAGGCACAAGGCTGCGTGCGCCGCCTGTACTACCAGCTGTTCACACTGCACACAATACACACAAAACACTCCTCCATTAACCAGATAAACAAGCAGATCAGGCTAATTGTCGCAGATCCATCTTCATAAGAAGCACAAGACTACAAGCCGACAGCAAAAAAGGAATAGTAAGTAAGTTCCTGCGTCTGACCTTTCTTGCTGTTGGCATGTGGTTTCGCACTTCCTATAATGAAACGATGGAAACTAAGATCTTGCACCACACCTGAGGGCTAAGCGGTCGTAGGCTCCCCTGGCACAGCTGCTCGCACAGCTGCTGCATGGGCTCCAGAGAGAGGAGCTGCGCTGGCCGCACGCTAGAGCTCAGCGACAGCAGCAGGCCACAAGCCGCTCGGCACACGTTCTCGGGGCACTGCATGACGATGAGGCAAAGACCTGATCATTGCTGGATACCGGGATATCACAGAATCGTCACCTAGAAAACAAGAGGTGAGACAGTGCTACTTGAATGACTGGTCGGTTGAATCCCGAATGACTGAACTTGTTTAGTGCCTTAATTGTCGCCAGACTCACGCTGTGGTCAGCCTTCATTACAACAGTCCCATATTATGAGAGGGAGTGCTCACAGTCAGTTTTCGTTAATGAGTGTGCTTTTAACCCTCTTCCAGTAACGTCCAGTGTTCCCCAAGGTTCGGTTTCGGGTCTTCCATTGTTCCTGATATACATTAATGACTTACCTTTACATGCTTCACGTCACATACAGCTGTTCGCTAATGAACGTGTCATTTATCGTACCATTACAAATCCATCTGAGCAGCAAGCACTTCAGCATGGTCTTAACTTTATTCAAGCATGCTGCAACATGTCGCTTATGACACTTAACCCAACTACCGTAAATGTAAATCATTATCTTTCTCACATCTTCAAAGTCTTTTAATTTTTTCTTACAGAGCCGGTAACATTAACTTAGAGTCGAATCCCATAAGTACCGGTGCATAACATCGTCTTATGATCCAACGTGGGGTCTGCATATCACAAACATAATAGCGGGAGCTCACAAATCACTCGTATTTCCAAAACATCGTTTACGTGATGCTCCCCAACACCTAAAACTTCTAGCCTACAAATTCATAATCAGACCAAAGCTTGAGTATGCCGCTGCCATTTGGAGCCCGCCTTGGGCTTATCAAACAAATGCACTTGGGGCACTGCAGAACCGTACAGTGCGATTTATTCATTCCTTGTATCCGTACCACGTCAGTGTGTCATCATTGACAGAAGAATCATCTTTATCATCTCTTGCACTTCGTTGTCGCATCGCCACTCTAGCTCTGTTCCACAAGTTTCATTCCAGCTCCTATGATCGTGCGAACTTCATCAACCCAGCGGTTCGCATATCTCGTCGCACTGGTCATGCCTTACAAGTTACGCATCCGCTCAGCCATACAAGACATTCTCTGCCATCTCCTTTCCGCGGTCACCATCTGAATGGAACGACCTTTCCCACGACAATGCCACCATTACCTGCTCGACTTCATTCTTGCGAAGTGCAAGGCATTATCTGTGTCGCAAATAACATACTTGGTTTGTATAATTTTGTATAATTATATAATATATAATAGTATAATAGTATTTTGTATAATTTCTCTACATCCACCCCTTATGTAACACCTCCTAGAGGGGTCTTTATGGTAATAAAATGAAACAAAAAATAACTCTATTAGGTGCTTTCTTCCATTTTCTCTCTTTCTTTCTCTCTCTATTTCCACTGTTTTCTATCTCTGTTTTTGTATCCTCATATTTCATGTGTTTCCACTCGACACTCGCACCCGCTGTATAACACGGTAATGGGGCTGCTCACTTCCCGTGGCATCGAGGAGTTTCCCAGTGGCACAGCTACAATTGCTTCACTGTTGATAATTAAGTGAATGAAAGACGAGGACAGATGAAGGAAGAAGAATAAAGTGCCAACTTAATGATAAAATCATTGGAAGCCCACGTGCACTTCAGTTTTTTTTTTTTTTTTTTTTTTTTTGTCTGTCCCTATCTCTCATCTTTGTTTTTCATTCCAGCGAGTACAATCATTGAACGAGAAACATCATCACCATTCCCAACGCGAACTTTAACATGCGCCCAAGTCTATACCGTTCGTAGCACGTTGGCGTCTGCCAGGCGATCGGCAAAAGGAAACGGCAGTGGTGCAAGTGTCAGTCGAGGCACGGTGCGTAACGCACCGACCCACCTGTTCGAGGATGGGAGGCAAGGCGGCCTCGACCACAAGTTCTGTAGGCGGAGACTTGCTGCCTAGGTAAGTGCAGAGCAATCGCAGAGAGGCCAACAAATGCGCCTGCCTGGTGAGCAAAGAAGGAGGGAAGGTCACATATCGCAATGCAGATGTTGAAACTGAATTGGGTACAAATACAGACGGGGGGATTGTAGTGTAAAAGCTTTCTTCGAACAGCCTGATGAGTCTACAAGACTTCCATTCGACAGGGCGGCAATATCACACATATGTTCATAGTATATTGTCACGTCGTATGCACAGCATGCGTGGCAGCGGGTACAATATACACTCAAACCTCGTTATAACGTAATGGAATATAACTGAATAATGGATATAATGAAGTAAATAAAATTGCACTTGAAAGCTCTATTGAGCACCATGCATTTTAAACCTCCTTGTAACGAAGTCAAATTGACTGGTAAATAGATATAACGACCTAAATTAGTTTATCAAATAATCTATAAAAAAAAAACGACCGTAGTGTGTTAAGTGTATCGTTTTCTGCGGAGTTTGACGCTCGTTCGGCACGGCTCATTCAAAACTGCCGCGCCGACCTTACAGCCAAGCCCCGCGCAGCCGAGAAAGCCGTCGTCCTTACACAGCCAGCAGAGAGGATTGAGGAAGTGCTCAGCGGGTCACTTGACCGAGAAGCGGCGCCGCAGTGCAAAGCGATTTCCCTCTGACTTGGCAACAACTGAGTCTACGCTGCTACCCTCTGCATCGAGAAAGAAGGAGCCCCCGCGACAGCTTCACTTTTTTTCTCTCTCTTTCTCTTTGTGTGCGGCCTTGAAAGAAGAAGGGTCTCTACGTGCAGGGACGAAAAAGGGAGAAGCGTGGCACAGGCGCGTCGCATATCGGCATCTGAGAGAGAGCAAACAATCCGCCACAGTCTTTCCTTTCCTTTTCTTCTTTTTCCTTCTTTATGCGCAGCGTTGAGAGGTGCCACCGCAGGATTCGGCATGGTGCTGAGAGCATTTTCGGAACGCCGTATGTTCGAATTAATTGTCGCAAGTGCTTCCGCGTTCGAATTACAGGGCCTTTTCGCCCATTGGAATACACATAGCTTTGACGGGACTTTAGCGTGAGTTCGAATTAACTGGAAGTTCGAATTAAGCGTGTTTGAATTAATGAGATTCGACAGTGTTTATTTTCCGTTGCACGCGTGGTCGCCTAGCGGTACATCGGGCCGCGAGGCGGTTTCCTTCTTTGCATGCTTATAGGCGTGCGCCCATCTGACCACACATTGTCACGAACTGTTATAATCGATATAACGAAATAATTTTGGCTCCCCTTCAACTTCGTTATAACGAGGTTTGAGTTTAGTACATATACACACTTATACATATACCGACACATATTTATGTTTCGACACGTTTTCACTCACACTTAATGTCAATGAAACCAAACAGTAACATACGACGAGACACTTCTGAAAAGGTCGCAAAAAGATCAGACCATACCAAATTACAGTTGTTTAACAGTCTAGGTATTGTGCAGTTCAGCCACTTTTTCCCATAGTTTTTAACATGGAAACCCTTGGGACCCATTAACAACACACTCACGCATTTGCAACATCGGCTGCCCTAGCAGCATCTGCATTGGCAAGTAGCTGGCGTCCGTAGATGGCAGCATGGCACAGCCTGCAGATAGAAGCATATATGTATTCAATAAAAGCTTTAAGTAGCAAGAAAGATAAGCTCCCACACTCCATCATCTTTGAAAACAGGAACACTTTTGGCATAAACATTTGACAAGTGTGCTTAGGTACTGCAATGTCATGTCACTGCTGATGGCATTCTGAATTTGTGACTACATGACTGATCCACAAAAAACGCTGTAACGAATGCATTTTATGTTTCATGGCCATTTCAATTTCACGTCACAACTCAGAGAACTGAGGAATGATTTGTGTAAATAATACTCAAAACAGTGGCACTCATGTACCTAAAGTAAAATTGCCTACAAGCAGTTCAGGTAAGTACAAGACATCGTAAGGCTTAATATTAGGTGTGTGCCAACATTCAAGTATTTCAAATAATGAATCGAATAGTGCGTATGTATCTATCAACCATTATGAACATCCATTAGACACTACACTACGTCTCAACTTTAAAAAAAAAATGAAGTCCCTTATTTTGCTACCCTTATTATTATAAGACTATTTTACAGAGGGGTTTCAGTATCGCCATGTTGGGCAGTTAACCTTTGAGTTGTGCATCTCTAACAACTAAACGAACAGTCTTGTGGTGGACGCATGCATGGTCAAACTGATGCGTATGACGTTTCATAAACTTATTAATTCACATCACAACATACAAAAACAAGAAAAAATTTACTGCCCAAGATGGTGGCCTATAGCAATGCTAGTCACTAAGCAGTGTTTCCAAGTGTCGATGAAACGCGCCAGATTTGCACTCTCGAACTCGCCTTGTGGTGGTCGTGTGTGCCAGGCTAACGTCCAGGTGAGGGGCCAACCGCCCCAGAGCTTGCAGCACAGCAGACAGACTGCGCAACCTCTCGGCTGCACTGCCGCCGTGAGGCGACTGGTAATGGTCGAGCTCTGGATCCAGCAGCGAAAGCTGCGAGCAAACAGCCAAGACACCAGTTTCGCACGCAGAAGTGCTCAACTGTGCACACGGAGCATGCACAATGACCACTGAGCCCCCTCATAATAAAATCGCGTGAGATACGAAAAATAACTTTGTCGGGTCGCACCACTGCACGTGCCTTTGGTTCTCTGCATTGCGAATTTGCAAAAGCACACAAAACAAAAGCTCCCTGCATTGCGAATTTGCGTTGGCTGCCGCGACCCTTGCAAGTGCTTTTTCCTCGAAGACCTTCTCAATAAAAAGAGGGGGCAGACTTGCACAGGAGTACAAAAGCTGATGTCCTTGCCTCAACAGTACATTTTTTGGGAGTCATGCATATTTACAATGCCTCTGGGGGTACTACAGCAGCATCTAGGAAGCCTTTGTTGAAAAAGTTTCTCATTGTGGCACTCGTGCGCACATGGTTCTACGTGCTCATGTGACCGGCAATGTTCACACAAAACCCACCCGAGGTCTCGCTTCGCTCAGCGCTCCCTGAAAACCGAAACTGCGACGGGGCGCTGTAAAACCGTCTCTAAAGCCTTACCCCTCACACGCTACAGCAAACGACCTTCTCAGCTTTGACAAGCGAGTCATTAGCTACTTGTTGCCACAGAAAAAAACAAGATGTGAAATTCCTGCGTGAAGGCTCCTTGAAAGGGGAGATGCGAGTTGAAAAATACAAGCATATTTTAAAATTTTGTACTTTTTCTCAATTGTTTACAAAAAACTAGTTTCTCTACTTACACAACTAAAAAAATTGAAGATTGTAATTAAACTAGAAATAGGTTAAAATCACTTCTAAAGAGCACAAGGTGGCTGCAAAAACTAAAAAGAGCTCACTGTCTGGAGTCCTCTGAAAATTGTGACCTGGCTGCTTGCCATTACATTTCGCATGAAGAGTCCACTAAAGCCACATGTTCAAAATATACCATGATTGCCAAGCTCACATGATGAAAAAAATCATCTTAAAATAAAAAACATATCTTTTCTTTTTTGCATAGATGAGCTTTAACACCTTTAAAAGGTGTTTTTATCAAGATCTAGTTTTGGGTAACTTTTTCAATTTGGCCACCTGTATAATTATTACCGACCTAAAGTAAGCAATTAGTATGGGCTGATGATTCCAAGAATTCAGACTTCACAATTTCCCATGTCCATTAAAATGTCTTATACGCACTTTCTGGACAGCTATCTACATTGTACAGTTAATTTAGAGAAATATGAGCCAATAATGACCCATAACCATCAAGGTTTAGTGGCATAAATAGTTTGTTCAAAACAAACTATACTTTACAGATTGTCATGGCATAGAACAACTGTGCACTTATTCCAAACTAATTACAGTAAAATCTTGTTAATTCAACCACTATTGATTCAAAATTTCGTTTGATCTGGCCAGGGCGTCTGGTCGCGTCCAAGACGTGCATTGTTCAATGACTGAAAACTCATTAATTCGGACAGGTTCGGCCGCGCTCCGATTAATTCAAACTCACGACCCCGGTAGGATGGGGAAGCAGCGGCGGATTCTGCCAGCCAAATTGACGGCACAGCTAAACAACATCAAGAGCGAATTGTGGCCTCTGAGATTCAAAATTTCCTTCATGGGTAGGAATTAGCTTTGCATCTCAGAGGCACCCCCCAAAACACACACACACACACACACACACACACACACACACACACACACACACACACACACACACACACACACACACACATGGCGCTGGTTTACAACCAAAATGAAAGGCAGTGCACCACTAATGTCATCAGCAACAGGGCAACAGGCAGCCGACGGATTTTCCTCCAACTTTTTTCTTGTGCGTCCAACACGTGTGTGTGATAGCTGAGTCGGTTTGTTCACCTGTACTGTGCAGTTGCATTAAATTATTTATTTTTGTGCATGATCAGTGCCATCTGTAGCCTTATTGTTTGCTTGTTTTGAAAAGTTTGTGGGCTTTCTTTATTTCGGTTTTATCACCGTGCTTTTACCGTATTTTATCACCGACCTCATTGTCTACTTCCTGCGTGCGTGCACGTCGCCACCACGCAAGCGACACTGGGGTGGCTTCCCCCCCATCTCTTGCGACCCCAGCCGCCCCAACACCCACAGCGAAGAGGGTGAAGTACGGTGCTAAGGATTTGGCTGCAAAGGTGCAAATATTGAAGGCGTTGCAAGCGGGAGCATCTTGAAAAGAAGTCATGGAAAACTTTACGGTACATAAAAGCACGCTGAGCAGTTACGTGAAGAATGAAGACCAGATTATGCAAGCGTATAAGGGCGAGATGTTTGGAGAAAAAAGGAAGAGGCTTTAAACGGTAGAGCACCCCTAGCTACAAGCGCTGTTGCGCTCAATTGTCGTTTCATGCGATGCGCGTTGGCCCCTGAGCGACCCCCTTATCTGCGCACAAGCATAGAAGTTCACGCTGACCATGAACATAGATTCTCTTAATGCGTCAGAATGGTGGTTCGACCGCTTCGAGAAGCGGCACGGGCTGGTGTTCCGCAACATGTGAGGTGAAAAAGGTGCCGTTGGCGAAAGGAAAGCGGCGAAGAGCAAGACAGTCGCTACGTAAGCATCATGCCAGCCGATGAAACCTTCAGCGATTACGTTGCAATTGACAGCAATGTTGCCGTGGCCGGCACAGTGACTAGCATCGATATCGTCGCCAAAGTCTTGGATAACGAAGGGGAATTTGCTGACCGAGACACAATGACGAAGGACAGTGTGTGGCAGACTAAGTCACCTGCAGGAACTTAGCGAAATGGTGACTTCTTCACACAGTGCCTCAGTGAAGCAAACCGAGATCACAGACCTATTTAAGAAATAGAAGTTCGATGGAGTAGGAGACATTTTTGGAGTGTTTTGTTCCTAGGCGTAATAATTCATGTCCTTGGTTGATTCGGACAATCTTTCTGGTCCCGTGAAGTCCAAATTAATGGGGTTTTTACTGTACATTTTTGTAAATCAGCACAAAACCTAAAGACACAGCAAAAATTTCATCGCCCTAGGCTACAGATCAACAAAACTTTTTTTTCAAGTTGCATCTCTCCTAAAGCGACTCTGCAATTAGCACTAACACATCGAAATGAAAAGAACCAGCAGTGCTCACCACTTGAGCGCAGACATCCTGGGGTGTCAGTTCGGCCGCTTTGGCAACCAGTGCCAGCTGCGGCTCCTGCAGAGACTGGGCTGCCCCTTCCGCCTGGCAGCACCTGGCCAACAGCTGGGACACCAGCGTCTGCAGCAGCGGCCGGTAACTGTCGGCCGACCGGTGGGCCGCCAGCCGGACCAGCAGCGTGCCCCACATCTCCAGGCAGACACAATACCGCTCCGCACTTGACTGCGGCAGTCACAGCCACATCTTAACTAGCACGGCGTAACCTTGCTACAGTGCCTCATTTTGCTCTATGACCAAGCAAGGGCACCCCCCTCAAATCTTGTTGAATCATCTTTCACCACAGGAGGTAGCTTATTCAGGATTTTATGGTAAGCAGTAGAAGCCTGTGACACTGACTAAGCAGTTGCTGTCCGTAACATCGACCAGTCACAGAAACACTGTCCCAGTAGTTGCGACCCATGATATTTACTAAGCAGTTGCTGCCTGTAACATTAAGTAGTAGCTGCCCAAAACAAGGAAATGACTATGCGGTTGCTACTCATAACACTGACTAAGCGCTTTCTGCCTGTGACGCTTACTAAACAGTTCCTACCTATAACATAAAGCAGTTCTTGCCCAAGACATTGACTATGACTAAGCAGTTGCTGCCCATAACATTAAGTAGTAGCTGCCCAAGACACTGGTTAAGTAGTTGCTGCCCGTAACACTCGCAACGCAGTTGCTACCCATAATACTCACCATGTAGCTGCTACTTGTCACAATGTGTAAACGGTTACTGCCCATGAAAACGACAATACCTTTTCTCTGGATGTTTACTTCAGCCCATTCTTCTGTTCCCCACATTTTCGTTCTTTCACAAATTCGGCACGCGAAATTTCGCATTGAGGCTCTGAAAAAAAAAAAAGCAGCGACAGACTCACCTCTCGAAAAGTGTATTCGTACAGGAGAGACAGCAGCTGAGGAAGTGCAGGACTGTTGCCTTCAAAACATGGCAGGCTGGCACTCACGAAAAGGCGTAGGAACTCCATCAGCTTGTCGAGGTAGCTGCAGACCCGCAAGAGAAACGCTATAGAAAATGACACCACGATGTCACCAGTCGACTAAAATTCTGACAACCCAACTGCTGGTCTCTTCTGTAATAGTCTTCTACATACTAAAGTAAAAATGGAATGAAACTCGCAATAGGCATGCTTCACACACTAAAGCTGTCCCTCGTGCATCAGCTAAGCTTCTTATCAGTTTGCTTCACAGAGAATTGGAATTCATGAAATGTCTTGATCTGCCTGCTTAACTGGCATGCACTGCATGTTCTCGTTGTTGTCAGAAAATAAAAAAAGGCACTGCCGATGTTGTCTGAATCCCTGTCCGCTGTTTGCTTTGCGCTATTACCTCAAAGATGGGGACTACTAACTCAAACAGCTAGCTGTTTTAACCTCTAAAAACCCAGCCTAAGTGTAAGGCTGCCCATGGAAAACTGCAATGCAACTGAAGGACAACCATTTATTTACACTCAAACTTTATTGTAACAAAGTCGCATCTTACACGAAAATAGGTTTTTTGATTCCGAAAATTTGTTATAAGGATATATTGTTAACACTAGACTCAAATCACGATATAACAATACTGAAAATAACAAAATATTGGTTACAACAAAGTAAATAAAAAATAGCCTTACAATAGATGTAGTTAGGAATAAACCTGCATAACGATTTTCTGGATATAACGAACCTATTTTCGTGTAAGAGTCAACTTTGTTATAATGAAATTTGATTGCATATCTATGCAAGATTACTCTTCATCTACCTCACTGTAAATGATATTTCATTATATTTGGGTTCGTTATATAGAGGTTTGAGTGTATAACATGCCAGACATCTCTAAGCCTAAATGCCCCCGACCTGTTGTGCGACGAAGCAGCCGCAGCAGAAGGAATGGCAGCCTGCAGAGCGCCCATGGCAAACTGCTGAAGAAGCCGAAGGCAGTCGGATCCCATGTCAGAGGCTGTAGCCCGCGACAGGGCCTCGCACAGGCAGCTTAGGGACAAGGCACCCAGCTCCTCGGTGTCAACCTGTTACGAGAGAAAGGAGGACAAAATTAAGAGCCCCTTAATTATCAGGAAAATGGAAACAAGTGAAGCCTCGCACGTGCGTGTTTAAACATCCCATTCTTCTTTCTTTTTTATCGCATTGTGCTGTGCTACCTCCTAAAGTTTTCTTTCCTCCATGTCGGGAACCAGACCTTCACCCACACGCTCAACAGTTCAACACTTCCCTTGCTACTGGCAGCAATGACCGTCATGAGTAGAACAACTAAGTTCAACAAAGGAAGGGAGAAATAATGTGGGTCGAGGTGAAATGGCGAGTGACCTTGACAAAAGATCAGACTGCCATATCAGAAACAGTGCATCGTCTTTACTTTTCAATTTCCAGGCGCAAGTTTTCCCAAGTAAAGAGTTCCACATTTCCAGTCTTGCTGCAGCTTTCTTCCCAGTCACAACTAGCTGACAATTTTGACCAGCTAAATCTAGCAGAGCAAAATGAAGGGAAGAAGGCGCATTTCAAAGTGTATACCTGCGTTTGGCTTTCCTGAGAAGCCGACGCTGCAGCTGTCGCGCAGAGGCAGCACAGGGCGTCCACGAGCTTTGGGTCTACGGCCGACAGGGGCAACCAGCTCAACAGGTGCTCCGTACACTGAAGTGCCCGGTGAATGTTCACGCCGCCATCGGAGCCGCTCTTCAGCACACCTGGGTCAGTGCATGCACGTCTGAGAGGAGCGGCATTGAAGCACAGACTTCTGCAAACACCAGCTTTACCAGCACAGCTGATGTCTAATGCTCCTCACAAAGTACCACATGACGATTACAGTCATGACCCGTTTGCCATATGAAGTAATATACTTGTTCACCAAAATTACAGTTGGCCACAACCCCACAAAATATATAAGCCCCGCTTACAGCCACCGCTGCGCCACCCAGAACGAGCTTGCATGGATGTTCTATCAATGACATTTGCTCATTTTCGTAAAATCAGGTACACCTAAATTAATTAATTTTACCATACAGACACACTTACATGTAGCTCGTTTTACGTTTTATGTAAAAAGCTTGAGCATTCTGACAAATTCAATCGAACATTTTGACATCACTGCTCAGCAGAATTTGGTATTCCTGGCAAAAGCAATGAACTCTGAATCACCAATATGTACGGCATTTTTGTAAGCAAAGACAAGGTACTTATGCTTCAAACGAAAACTAGCTAATACAACACTGTTGCAAAGGCAAACGGCAGGCACACTGCGATTCTATAGGTGGAGCTTTCTTTTTCTTTCTCAGGACATAACTGACTAAATACTCTAAAGCGGTAGAAGAAGTGTTAATAGGGCAGCAGCCAATTTGCGTACAGCACTGTTCACACTGAGAAAATTTTGTGTCGAGCGAATAGGCACGATCGAATCGGCGACTAAACAGCCACGTTCATTCTGCAGGCCTCAATCGTTCAACATAAGCTCACTGCACCCACCAGCATTCCCGACACACGCTGCATCTAGCCGGAGAAGAAGAAAGATGCGTATGTGTGCGTTACGTCTCCCCTCTTGCACAGCCGCGGCAGTACATTGTGCAGCCGTACCGAAACGCCAGCAAGGTTTAGCGCAGCTATTACACATGCATCTTCGGCAACGCTGGCAGCATACGACTGCCATGGCATCCGTAGCTCTGCACGAATCCCCCTCATTCCTCGCCTTCTGATTGGCTCTCACACAAAAAAAAAATACTTTTTTTGGCAACGAAAATCGGCGCAATGAGAGCCTTTTCCCGTTGTGCGACGTCGTGCAATTTGCAGAGCGCCGGGACAGTCTTCCACGTGAACGGGGCTCTCATGCTGCAACCTGCGTCTTCCCCTGAACGCACCTGTTATCAATGCCCACATGCGGGGCATCTGCTGCACAACCAGGTGACGCAGCTCGTCCAAGCGGGCTGCGGTTACGTTTCCGCGTGGAGCAGTGGCCACTTCCTCCGATGTTGTCTGCAGCAGAAGGAGACCCAGCGGCCGAGTCTCTTCGGACTGGCACAGCTGCAAATGGGAGCATCAGAGCGCAGTCAAACTTTGCTGTAACAAAGTCACATCCAACAGGAGAGCAGCTTCGCTATTCTAATACATTTTTTATAAACACGCATTCATTACATGGCACTAGTGGCTATACCATTTTTGCTTCATTCACTTAACTCATTACAGATTCATAATATTTATGTGAGTTGTGTCTGCTATTTTGCTACATTTTCATTAATTACATTATTATGTTCAATATATTTGTGTAAGTTATATTGGCCCGTTTGTTCCACAAGATCTGTTCACTATATTGTCATGCAGCAAAGGACGACGCAGTTGTCTATGAGGAAAACAAGTTTATTGGAGCGAACCTGTGCTCCCCTAACAACTGAAAAAATACACAGGCGGCGAAGCAGCGGCCAGCAAAACGACGGGCACGCTAGTGAGCGTCGGCGATCGAATGACGCGGCATTGGCTGTGCGGGAATTTATATCCCTCGGCGCGAGGGTTTCTCGAATAGTCGAATTGTATCGGGAACGCCGTGATAGCGTTTGTTAGAAACGCTGTTCGTTCGAACAGCGTTTCTAACAAACAATGCTATAGAAACAAACGCTATCGAACAACGCCTGAAGCGTTGTTCGATAGCGTTTGTTCGAAACGCTGTGGTAGCGTTTGTTCGAAACGCTGTGAAAACGGCGATAGCACAGGCCAGCGCAGCCAGGCCGAAAAAACAAAACACAAATAAACAAACCCAATGCATGGTTCGCGGCATTACCCCCCCTCTAAGAGCGCATCGACCCGATGCTAACATAAGGGACAGTCCACACAAATTAAAAGTTCGTCATCGTCCGTAGAAAGGTTTTAAGCGAACCACATGGACGACTTCGGGCCGCGTGCATCGTCGTGATGTAGGGAGTCCCCATCGGGGATCACTTCGTACGTTAGTTCGCCAACACGTCGTAGAATTTGGTAGGGTCCGAAATAGCGTCGTAGAAGTTTCTCACTGAGTCCACGTCGTCGAATGGGAGTCCAAACCCACACACGATCTCCAGGATGGTACTCAGCGTCTCGGCGTCGGAGATTGTAGCATCCGGCATCCACCAGTTTCTGGTCCGTTATACGAGCTCGAGCGAGCTGGCGGGCCTCCTCCGCACGTTGGAGGTATCCTTGGACGTCGGCGTTGAGGTCGTCGTCTTCTACGTGCGGAAGCATGGCGTCAAGCATCGTAGTCGGCCGTCTTCCGTAGACGAGCTCGAACGGTGTCATCTGCTTGGTTTCTTGAATAGCCGTGTTGTACGCAAACGTGACTTACGGGAGGACTTCGTCCCACGTCTTATGTTCAACATCGACGTACATAGACAGCATATCCGCGATTGTCTTATTGAGCCGTTCCGTTAGTCCATTCGTTTGGGGGTGGTACCCCGTCGTTCTTCGGTGATCTGTGTTACTGTAGCGTAAGATTCCTTGCATGAGCTCCGCAGTGAAGGTCGTTCCGCGGTCCGTGATTAGGACCTCAGGGGCTCCATGTCGCAGCACAATTTGGTTAATAAAGAACTTTGCAACTTCTTGTGCAGTTCCCCTAGGAAGAGCGGTGGTCTCTGCGTAGCGCGTCATGTAGTCTGTCGCTACGACAATTCATTTGTTCGCGGATCGGGATGTAGGGAACGGGCCCAGACGGTCCATTCCGATCTGTTGGAAGGGCCTCGTTGGGACGGCGATCGGCTGCAGAAGTCCGGCTGATCTCGTCGGTGGTGTTTTTCGTCGCTGGCAGTCACGGCAGCTCCGGACGTAGTGGGTGACATCGGATGTAAGGCGGGGCCAGAAGTATTTCGCCTTGATTTTTGTAATCGTGCGAGCTGTTCCGAGATGTCCGGAAGACGGGTCGTCGTGGCACGCTTCCAAAATTTCGTCACGAAGGTCTACGGGGATGACAAGTAAATAATTCGTTCTCGTTCGGGGTTGAAATTCTTCTTCACTGGGATGGAGTTTTTGAGGCTGAATGCTGGTAAGTTGCGCTTGAACGCCCTAGGCACGGCGACGTTGCGTCCTTCAAGGTAGTCGATCATGGCGCGGAGGTCAGGGTCGGCACGCTGCTGGGCGGCTAGGTCGCTCTCTGTCACGACTCCGAAGAACGCGCTGTCTTCATCGGAGTCCTGTGGTGGTGGGTCGACGGGGGCGCGGGACAGGCAGTCAGGGTCGGAGTGTTTCCTGCCGGATTTGTAGAATATTGTAACGTCAAACTCTTGCAGGCGCAAGCTCCACCGCCCAAGACGGCCAGAGGGGTCCTTCAAATTGGCGAGCCAACACAGCGCATGGTGGTCTGTCACAACCTTAAACGGTCTACCATAGACGTATGGGCGAAATTTTCAAATGGCCCATATGATAGCCAGGCACTCTTTCTCGGAGGCAGAGTAGTTTCTCTCCTCCTTCGACAGACCACGGCTTGCATAGGCGATTACCTTTTCGTAACCGCTTTGCTTTTGGACGAGGACGGCACCCAAACCGATATCACTGGCGTCCGTGTGCATTTCCGTTTCGGCATTTTCGTCGAAATGAGCGAGCACGGGCTGGTTTTGCAGGCGTTGTTGCAGCTCGCAGAATGCCTTTTCTTGGTCGTTTTCCCAGCTGAAAGGGGTGCTTTCTTTCGTCAGGCGCGTGAGTGGCTCTGCAATGCGTGCGAAGTTTGCGACGAAGCGCCGGTAGTATGCGCACAGTCCGAGAAACCTTCGCACACCCTTCTTATCTTTCTGCCTTGGGAAGTTCGCAATGGCTAATGTTTTTGCCGGGTCAGGTAGGACTCCCGCGGCGTTCACGACGTGACCCAAGAACTTGAGTTCCTCGTATGCGAAACGGCACTTCTCAGGCTTCAGCGTTGACCCCGACGTACGAATGGCCTCGAGTACAGATTCCAACCTTGTGAGGTGTTCGTCGAAAGTCTGGGCGAATACGACAACGTCGTCGAGGTATACGAGGCAAGTGTGCCACTTCAGGCCTGCTAGCACAGTGTCCATGACTCTCTGAAACGTTGCGGGCGCCGTGCACAGCCCAAACGGCATCACCTTGAACTCGTATAGACCGTCCCGGGTTATAAATGCAGTCTTCTCTCGGTCTCTCTGGTCCACTTCAATTTGCCAGTAGCCGGTCTTTAGATCCATGGATGAGAAGTACTTGGCGTGGCAGAGGTGGTCGAGGGCGTCGTCGATTCGTGGCAGGGGGTACACGTCCTTTTTGGTGATTTTGTTTAGTCTCCGGTAGTCAACGCAGAATCTTAAAGTGCCATCTTTTTTCTTCACGAGTACAACCGGCGCAGCCCACGGACTTTTTGATGGCTGTATTATGTCGTCGCTGAGCATGTCATCAACTTGTGTCCGGATGGCTTCGCGCTCGTGTGAAGAAACGCGGTACGGTGACTGTCTGGTAGGTCGGGCTCCATCTTCGGTTATTATCCGGTGCTTCGCCAAAGGTGTCTGACGTAACTTCGAGTTCGAGGAAAAACACTCGCCGTAGTGACGGAGCAACTCCAGTAATCTGTCCCGATTTTCTTGCAACAGCGCCGGGTTCACGTCGAAAGGATGTGGCAGCCTGGAAGCATCTGCGCGTGCGCGTTCAAAGGTGGCGACTGTGATCACTTGACTTGCTTCTTGCATTTCTTCGAGGAACGCAATTGCAGCGCCCTTGTTCAGATGCTGGTACTCCTCGCTGAAATTGGTGACCAAAACGTGGGATCTGCGTTGCTTAAACCGCGCAATGCCTCTTGCGACAGACACACCGCGGTCTAGAAGCAACCTTTGGTCAGTCTCCACGATAGCGTCGACGTCAGGAGCAGCACCTTCACAGTAGACGGCGATCATCAAGCTGGCGCGGGGTGGCAGGATGACGTGATCGTCGGCGATCCTTACAGCAGCACGGTGTCCGAGGTTCGGCTGCGGCGTCGTGGAGTGATCGGAAGAAAACGTTATCGACCTGGTTTGCAGATCAATTATTGCGCCATGGTCCGTCAAAAAGTCCATTCCGAGAATTACGTCGCGGGAGCAGTTAGGCAAAATGACGAACTCCGAAGGGTACGTAGTGCCGTCTATGGTGACGCGCGATGTGCACATTCCACTTGGGGTCACGAGGTGGCCTCCTGCTGTGCGTATGTGCGGACCGTCCCATCTGGTCGTAACTTTCTTTAGCTTGGACGCGAATGACCCGCTCACGACCGAGTAGTCGGCTCCTGTGTCGATGAGGGCGACTACGTCAAGGCCGTCGATGGACAACTGGACGTCGGATGCCGCTTTCCTCGAATTTCGGGTGCGTCGGGGCGTCGTATCGCGGCTTGCACGTGTTGATGGTCGGGCACTATGAGTCGTCATCGTCATCTTCTCAGCGGCAGGCTTCGTCATTTCGGGTACGCGTCACGCAGCGTAGCTGTCGTCGTTTTCGGGGGTCTCGTCAGGGTGTCGTCAGGGTGTCGTCGGGATGAGGGCATGTCGTGAGTCACGGTCTTGCGTCGTTGGAGGGTTTTCATTTTCTAGCCGTTGTGCAACTTCACCTCCAGAAGTTGCTGCTTTTAGTTTCCCCCTCGTGGGCTGGGGGACCTTCCACGGGCGAAGTCAGCATGGCTGCGACGGTTGGGGGATTGGTACGGGTAGGGCGACGGCGAACGGTTGAAACGAAATGGTCCACGGCTGGTGTTCGACAGGTATTCTTCGATCTCAAATGGGCGCTGGCCAGCTCGCGGGCGGGGTGCGTCGACGGAGAACCCACACAAACCCAGCCTCTTGTACGGGCAGCGGCGGTAGACGTGGTCGGCCTCTCCGCAGTGGTAGCACAGCGGACGATTATCTGGCGTTCGCCACACCTCGGTCTTCCTGGGCGCCTGGTTTCAGGTTACAGGGGGTCGGGTGGGCGACATTGGGCGGCGGTACTACGGGGCCTTTTGATAACGGGTTGGGACGGGTCGGGGTCGACGAGCAGCAGCGGAGTAGGTCATCGCTTGTGGTTCGCAAGATGCTTCCGACGGCGTGGAATTCCCCAGTGCTTGCTGAACCTCCTCGCGGACGACGTCAGTGAGGGAGGCGACTTGGGGCTGCGGCGTTGCTGGGAACAATTTCCTCAGTTCCTCGCGAACGACGGCGCGGATGGTCTCCCGCAAGTCTTCCGTCGCCAATCCAGGTTTACCGAGTTCACCGAAAGGGTGTTGAGTGGTCTATCGTATTGCCGCGAACGCATATCCAAGGTCCTCTCGATCATCGAAGCCTCGGTGACGAACTCAGCGACGGTCTTAGGGGGGTTGCGGATGAGTCCAGCGAAGAGCTCTTGTTTAACTCCCCGCATCAGAAAGCGCGCCTTCTTCTCTTTTGCCATTTCGGGGTCAGCTCTCCGGAACAGCATCTTCATCTCCTCAGCGAACAGTACAACACCTTCGTTAGGGTGTTGCATTCGCGTCTCCAACAAAAGGGCGGCTCGTTCTTTCCGCACAACCGTAGCGAATGTTTTGAGGAATTCGCTCTTAAAGACAGTCCAGTCGGTTAGGGAGCCTTCATGGTTCTCAAACCACGTTCGAGCTGCATCCTTCAAATAGAAGAAGACATGACGAAACGTTTCTTCGTCATCCCACCTGTTAAAGATGTGGATGCGTTCCAGCTTCTCCAGCCACTCTTCCGGGTCTTCACCAGGAGATCCTCGGAATGATGGGGGCTCACGAGGTTGTTGTAGAACGACGGAAGGGTTGGTAGCGCTGGTCATGGTGCCTGCGTTGATCATCGTGGTTTTTACGTCTTCTTTCCTTTTTTCATCCGGGAGCAGTCCAAACTCTAGCTGAAGGCCTTGCTGTCGGCGGCTGACACGAGTTGGGCGTGCTTGTCGGCTTGGCAATGGCTTAGGGTTCATGTACCCCGCACCTCCACCAGAAGTCACGCAGCAAAGGACGACGCAGTTGTCTATGAGGAAAACAAGTTTATTGGAGCGAACCTGTGCCCCCCTAACAACTGAAAAAATACACAGGCGGCGAAGCAGCGGCCAGCAAAACGACGGGCACGCTAGTGAGCGTCGGCGATCGAATGACGCGGCATCGGCTGTGCGGGAATTTATATCCCTCGGCGCGAGGGTTTCTCGAATAGTCGAATTGTATCGGGAACGCCGTGATAGCGTTTGTTAGAAACACTGTTCGTTCGAACAGCGTTTCTAACAATCAACGCTTGAAGGGTTGTTTCTATCGAACAACGCCTGAAGCGTTGTTCGATAGTGTTTGTTCGAAACGCTGTGGTAGCGTTTGTTCGAAACGCTGTGAAAACGGCGATAGCACAGGCCGGCGCAGCCAGGCTGAAAAAACAAAACACAAATAAACAAACCCAATGCATGGTTCGCGGCAATAACTAACAATTTCTTATATAGCAGCCCACCTAATCTTTTATATCATTATTTACATGTTTTTTTATATTCACTAATGTTCAATAAATTTATGTTTGTCATATCAACCAATTTCCCATACAAGTGTTCATTAAATCTGATAATTCATTGCACCCTTGCCCACTATATCTATTATTGCATTAATTGATGTACCCATGTTCATTATATTCCCTAGTTTTCTGAACCCTATTCCTCAAGCCCAATACTGTCAAACTTTTTTATAAGAGATACTGATGTAACTGACAAATGGGTATAAGAGACACCAGGGTGCCTGCACTGAAATACGAATTGATAACAAAATGCATACCCTGCTTATGTGGTACCCTGCTTTTGTGGTACCCTTAATGGCACCCTGTTTACGTGGTACACTGCTTATGTGGTACCCAAATGAGAAGTCACCTGCGCAATGTCGTCGAAGAAGCTGGGTTCATTGTGCGGCCAGTCGACGCAAGCGAGGTCTACCAGCAGCTTCGACAACTTGTTGCGCACGTAGGCCGGTTGCTGCTGCGCGGAGAGCAGCAGGTGCTGCAGGCTGCTGCGGAGCTCCTGGCGGGCGGACAGATCCAGACCGCGCCTCGAAATGGCATCCTGGGCCGGGCCACACGAAACTTTGAGAGAAACGCAAGTGCTCCCGTCCATGTACAAAACACTGAAGCACGTGAAACTTCTCTCTGTTGAGATAAATTGCAAGCAAGAAGAAAACCCAGCCATATCTACTTTCCAAACACTATCGAAATAGCAAAGCTAATACCGTTACTTCATCAACCTATCGTACTTCTATGTTTTTCAAGTGTTCCTTTTGTTGGCCCTTTACTTCGGCGTCTCTTCTGTGAACGTCCCAGTTGGCTCGATGACAACATGCCCATTCCCGCGTCAGCTCTTGCTGACGCTCACATCAAATGGTTTCTTCATCGCGAGCAGTCTTGGCCATTATTGAAGTGCAACCTCACGCAGAACCAACGCCCTTTTTCATTTTCACCGAAACGCTAGCTGACATACTTCTTGCACAGTTCAGCGAACTGGGAGTGCGGGGGTAAACACAGACACAAAGCAAAGAGGAGGCACACAGCAAGAGCGCTCAGTGCTCGTGCTGACAAGACTTGCACAGTGCCAAGGCTTGTCTGCCAGGCGATGCAATGTGCCAGTTTTTATGATTTTAAAATGCAACTTCAAAATACAAATCCTACTCATATTGTGATAGGAAGCTCGATTTTAACCCAATACTTACCAGTTTCTCCACTTTCACCAGTGTCTTATTGTGACATCTTCTGGTTGGTTGTCAGCCCCTTTAGAGGGACACTAAAGCGAAAGGAGACCTTTGCCGTACATTCAAAGCTTGATATAACAAACCCGAACATGAGGAATATTGGTTATAACGAAGTAAATTAAGAATAGTCTTGCAGTAGATATAGCATTAGAAATATACCTTTATAATAAATTTTCCAATATAACAAACTTATTTTCAAGTAAAATGCAACTTTGTTATATAATGAGGTTTGTGTGTATTAGTACTAAACTACTTTTTAAAGATACCGAAGTCACCTCGCTTACCATGAGAAAATGCACAAAAGAAAAATGCAGGTGGCGATGCCACCCTGAAATTGCCGCACCAATCGCCATGACATTACAGATTTTGATGGCAAATACTAGGACCTACGCCTTTCTTTGGCAGTAAACATAAATATTCCCTTTGAAATCCATGACATCAGGCTCGGAGATTAAAGCACGTAATTTAATTTGGGACTCTTACCTTGATGTTCTCCTTTAATATACAGGCTATGATAGTGAAATTAATTACACTAGAATTTTAAAAATAAAATTAATCAATCTAAATCAATTTATTCTTTCACATAAGAGCCCCACCAAAGGTGCCCTGCAACGCTTCAGCAGCATTATCTGAAAATGCTGCCAATAACCAACCGAGGCTCCTGAAACATGAGAACTGAACATTGGAGCTGGAATTTGCAATAGCAAGAGCCAGAAATCGTTCCTTTTTCTCTCTATAAATGATGCCACATGCCCGAATCGCTGCATCATAAATGCATAGCCAGCAGCCGTTGGCTGATTTGAGCGCCATAGACTGCATAGTTACCCTGGATGCCAAAAGATGCCACCACCTGTTCGCTCACGCGCACACGACCACACAAAAAGTAAGCCACACATTCCTAGAAAAATTAAAAGAAAGAGCTCAAGCTCGTGACCTACACTGATGGAAGCACGCATCTTCTTGCCCTCTCGTCATAGCACTGTTAGCATTGCTTTCGATGTGCTTGCTGGTAACAAAAGGAGAGAAGTGCCCAAAGAGAGCGAAAAATCCCAGTGTCTCCACTCGCACTCAATAGATTCTAAAAACTTTTGGGGCGGTTGATTCGCGAGACAATAACAACTTTTGATGAAGCCATTAGACGATTTCTTAGAAAAGTCTTATGGGACCCCTTTAAATAGAGGTGCCCCACAAGAAGACACAGTGAAGTAGCCGAGCACACTTTCCTTCAGCAGAGTTTCCCACCTGGAGGGCAGAGAAGGCAAAGGCCAGCAGGCCGGGATCCTTGTTGCCGCACAGCAGCCGCAACCACTGTCGCCAGCTGCCTTCCTGCCTGCTCAGCTCAGAGAGACGGCACTCTGCAGAAGAACCATGGTGGCAGGTCACGACCGACGTGGAACACGCTCGTATGAGACACGCGAATACATGAGTGAGACAGGCCTTCATGTACAGTAAAACTCGTACACATAGAATACTCGTGGACTGCTACGAGCAATTGCTTGTGACAACCGTGTCATGCCCCTGCAAATGCGGTTGCTAAAGGCACTGAGGTAAGTGATTGAGTCAAAATTAAGCCCACACGACAAAAACTGTAGATGCTGAAAACAAACATGCACTACCAGCCTTAACATTTTACACTTCAATCCAAAAATACTGTATGACTTTTGAAGACAGCAGCATTTCAAGCTTCAATGTGCGTGCACACAAGCCAGCAGTAATGCGCAAGCTGCCTCTCTGCAATAACCAATTCTCCTAATATAAAAAAAAGATTCTGAATTGAAAAAAATAAAATACTAAAATAGAGAAAGAAGATGCAGTAAAAAACAGTTTGGCCAAAAAATGCCAAATTATTCCCATAACCATTCCCCAGCTCAAAACAGTTCTGCTCAAGAACTCGCTATGTTCTCCGATTGTAGGATCGGTAATAGCACCTTTGGACAACATCGCCCAACATATGAGCAGGATTGTTTGTTCAGTCGCAGAGGCAATCAGTCAGCTGTCACACTTCTGACATCTCGCCGAGGCCTCTCCTGTCTTCGGAAGCTGTACACCACTACAAATCACACAAGGAGAGTTAGCCGGCTCGCTAGTCCTCGAGTTATACCCGTAACACACGGGCCCAAGAAAATAGATTCAGCAGTTGAGGTCGTTCAGTTCTTTAATGACAATTATTCAGCGGGCCTGCCACAAGCATAAAGTCAATGACATTTGATCTGATGATATTGATAACACTGACTTTTGAAGTGAGTAGTTTTGCCACAGTAATAAAATATGAAGATGCAATTTAGCAAATCTAATCTGCATGCAAGGCTAGTGGAATGCAGAAGTAAGGCACTATGGTAGCATTTTCTCGAATTTGTCATTGTTTTTTACAACATTTCAATCGACCACAGGAACTTCGTTTATTGCATTTTGAATCCGAAAGCGACAATATGACATTGTTCCTTCCATATCGCATCGGAACTCTGACGTGAACTTTGCTATAGCACAACTGAGGAATAACACGAGATTTCTGAAAAGTCATGTCTAAAATATATTTGGCGTAATAGATACTATTTTAAATGTTTTATGTGTATTGCAGAGAGAAAGCTTTGGTGTTGAGAATACACATTTCTCGGTCGAATGAGTTCTGGCAAAGGCATTAGGTAAATAATGGCAACAAGGCGAATGCCATTTCATTTGTCGCTGTGGCCCCACGAAAATGGCATCAAATATTAAGGCATTAGAAAGTTAATTCCATTTTCCGTGCCCGTGGAGCAACGTGGAGATGGCCTTTCATGGAGCAATTTGCATTTTGCACACTTGGATAAACACCAATCATCTATTAGACTATTTTATGAACGAGTTTCAGTACCACCACATTGGACTGTTAATCTCCGTGTTCCTAATCTTTAAAAACTAAACAAACAATGTTACCTTTTTTGCATGAGGATATTCATGTGCAGTATATTGTCACACACCAAGAGCCGTAGAGACAAGACAGAACAGCGCGGCAGGAAGACACGAGCGTGTATCTTAAAACAAAGCGCTAACACACACACTTCTTCGTTCTCTTTGCCCTTTTCGGCTGGCTAGGGCTTGCCGGCTCACAACTCTAGGTGGCATTATTTCCCCTCCCATTAGAGCATCAACACGATTCTCATACACAAGGGGGCACCAGGGCCACCTAATAAAAAAAAAAAGAAACTATACTTATAGTGCACAGGGCATATGCAGGTGCAAAAAAAAAATGTCTGTGGTTAGTCATAAGAAAAAAACCGTTAACACAGTTCACAGTTCATTGGAGACCCCACGGACAACGTAAAAAAAATGAAAATGTTTGCTGCCCGGGCACAATAAGGCGAGTAGCACCACAAAAATAAGGTTTTAGGCGGACGACATGCACAATCTCTGTTTGTGGTGAGTGGCGCTGCGTCGTTGCCAAGCCTCCAACTGGAATAACTTCATAGTTGACCTCGCTCAACCGCCGTAATACTTTGTAGGGTTTGAAGTACTTGCTCAGGAGTTTCTCGCTGAGACCTCGCCGTCTAACAGGTGTCCAAACCCACACTTGGTCGCCAGGTTGATAGGTGACTTGTCGATGATGGATATTGTACCTTCGTGCGTCTTCACATTGCTGTGATCTTATGTGCACGCGAGCTAATTGACGTGCTTCCTCTGCACGCTGAATGTAATCCTCGACATCAGGAGTTAACAGCTTGTGCTGGTCGATGTCACAAGAAATCATGGCGTCTAGCCTGGTTTGCACGTCCCGACCGTAAACGAGGCGGAAGGGTGCGTACCATATCGTTTCCTGGGTTGCAGTGTTTTTGCAAACGTTACGTACGGCAGGATCTCGTCCCACGTTTTATGCTGCACATCCATATACAAAGAAATCATGTCCGCCAGCGTTTTGTTTAGCCTTTCTGAAAGGCCGTTATTCTGGGGGTGGTATGCGGTTGTCTTAAGGTGGCTCGTGTAACTGAGCTTGAAGATGTCATCCAACAGTTTTGCCATCAACGCTGTCCCTCGGTCAGTGATGATGAATGACGGGGCGCCGTGACGAAGCACAATGTGGCGCATGAAAAACTGGGCGACTTCAGATGCTGTACCACGTGGCAGTGGCTTCGTCTCAGCGTAACGCCTCAAGTAAACAATTGCGACAATGATCCACTTGTTTCCTGAGTGAGACAAATGAAAAAGTCCAAGGAGGTCCATGCCAACCTGGTCAAATGGTGTATGCGGTGGGTCGATGGGTTGTAGGAGGCCTGCAGGCTTTACAGGTGGTGATTTGGGACACTGACATTCGCGACACCCTTTCACGTAGCGTTTGACACAAGCTGCGAGTTTAGGCCAGCAATATAGGTGTCGTACCCGGTCGAGCGTCCGTGAGTATCCCAGATGGCCGGATGTCGGCTCATCGTGGCAGGCTAATACGATGTCATCACGAAGGTCTTGAGGAATGACTAGAAGATAAGATCTGCTGCCGACACCGGTGTTTTTCTTGTATAATATGCCGTGTCGTAACCAAATGACGGCAACGTACAGGAAAGTGGATGAGGAACAGATTTGGTGCTGCCTTCTAAATGATCGATGATCTGCTCATTGCTTACTGAGGAGGTCCGCCCCACTGAGAGTCCCCAGGAACGCACTGTTGTCTTCTACAGCTGTATAGTCGGATTTCAGAGGTGCTCGCGATAGCGTGTCGGCATCTTCGTGCTTTCTACCCAACTTGTATACAATGGTGACATCGAACTCCTAAAGTCACAGACTCCATCGTGCTAATGACCCAGAGGGGTCTCGGAGGTTAGCCAACCAGCATAAAGTGTAGTGATCAGTCACAACATTAAATGGACGCCCATAGATATAAGGCTTGAACTTCGTAATCGCCCATATTACCGCGAGACATTCCTTCTCTGACGTTGAATAGTTGGTTACGGCACGTGATAGAGTGCAGCTCACGTAGGCAATCACACGTCCAGTCCCATCTTGTGTTTGCACCAAGATAGCTCCAAGACCAACGTTGCTTGCGTCAGCGAGCACCTCTGTGTCAGTGTCCTCATCGAAATGACCAAGTACAGGAGGGGAAGACAATCGATGTTGCAGTTCCGCAAAGGCAGTCGCTTGTTCGTCAGTCCACAGAAATGTGGTGTCGTCATGCATAAGTTTTATGAGCGGCTGCACAATCATAGAGAAGTTTTTAATAAAGCGGCGATAGTATGCGCAGAGCCCCAGAAATCGTCGAAGACTTTTCTTGTCTGTCGAAGCTGGAAAAGCGGCCACAGCGGCAGTCTTCTCAGGGTCGGGCCGAACGCCTGCAGCGCTCACAATGTGACCCAGGAACTTCAATTCTTTGTAGCCGAAATGGTCCTTCTCAGGCTTGAGGGTCAGGTCAATGGATTGTGTAGCTTCAAGAACACTCCGAAGGCGACGAAGGTGCTCGTCAAATGTTTTTGAAAAGACGACATCATCTGGATAGACGAGGCAACTTTTCCACTTGAGGTCAGCGAGAATGGTGTCTATCATTCATTTGAATGTTGCCAGAGCGGTACAGAGGCCGAATGGGAGCACTCAGAATTCAGACAGACCGTCAGGAGTTACAAAAGCCGTCCTATCGCGGTCAAGTTCATCGACTTCAATTGGCCAATAACCACTTTTGAGGTCGATTGAGAAAAATTACTTTGCTCGCCTCAGCTTGTCAAGAGAATCGTCCACTTGAGACAACGGGTACAAGTCTTTCCTTGTGACGTTATTCAGCTTCCTATAATCAACACAAAAGTGAAGTGTTCCATCCTTCTTCTTTAAAAGGACGACTGGCGATGACCATAGGCTGCTTGATGGCTGTATTACACCATCTTGAAGCACTTCTTTCCCTTGCCTTTGAATCGCGCGTCGTTCGGTTGGCTAAACTCGGTAAGGCTGTCACCGTGTAGGGGTTCGCGTTGCCGTAAGTGATAGTACGGTGTTTGGTAATCGATGTGTGACGGATTCTCAATGAACGTGCAAAACAGGCGTGGAACTCTATCAACGCGTTGAGCCTTCATTTCTTTTGGTCAGAAAGCGTTAGATTTACGTCGATGCTCCTTAGAGGTGCTTCGGCATTATCAGTTGCCTCGGAAGCAATAACTCAGTCACATTAATTACTGCGTAGGCATAGGTGAAGACAGTACCAGGGAAAAGGTGCCGGCGCTCGTAGCTGAAGTTTGTAACAAGAACCTCGCAGCGGCCAGCCTGGAGGTCTACTAGGCTTCGTGCTACACAGACACCTTGGGAAAAGAGTAGGGATCGATTGCTTTCCGCCACCATTTCACCGTGTGCTGATTTGTTACACGCCACTTGAACCATAACTATTGAGCGCGGTGGTATCGTCACAGCATCGTCAATTACACGCAGACATACTCGATCGTGGCTGGGATCATGCTCTAGCGTGGTGCTTTTTGTTCAGAACGTGACGAGGCATTGTCGAATGTTGCTGATAGCACCGTGCTCCCTCAGTAAGTCCTTGCTAATGATCAGGTCTCGAGAACACTGACGAAGAACGCCCAAGCTGATAACAAAGGCCGAACCATGAATCTGTATTCCTGCTGTGCAACCGCTGAGTGGCGTGACGATGTGCCCGCCAGCAGTACGAAGTGGTCTGAGGTTCCAAGGCATTGCCACTTTCTTCAGGAGAGCAGCCCGTTTTTCACTTATTATATAAAAATCCGCACCCGTGTCAACTAAAGCACTGACATCGCGACCGTCAAGCAGCACTGGATTGTCTAATAAAATCTTTGTGGAGTCAGGTGGTGTCGTCGTCGTCGGGGAATCAGCATTTTGCGGAAGCGTTGGTAGAAGGCCTTGAGCTTGTCCAGTATGAGCGGCCTCGCCCCCAAAGATCGCTGTGGTTAGCTTTCCCTGCGTGAACTGGGTGACCGACCCTGCTCCATGCTTGAATAGGTACGGCGATTAAGAGAAAATTGCCGTGGTGACGGAGAGCGTGACTGCTGCAAGGATGACGAAGTTCCGCGCTGCTGAGCCACATACTCTTCAGTTTCAGGAGGCCGCTAGAACCGAACCTGAGTGGCAGTGAGTTCAGGCAAAAATCCGCGTAGTCCAAGTTGTCGGTAAGAACACTGTCGGTAAAGATGCCCAGCTTCGCCACAGTGGAAGCAGAGAGGACGTCGATCCTGGCGCACGCCAGACATCTGATTTCCGCGAGATCAGGCGAGGTGCACTGTAATATGGTGCCGCTTGGACTGTCTGCAGCATGGCTGGGGCCACAGTGGGATGCAGGAATTGCAGGTGTTACAGGTTGCCGCAAAGCTTGAGCATACGACATGCGGGGGAAGTCACTGGGTGGTTGATAAGCCCGCATAAAAGGCGGTTCTCTTAAGGCATGCTGGACTTCATCTCAGACAATGCTGGACAACGAGGAGATATTGGGCTGCGAGGGCACTGACAGCTTCTGAAGTTTGTGGGAATTGAGGCTGGCCCGCTGCCTTTAAGCGGGCTTTCCCGCCTTTTCTGCCGTTCTCATGTCCCGACATGTCTGCCCTCCGTTGCTGTCTGCCGCGCTGAGAGAGCGGAGTGACGTTTAACTCCCTCACCCGGTAGCGGATGCTGACGGTGGCGCCGCGCGCGGGGACTCCCAAGAGAGGTTTTCGCGCGCTGCGTCGGGAGCGGGCAGATACTCTCCGGGACAGCAAACGGTGAGCCACGCTATCTTTTCGTCCGTCGACTCCCGTCAGTCGGGGCTCGTCGGAATTCGCTGACGGCGCCTGGCGCCCAAGGCGAACGCTCACCCGCTGTTGCCCCGCTGCGTACGCACGGCCGAAGGGCAGTACGGTGTCCTAGTGCGTGGCCTAGCTACGCCGACCCGTCTCCCTTCGAAGCCAACGCGAGCGCCTTTGCCCTCGCTCGAGCAACCGGGCCCCTTTGTCCCGGTGTCTCCGTGGATTACCTTTACCGCGGAGACGTGCTCGTGGCACCCTGTGTAGTACTTTGTGCCCGTGGCGTGGATAAGCCTACTTGCTTTCCCGCCGCGCCTGTTTGCAACGGGCTGTACTGCGTTTGGTGTTGCCACAATAAAGTGTTGCGACTTGAGCAGTATCGTGTTTCCCGCCACGGCGACGGTTAACGCGTGCCCTGCGGCTCGCTAAGACCGGACCCACGCTGGTGGCCGTACTCCTTCGGGATACGTGTACACCACACTGGCGCCCAACGCGGTATCAAAAGCTCTAGCTTTTGACTGCTCTTAGCGAGTCAGTTCGCCTGCGCGATTCGGGCTCGTCGCAACATGGCTGCTTCGCGGGACTTTTGTCCGCTGTCCCTTTTAGCGGATGCCGCGTTGCACACGGAGGCCATTGCCTCTATTGACGGGAACCCTTCTGCACCCGTCTGTGTCGGCACCCCCTATTGCGGTGACGACACGAGGCGCCTAGCCGCTCCCTTTGGAGATGGCGCGTCGCTTCGGAATGGGCCTCTTGCCCTACCCGAACGTTATGTCTGCTTCGTGGCATGCCGCGTTGCAGCAAGAGGCCACCGCCTCTATCGACGGGCGCGCTTCGGCGCTCGCCTGTGTCGTCACCCCTTTTTGTGGTGAATACACAGCTACGTGGTAGCTGACGCGCTATCTCGTGCCCCTTGTTGTCTGCCGAGAACCTGGATTTCGGTGCGACGGCCGCTCGCGGTGCCTTAGCACATGCAAGCGTCGGGGGCGAAACAGCAGCTTCGCCGCCATTCGGCGAGAAGGGTGAGTCCCCATGCGGACAAACCTTGGCTGCTAACCAGGTAAGCGGCGCACCGCGAAGCGGCCGAGCGGGGGAGCTTTCCGAAGGCCACGAGGCCGAGAGCGAACCCGTAACGCCGACTCACGCGGCGGTTGCTGCGGTCCTGAGTGGGCGCGATACCAGACTCCCCCATTTGGGAGAATGGGAATTGCTTTCGGCAGCGAAGAGCTACTGAAGGCTCAGCAGAGTGATCCGTTTCGAGTCTCGGAGGGACGGAGCGCCGTATACGCTGCTTGCTTTGCGGCGGGCGCCGTTAAACTGTCTTGACGAGGCGCGGAGCGCCGTTACGCTGCTTGTTCTGCGGCGGGCGCGATTAGGGGGCTGAAACAGCGTGTGTCGCTGAGTCCCCGGCGGATTCCTTTTGCTGGACCATGACGGGCTCCTGCTGAAATATATAGCCACTGACGACGAGTCCATAGACCCGTTTAAGGTGGTTATGCCCAAAAGTCTGAGAGCCGCACTGTTGCGATCCTCTCACGACGAACCCATGGCCGGTCACCTAAGTGGCTCGAAAGTTTTTGCAAACTGAGCAATGTTGTGACCTGGCCCGGCACGAAGCGTGGCTTTTATCGCTATTCCGTGCCTGCCACGTCTGACAAACGGTTGAGCCAAGGGTTGGAAAGCCGCCCGGTCTTATGAACCGATTGTCAGTGAGCGTCCGTGGCGCGTACTAGCTGAAAGATCCCCTTTGGGAAAACTCAGCCGTGCCCACATCGCAGACCTGAAGCCCTTTGTCATGGTCTGACAAGCTTGCGCCAGTGCCCTGCGGCACTTCGCGCAAGCAACGGGCACACCCGGAGCGGCGGACCGCATTCGGACCCCGCACCGGTATAATCTGAGGAAGCGGTCACCTTTGTGATTTCGCGCCGGACGGCGGACTTCTCCGCAACCGAAGGCCCTCAGTTTACTGTCTAGCCTCAGTATACGTTAGCTTCTTTACGGCCTTTTCTCGTAAAGAAGTTGACCCCGCCCTGTCTGCTGCCAGTGTTTCTTTTTTTTTTTTTTGAAGTGTTCATGTGTATTTTATGTTTCTGTCTAATATTAAGTGTTATTTGTGTTTTATGTTTTTGCCAGATGTTGAGTGTCGTTTTGCTCTGTTTTCACTTTTTTTTTTCCGTGTTCGTTTCGTCTACCGCGAAGGGAGCTGTGTGTGACCTTGCGTGTCGGTGCTTGCCGGGAGAGAGAGAGAGACGAAGGACGCTTTGCGCCTACGCTCGCGCAGCTGTCGGTGGTGTGGGTGCGTGACGCTTCGATGCGAGCCCGCGAAGAGTGCGTCATGGCTTCCCCCCATCGATGCGGACGCTGGAGGTACTGGGGGGTCATTGACCCACTGCCGTCAGACCGTCTGGCTGTGCTCCGCTCTCGGCCGTCGCCGAAGAAGCCGTGCTGCCTTTCCCACCAAGGCTCCTGCGCGAGGCCAGCTGAAAGCAGCTATATGCTGCCGGCCAACGCCAGGGCGCCTTGCAGCCAATTTTGGTTCGGCCTCCCTGACCACCGGAGAGGCCCGGCTTCCCGCAACGTCCAGCTCCGTCATCGAGCCAGAAATGCGGGGCCTCTGAACAACCGAAGCGGCTTTCGTCGGACTCGCGGCTTATCAAGAGCAGCAACGAGCCATCAGTGAGCCCCTCCCGTACCTCTGACCTCGCACTCGGGCATCGCACCCAGCGGACACTGTCACGCCCTTTTCTGCCCCCTCCGCGCAGTGGACGCTATCCCCCTTAAGCACCACGAACACCAGTGCCACGTTTCTGTCCTCCCTTCCGCAGTTATTTGTATAGTGTCATGTGTGTACTTTGTTATTTATGTTTTGTTTCTCATTTGTGATCTTTTTTTTTAGCAGCAGTAACAGGGCTGGACTGAGGTTAGCTGTCGCTCATAGCAGTGTCATTTTAACTGCATGGGTGACGTCCGGCTGCCTTTTGCAGACCGGTAAAGGGCAAATTTAGGAGAGGGGGATGTGGGAATTGAGGCTGGCCCGCTGCCTTTGCGCGGGCTTTGCCGCCTCTTTTCTCATGTCCCGACATGTCTGCCCTCCTTTGCCGTCAGCCGCGCTGGGAAGGGCGGAGTGACGTTTAACTCCCTCACCCGGTAGCGGATGTTGACTGTGGCGCCGCGCGGGGAGCCTCCCGAGAGGTTTTCGCGCGCTGCGTCGGGAGCAGGGAGTACAGTCCGGGACTTCAAACGGTGAGCCACGCATTCTTTTCCGTCCGTCGAGTCCCGTCGCTCGGGGCTCGTCGGACTTCGCTGACGGCGCCTCGCGCCCGATGCGAACGCTCACCTTTTGTTGCCCCGCTGCGTACTCACGGCCGAAGGGCAGTACGGTGTCCTAGTGCGTGGCCTAGCTACGCCGACCCGTCTCCCTTCGAAGCCAACGCGAGCGCCTTTGCCCTCGCTCGAGCAACCGGGCCCCTTTGTCCCGGTGTCTCCGTGGATTACCTTTACCGCGGAGACGTGCTCGTGGCACCCTGTGTAGTACTTTGTGCCCGTGGCGTGGATAAGCCTACTTGCTTTCCCGCCGCGCCTGTTTGCAACGGGCTGTACTGCGTTTGGTGTTGCCACAATAAAGTGTTGCGACTTGAGCAGTATCGTGTTTCCCGCCACGGCGACGGTTAACGCGTGCCCTGCGGCTCGCTAAGACCGGACCCACGCTGGTGGCCGTACTCCTTCGGGATACGTGTACACCACAAGTTCTTCGCGGATGACTGAACGTATGAGCTCTCGGAAGAAATCTATTTGGCCACCGAAAGCTCCCATGTAGTTCGTAGTTGAAGCGTTGACGTGCTGTTCATATGACGGGGCCCGGTGCCTAAGAGTGCTTTCGATGGTGGTGGCTTCTGTGAGAAATTCTGACACAGTCTTGGGTGAACTGTGCACAAGCCCACCGAAAAGCTGCTCTTTCACCCCGTGCATGAGATACCGTACCTTCTTTTCTTCTGGGATGCCGAGGTCAGCTCGGTGGAAAAGACGCGTCATGTCCTCGGCATACACTGCAACCCCTTCATTTGGCTATTGTATGCGGGACTGCAGATCGCGCTCAGCTCTCTCTCAACGGTCAGGGCTGGCATATGTCCCAAGAAGTTGGCGTTTGAAGTCTTCCCATGATGTGAGGATACCTGCCCGGTTCTCACACTGAAATAGATGTGCCGCAGTTTTTCTGCGTTGTCCCACTGGTTGTGCACGGCCACGGACTCGTAATGTACAAGCCAATCTTCGACATCCTCAAGTGCAGTTCCATGATAGAGATTTGGCATTCGCAGTGTGAGTAAGGTGCAATGAAGCGGCGTTGTGCCGTTTGTACCGATTGGGTTGGTGTCGGTAGGGCTGGTCGGAGCCGTCATGTTGTTCGCAAGCAGTCCAAACTCAGGGGATTGCCCTTAGATTCTTCTGCTGACGCGGTGCACAGGAGTGACCACCGGTACGACGCTTGAGTTCTTGCTATGCGAAGGGGTTGGTGCATAGATTACCCAGCACGTCCACCAGTTTGTCATGCACTAAGAGCCGTAGAGACAAGACAGGAACAGCGGGGCAGGAAGACACGAGCATGCATCTTAAAACGAAGCGCTGACACACACACTTCTTCATTCTCTTTGCCCTTTTTGGCTGGCTAGGGCTTGCCGGGTTGCAACTCTAGGTGGCAATATGTGTGCATTTAATTTTTCTGTTTTTTGTTCGTTACCACTATTCAGGCTGTAGCACGTCTAGGGTGGCCAGGACACCCACAAGCTGATTGTATCAGCTTTTTTCCCCTGGTCTCCCACATTTTTATTGTTGTAAATAAATAAATAAATATGCATGAAAACGCTAGGGCTGGTGCATACAATGTTCCATGACAATTGCAATACACAAAAACAAGAAAACACTGGCTTAACATTAAGCCCAAGATGGCGGCGCCCATATCTTAGGTAAAATAGTCTGTATAGTCCAGCATAAGTTATCTTGAAAGCTAAGGGTTCGTCACATGAATAAACCTGGAATCGCCCAAGCATTCTTACGCTAAATTTGCTGTCTTATGTTGAACATGCTGTCTATCAGCTGCACTACTGAATGGCAAAGCATTGTGCAAAAGAATTGTTGCGTGAAACGTAAAGGTGGTGTCGCACTGGCGGTGGGGCATGTGTGTTGATGCCAAACTACTTATGAGGTCTTTTTTTTCTTATTGATTTGTCACTTGTTTTGTTTCTCACTTTTTTTTTCATGTTAGGAGAATATGTTGTAGCAGACAGAAAACACAAGCAGACTTTTCCGCACTTTTTGTTCACATGCTTGGGCGTTCGAAGATGTCCCAAGTGACCATAAGGACTGCAACCTTTCGGGGTCATGCCTACACCTAAACACAAGAAAGTAGATGAGAGAAAACCCATTGGCCTAGCAATGTGTTGGTTCACGCATGCAATGCAGAGGTTTGGAGATTGGCTTCAATGGGTGGCAAGATTTCGTTTTTATTTTTTTTTTTGTCCTCTTCCACTTTCCTAGTCTCATATAACCTTTGTAGGCCAATAAAAGGCTACAAATACTTTCCTTTGCAATAGACATTTTGCTATCGACCTGCTTCATACGGTTGAATCTAAAGAAAAAGTGACAAAGATATGGCATGAAAAAGACTAAACCATTGCATTTGCAACAGATTTATTTCAGTTGGGAACTATCTTATATAAACGTCTCTAGACTGAGAACTTACAACGGATGATTACGAGAATGGCACACCTATTTCGTGTTTCCGTTGGTTGCTGGTGCCGTCGCGGAAGAACTCGTTCACCAGAGACCCCACTTCCTGGCACAGTGCTCCGTCGAGCGCATCGCAGGCCATGACGGCACCACCTGCGTACGCGCGTGCTGCGACGTCAACCATTACACTCCGAGAACTGCAGAAACAGAGGGACATAGAAACTCGCACCTAAAGGAGTATTGAGACATACATTTTAACATCTCAATTTTTTTTTTGTTGCAATAAGTAGTGAACAACCCACTGATCCTAGCTCGAAATCTCACACACTCGAGAGTGCGACGGTTAATTACTTGGAAACTGTTTTATTGCGCCCAGTCGCAGTTTCAGCTTTAGAGAATCCCGAGTAAGGTCGGAGTGGTTTTGTTGCAAACATGGCTGACCACATGAGAACACAACACTCCACTCATGTGAGCAGACAAGTTGACAACTCTTTTCGATGAAGGCTCTCGGGGCGCTGCTATCAGCCCTTCTAGGTGTAGTAAATATCCGTGACAGCCTCCAAAAATGAACTGCCTAGTCAACAGCTTCGGTTCAATTACCGTGCAAATCTATATAGGAGGTATGCCCTCTTTCTGCTGATAAGGTTGTCAGGAAAGAGTGCTCATAAGGATCATGGCATCCAACACGAAACGAACCCTTGATGCTAGTGGTTCTTGTTTGTTTGTTTACATTAAAAGCAAGTTGATGTCGACATCGAAAGGTAAGGCCTTTTGCAGGCAGCTGCGCAATGCACACTTTAAAAATAATTTTGAATAGATTCTAGACAAACTAGCCAGTGATATTTTATAGACGACGAGTGCGTGTCCTCACAAATATATCCCAAAAGTTGTCTCGCCTTCAAAATATTGTGTCAGTACTCTTTTAAGGGCAGTCTTCTACTCAACAGGAACTCTTCCTGTCAAACAAGAGTGTTTTTCCTTGAGTCTCTTGTTGGCTCACCGGCTTCATAGCAGTTGACATCCCCGTATGTAACAGACACTGCAGATGCTGTACGTTAGCAGCATACTCTAATAAAAGTTGATGCACGAAATCTCAGTAACAGGCTCACTGCTCGAGCATGTCACGCGCACAAATACTGCACAGCCAAGAAAGTTTTACGGTGCATAAAAGTGCAGAAAGTTTTACGGTGCAGGAAAGGTAATTACGCCACGAGTACTTGAGAGGTCTGTTAGTCAAACAAGTAAGGTTGCATACATTTGCAACTGAAGTACAAAACGGCGGTAAAGGTCGAGAAATTAGAAATATTGCACATTTTTGCTGTACCATGTTAATTAAGCTTGGTGCTGACAAAACTGTTTGTCGTAAAATTGCTGTGCCAAGGTTGCATGTCATGTTGATGTAAATGCAAGAACAGTGCGCCAGGCAATGCCAGGCTTCAACAATGTTCTATATTGGATATATATTTGTAAGGTATGGATGCCTGTGTAATTAAAAAAGGGTGCATTTCGATGAAGGCAAAAGGCTAAAGGTTCGTGTACTTTGATATAAGTGCATGTAAAAAATACGAGATGGTCAAAATTTCAGGAGGCCTTCACTACAGAGCCACGCATAATTATATCATGGTTTTGCATTGTAAAACCATAATTATTGGAAGAGGGCCTGTGCAGTGATGAACTGTGTAGATGGCTGTAAGTATTGTTGCTTCTCTATCAGATATTGCCTAAAGTCATTGCTGCACGTGTTTTTCACCAGTCCTTGGCTGTTGCACCATCCTTACATTCACTACGTCCTACCAACATGCCAATGTCTCTACCCTTTACAGCTGTGCCGAAAACCAAAAAACAACCGACCAAGGCTATGCACGAGAAAGGGGGGGAGGGGGGAACCAGTCTAATTATGATTCTATGTTTATGTTGGTTTTGCCTTTTGTGAATCGCATATGCTGGATCATCTACAAGCCATGCCCCAACTTTTCAACACTGTTGGGAAAAATCCGCTATTTTCAGACCACGGTGCAAATTAATGATATGCTATTGGGCTTTTTTCCTTACCAATACCTTAATTAATTCATCCTCACCAGAGAAACCCATTCTGCAACTTTTATCCAGCTACACACTACAGATTAACTTTGAGCTCCAATTCCTCAATTATGCAATTCCTCAATTCCTCAAGATTCCAGATTGGCGCACAGTGAACTTAAAGTGCGATTGGTTTTCGTGATCCTCGCACGTGCGAATTCATACGCGGGCCTCCTAAAACTATGCACGTGCACTGCCACATAGTACACACTTGCGTGCGCCGATGTTTCAGCCGGCATTCGTGAACTATTCAGTGATTATATATGTTATGCAGTTACGCGCAGTGAAGTAGCCGTGCGTTTGTCAATGCAATCAGGGTTCTACGCCCACCGCAGGCGTTGCGTAAGGCTTTTTATACCTATGCTTCCGGGGATGTGGTGACAGTTGCCGACGATGCTACGGTCGTAACCGCACCCGGCAATCTCGTTCCTGGCCACATCGGCGACACAAGCTTGCCGCCAAGTCGAATGTCGCGGAAACAAGTTTCACTTCTCACAACACCGGGGCCGTGCTCGTCCTCCCGTGCACTGCATCGACGTTTGCCTCGGCACCGCACAACACCACACCTTCACCGCTGCACTTATGCACAACCACTAGCGTTCCACTGAGGCGTTGCACAAACACGTAGTACTAGAGAAACAAATTAATTGCGAGCACGCCGATAAGAAGTTAAGGCTACCAGTTAAGGCTACCACCCGGCCTCAGTCGGTTTTTCGGCGCGCACACACGCGACAAGCACGCTCCGATGTTACCGAAGGTGGGTTTTAAACTTGGCCCATGAAATGAAACGACGAATGAAACGGATCTTTGATGTCGGTAGACCGCGTCGCGTTAATGAATCTGTTCCGCATGGCTGCCGCTAAAGGGCAGCACCACTCGCAGATGTGTTTTGGCGGGAAATTTGAAAGGGTGAAAGAAATTAGACAGACGAAGTACACGCGGTTAAAGTTGGCGGTTGAAGTGACTGGGACGCCGTTTCTGCAGCCCTAACCGAGAGTTTGTCTGTAGGGGATGGAGGAAAGGGACATTAAAGATGAGAAGTAGAGGAGAGAGCCCACAGCAAGGTGGCCTGAAAAGATCTCCCCAGAGACTAATTGCTCTCCATGATCGCAGTGGTCATGTTACTGTGAAAAAACAACTGCTTGCCAAAACAAGGTTAGGAAATGGGAGAGGTGGGAATGGCAGGGAGGTTGGCCATTTCATAATAACCGATACAGTACCCTACACTGGGGAGGGGGTTGGGGTAATAGTGTTAAAAGTTAGGGGTGCTAAAAGACAGAGACCGTGAACACATAGGCGTCAACCACTTCCATGCTGTTGCACCACCACTCCTCAATCTAGACTTCGTCATGCCCAAAAACTTGGTGTGCTTCAGTTGCATCAGAAAACAAGACTTTCAACTGGTCAAGAAGTCTACACCCAACTATTCACCTTTTCAAGAAATACAATTAGCTGTACCGAGGCCAACGCTCACTCATTAGTAAAATAAAGCTAGGGTGCAAGTACTGCACTCCTGTAAGAAAAGTGCACCGAGTCATGTGAAGCCAGTCGCACTAACTTGCACATCAGCAGCCCTGTCAAATGTTGGCCATCACAGTAATGGCCAATGTTGACACCCTTCTGCTGCAGTTACCTGTTAAGTTGCAACGCTGTGTGTTATTGTGAAATTGAGGTTTATTTAATGCATATTCAATAAGGCTGACCCATGCAGGTTTGAGGGGGCTCGCCCTCTGCAATCTTCCCAGCAGACACTCACCTCCCCCTGTTCCAACCTCCCTTCCACCAACACAGTTCTAATGACGGGGATTTTAAGGGGACACTAAAGGCAAATAACAATTTATGTCAGAGTGAAAACTCAATGATTGACAAAGTCTAAACCAGTAATATTATCAACCGCAGAGATCTACTTACCGAGAAATTAAGGTAAATGCACGACAACACATGCGCCACAAGTAGACATTTGCGAAACGATCCCAGATGACACGGAGAGCAACCCCCTACAATTAATCACTAGTAATCGAACTAGCTGCACTAAATAAAGAACCTTCTGTGCATCAAGAGACGCAATAAAATGCTGCTTGTTCTTTTCTGTCCGATTCGTGGAAAAAAAAAGAACTTGGCATTACCATGGGGAATGGAGCGAGTGGTTCAAAAGCTCCATTCTTGGGCACCTAGCGAGGCCCAGTTGAACCAAGCACGCTTGCCATCTTGGAGGCCATGGCAGAAAATTGTTCAGCAGCCGTTATTGCTGCTGTGGCTTTTGCTACTTTCGCTCTGCTGCTACTAGTGTAGCAGCAGAGTTTCACATCACTAGTCCCGTTTAGCACGGCACTAGTGACGTGAAAGAGTACACTTTGAGGCACACTTCAAGGCAGGGTAACTTGAAGTGCACTAATGCGATGCCGACCACTAAAAAAGCACTTCCTTGCCACAAAAGTAGCACTACGAATTTTCTGGGCAGCTATTTCTACAGTCAACGTTGACTTAATATTTGCCTTTAGTGCCCCTGTGCCAAAAGCACAACTCAATTACGAGACTTGCCACGGTGAAGAACTTCAAATCAATTTTGACCAAACGGCTTTACAACATATGTGCATCAAAATCTAGGTCCAAGGGTACTCTTAGATTTTTTCTGAATACAGGTCTAATAAGAGAAGTGGCTACAATCTGCAGGTAAATTCCAAAAGATTCTTTTCTCAGCCCTCACTGCCTATCTAGAGTTCACTGGGAAGGAATTCAACCTAACAGCTGACATTGCAACTATGTGAAGGCTATCCAGAATTGCATTCTTTCAAAATTAAAGGATGACAAAGATTCTTAGTAAAAGCGAGTGGAACCCTCCTACAAAGACACTACTGCCAGCTTCTTCCCGCAAGGTGTGGGAGACACTACAGTCAGAAAATGATTACCGAACAGAAGCAATTAACCGTGCCAAAACGGACGTGGCGATCTAGTGGCCAACACCCTTCTAATGACTGGCAAGCTTGTTGCCCTTACCCCCCAGCCTGGCATCTTAGGCCTGGCAGGGTAAGTCCTCGGTAGCTACTGGCAGGGAATCGCACAACTGTGACCGTCATGGCAAGGTACTGGGCAGTTAGCAGCAGTAAAGAATTAACTTCTACCAACATCACCAAGAAGCTCCAAGAGGCTTCTTAGTCCCATGTGGTACTTTAGGTTGCATGCAAGGCGTGCCCGAGACATGTGGCAGAAAGATAATGTTCCACATTCACTGCAATCACCACAAGTAGCACTTGCAAACAAGCAGGCAGAGCGTCGTGGCAGTAACACGAAGATTGTATGATGAATTTCTGTCTGCTGATCATTTTTTTTTCCCATCTACTTTGGTTCATTTTCCTCTTTATGTCAGACTCCTAAATTATTACAGCTCAAGTACAATCTACAAATAAGCACCCCCTAAGTCTTCCTGAGCTTCGTAGGGTTGACTTGCAAAAAACCCTGCCCCTCTACACTTTCATTCGCCTCAAGGAGTCGGGTTAGTTGTGTACCCCGCTCGTTTTTTTTGGAGTTCCCACCATCGTCGTCACACCTCTACCTCAACCTCCACGACTAATCTCTAAGCGTCAGCGATACCAAACATGAAGCCATAAGAAAGTGACAAAACACGGGGGCGTGTCAATGAAAAACATTTCATTTGTCAATGAATAAAGGCTTTGTACCCTGCAACGATATGTGAAAAAAATGACAAGCATTCAAAGGTATCCCTTCCCACCTCCCGCTTGCCCATTTGTTTGAAGTAATTGTCGTGTCTTTGGCAGCAAGTGTGTCGCGAACACAGTTCGGATCCGGGCATTCTTCGCTTCCACAGAATCCATTTCGGGAGAAACCAGCTGGAATTGTCTCGGCACGAGAACCTCGTTCTTCACCTGTAACCATCCACAGATCCACAGTTCGCCACACGATATGTTTCCTCACAGGGCCGCAAATATTTTTATATATAAAAAAATAAATAAGAGATGACTTAGATGAACACATGATGGGCAAGCAAGGAGAGCTGAAAGTATCTTCTAAACACTCATAGCTCTCCTTCCGATTGCACTTTCTTTGGTTTTGCTTTTTGAAGGTTGTGTGCATGACTGTCATAATGCGATGCTCCACGGAAAAAAAAAAAAATGTCTCGAAACGTCGTGCTCGAGAAACGTAAGCCCGGTTTTTCAGCTTGTTCCCTCCGAGATCACGGCCTGCAAGCAGAAAGAAACGAAAGGAAAGAGTATTAACAACCTTCGCTGCAAAGCCTGTGGTGCACAAACTACACAAGACGGGTGTCAGCTCCACCCACACTCATCGCTGTCCCTCCCACAGCGATTTCGCATAAAGGCTCCATCCAATAGCTGTTACTTATTTTTGTGACAACAAGCAAGTTGTCCGGCGTTTCAGACCGCTGACTTTCCCACCACGACACTTGCTCGTGTCGCCGGTTTCAGGTCGGAAATTTGAATATCCTGGTAAATTTCATCAGGGATTTTGACATCACTGCTAGGCCAAGCGTGATGTTTTGGGTAGTAACAATTCAAGAGTCATTATATCAAAGCTGCATGTTGCACGAAAGTAGGTTCGTTATATTCGAAATTTGTAATAAAGATATATTCTTAACACTTATGTAGGCTCACAACACAATTGTAGGCTCAGGGCTAAGGGTCGACTGAAGCCTTCAGAAAGCAGACAGAGGCAGCGTTAGGAACAAGACCTTTATTGACCGCGCCCAAGCTCGACTGCCCGGCGGCCATTTGGCCGTGCCTGCGTGAGCTCATGCACCAAAAACAAGGGTGATAGCCACACACTGTATTTATTGAATAACTATTTTTTATGAATTTTGTTATAACCGATAATTCGTTATATCCATGTTCATTATATCAAAGTTTTATTGTATTTAGACTCACAGAGAAAAAGTACTTGAGGTTGGAGCGGAAACCGGCTAGCACGACAGTTTGTCACAGGCGAAGAGCAGGTTGCTCAAGCAGTTCTGTGGGCGGAGCTTACGTTTTTCTCTTTTGAGTTTCAGCACAACCATCACACAAAGGTGAGACCAGCACTACGAAAGACTGTGCCTGCTGTAGTGGTCACCGACACTTGACCCAAAAAATGTGTGGCAGCTGCACTACTGCGAAATTTGGGGAAGTGCGTTCACGGACAAACCAGAGATTCTTGTTCGTAGAGTTCCCACTGCCACATTTACCAAAACGTCGATGACGTCAATGTTCGAGGTAAACGTGCACGGCTTCCCCCGCACGAGTAGAATCACGTTGGGCCGATTCGCAAACCCCGCATGCGACACGTGCGCTACTCCTTGATGCACTTTTTCAATCTCCTTCTTGTCCCGGCAGTTCAACTAGACATCCTCTGCAACCAGTTCCGTCGCGCTGTTTCCCCATCTAGTGTAACGCGACGCCGGCAAAGCGTAAGGGGAAGGACATCCACACGCTTGACGAGGCCGTGGCTCTTGCACGGCCGTGGAGTGATCCACAGGTTTCCGAAACGTTCTTAGCAACATTTAATCAATTTATTACAATTACTCCATTCCAATTCAGTTATTAGTACTATTTTAAACCTTGATCACTCATTTAAACCCGGGTTTGACCATTGCTGTACTGAGCTCTTTATTGCCCATACCGAGTGCTTTATTGTGAACATGATCGCGCACATGAGATGCATGAATGAACGGCAAGCCGAGCCCCTTAAGTGCACCAGACTTAAAAGGTACCACATCGCCAAATCCCTTCCATTTTCCCGAACGCCTGGGACGTATAGTTGGCCACAACCAGACAAAAAGTACGGGGTCTGCCCTGTTTGTCGACATGTCACCAGAAATAATTTACATAGACGATCAATCATATTCAAGGTTATCTCATTTTCTTGACTTCGGGCAATTTGGGGTCCTTGGTTTGATAGAGACAAGTTTGCCATACATTTGGGTTGCTGGGTCAGGGTCAACGACGATACAGTGAAGCAAATGAAACCTTTTACACCACTGTCGCTCACAGTCACTTTCGATCGTATTCAGGCACAATCTGGATTGAATTTCTCGACCGTGAATAGCTCCTTTACGCAAGCTGCAGAAGGAAACCCTTCACCGTTATGGCTTTTGATGGGACCTTATAACAACAAGTAGTGCACTATGCGACACCGGCGTAAGACAAAGACTAGAAAGTATCCTTTTCCAAAATGTGTAGCAATGATTTTAGCAGAGAGAAAGTGCTTATGCTTCGCAACGAAGCCTGTTGCCTTCACCCTCTTTATGCAATCTCAAGGCAAGCGTACCACGCTTCTATGGATGGAGCCGCAGCATTTTCGAGCTTGCAAAAGACTATAGTCAACGAATCAGGGCACAGCATTGCTCAATCATTTAGCTCCCTAACACGTGATACAACACAACAACATCAACGCACCATTAAGTGGACAGAACGGCTGTCTGAGCATATTGGGGAATCACTGACACTCAAAAGTACGAGACTCTAACCATACGGGGAGACAATGTGCTTGTCTTCGTGTCTCCCTGTGTGTTTACGCGCTCGTATTTCAAGCACCGCACCGAACAACGTCGCATGACGAGCTACTAACCTCCATCCTTGCCCTTTCTCGACTCAGTTCCAGCTGGTGTCGTTTCCAGCTCCCCACTCGTTGCCGGTCCCGCCGACCGGTGCAGCGGGCGTGGCTGACCAGTCCTCGATGGCAGCTGCCGACCAGTCTTGGGTAGCCACGGGCGGGGGTGGCGCAATAACTGGTGCCACAGTGACAGGCGGTGGAAAGGTCGGCACTTCAACAGCGGTGGACCACTATACCATGGGAGAAGAGAAAAGACATGTAAGTAACACTAAAGTGAAATGACGAATCGGCTTACATTGACGAATTCATTGGGGACCTCAGTGTCGTTCACTTCTCCATCATACGTGCACCGATAGAGGAGAAAACTGAGGTCAAAGTTTTCAATTAAAGATTTCTCGCTGAAATCTCCAGCAACACCGCAGATTTCAATGTGCATTTTTAGTATTTTGCCAACATTGGCTTAAAGATATTTTCTGAAACATGGCAAGTTACGTCTATGAACCCATAGTTTTATTCTTAAATTTTGTGCTGAAACCGCTGCAGGTGATGTCATGAATTTCGAAGAGCACTTTTGGTGTTTTAACTACTTTGGCTCAAAGAAAGTTCCCAAAATTGGGTACGTTGAGTCTGTGGCCCCCACAGACAATGTACATCACAGTAATATAGCATCAAAACTGCATTCTATGCAGTTTTGATGCTTTTTGATGTTTAACCTTATATGAAAAAAACCTATGGTATGTTGAACATTGGCAAGTGAATCAGTGTGAAGCTGGGATTTCACTAATGAATGTCCGACCTATCATAAATTTTGTTCAAATGTGTTTATAAAACCAGTTTTTGTTGCATTGCAAGCCGTTCGGATTCTAGTTTATTGTAATATGCTGCCTGCCGGGGTAGATTTATGGTGCTGGGCCGCCGACCCAATCGGCACGATTTCCATCCTGGCCATGGCAGTCACATGTGGCAAAGATAAAATGGTAGAGGCCCCCGTGCTGTGTACAATGCTTGTCAAAGAACATCAGACGGCCAAAATTTCCGGAGCCATCCACTACGGCGTGTTCATAATGATGTCATGGTTTTGGAACGTAAAATGCCATATGACATATTATATCGAGATCAAATTTTTTTTCGAGGGACGGGGCTGACCTATTGAAGGCTTGAAAAATGCCTGTGTTGTATTAATGTTTTTAGGAATATACATACCTCATCTATACATCAGACCCCCCCCCCCTGAATTCTGTCTACAGGCCTGTATTGTATTATACCATGCTATGCCAATTTACTTTGCTACTCTCTCAGTTTATTATGTGCACAAAATCTTCTACACTTTATACACTTTCCCCTGCAAATCTAGGCAAACTTGGCAAGTTTGATCAAAGTGTGTCAAGAATTCAGAAAAAAAAAAAGTTTGCCTTCTTTCCCTTCTCCCTCCACTCTCCTTTCCTAGCACTGGGGCTCTTCGATTTTCAGGCCGCGGGCAGCTCTCTGGCAGCCAGAGCTAGCCCGAGGGCTAGTCAGCTAGTTCAGGTCTGGACAGGAAACAGCGTCGTGGTCACATGTACGGGGAACCCGAGACAACCCAAAGCTGCCCGAAGATCGCAAAATCATAGCTGGGGCAGCCAGCGTAAACGTAAACATACTCTATCGTCGTGGCAACAAACGAAACAATGCGCCGCGTGTGCGTTGGTTTTTTCCTGCATTTATTGCTTGGAAATACATAGCTAAGCTCGCCTAAAAGCTGTAATAATATCCTCAAGCGTATGTATTTGGGGTACGACTTCGTACGATCGCACCATCCCTCGCCGCGTCCGCAAACGAAACAGCCAGCTGGCGCACGCTGCCTTGAGAACGATGCAAGGCGAGCTGCCGCGACGCTGACGACTTAACAAGCTGACGTCTCTTTAGTACATGTAACAGTCACTGCACAACACGACACGAAATCACGTGAAAGTGATCGTGTCCCCAAAAGAGCTCGAGGATATATACCTGCTCAGCTATCAAACACGCGTTGACCAACTTACGTTTTTTGTCTAAGGTTTAGACATGCATACGTATTGGTACCACGAGTGCGCGTCCTATATAAAATAAACTTTTGCATGACACATTTCCGACCCACTTTGGAACTTGCCTGAGCCTGCTTTACGTCCTAAGTGACACTTAACAAATGTCATGTATACCCGCTTTGATTTGACCTACTAGGTCATAGTACATACTGCGCAACATTGTTACGAAGAGGTGAAAAAAGACAAAGCCAATGATGAAATGGGCAACGAAAGGATGAATACATTTCTGAATCCATTCTCAGTTTGTTTGTTTTTTTCTCGCGTCGTATCGTATAATATCATACCACATGTGCTGACCCATAAATAGAAATGGGTTCGCACGGCATTCGCGACCAGCGAGCATCACTAACAGTCGCGATCTAGTGCCTTCTATCACCACCGAAGGTCAATCGAGTAGTCAGGACAGAAGTTCTAAGAGGTTCACGCACGCAAACATACGGCGAAGAGAGCTAGTAGTTCGACCACAATCGTCTTTGCTAAGTGCATTGAAAGCAGGCATGGCTACACAAACGACTACTACGAAATAAAAAAATGTAACTCCAAAGTTGTCTCTATGCGTGCGTACGAACATGTAGTACATAACTGTCGAGGCATGTGCACGACGCAGTTAGCAGGCAACAGTTCGCCGCATTGTTCACAGGAGGAAGCTTCACGGGAAACATAACAAAAGCGATGAACAGTAGCTTCAAACACTCGCCGCCACTCGTAATCACTTTATCTCGCTAGGCGGAACAGGCTTTAGAAGATAACGCGTAACGACAAGCGAGGGTGCAGTCCTCAAGGGCCCACATTGCAATCCGTCCAGTCCTTACAAAGGTGGCGCCGAGCGCGTACCATATCTTTTCGGCGCCTGCTAGCCCGAAACCTGCCCAAGACCTTCCACAGAGCTTCCACGACTAAATTGTCTTAGAAGCCTCTGGTGACCCTCGGGCTCCCCACGGGTCACCAGAACCATCCAACTCGAGAAAAATCAACGCCAACCCGAAGCGCCAACCGAAAGCGCACCGCGAGGGGTACGAAGCAGCCCGAGAAAAACTAGCACGCTCTGGCAGGCTCTGGCAGCCCGTGGGTGGCCAGAAGTGGAAAATCGAAGAGCCCCACTGTAATCTGGGCCACAATGTATTCCATGAGGCGCAGTGAACGATCACTAGGAAGGGGTTCACTCACATCCGCGACGTCGGGCTGTGTTCCAGTTATGTCCCCGCCAGCCCACTGCTCGGTCTGGTACTCGACCGTCTCCTTCAGGCCCCGCTCGGGCAAAGCCTGTTGCCCCTGCTCCTCTTTCTCGGCCTGAAATAGACAAACATTGAAGAAGTAGCAGGAACCACCAGCGACTACGAGTGTCCAAAGTCAAAGTGGCAAAATTCTTGAAACATAAATAAATATGCACTCAGACTTCGATATAATAAATCTGGATATAACTAAATATTGGTCATAACGAAGCAAATGAAAAATAGCCTAGCTATAAATATTAGAGTATTAGGAATGTACCTTTATAAACAATTTTTGAATATAACAAAATTACTTTCGTGTAATACAGTTGAAGCTGCTTATAACAATCCTCCGTGTAATGAATTCCTCTTTATAACAAAGTTTTTCTATTCTCTGCCATTACTCCATAGAAGCACATGTAGTTGTGACCTCTATGTAACAAAGTTACAGTGGGAGACATGCTTGATATAAAGAATTTTCAGCACAGACAATCCAGAAATTTCGCCACGAACTCTGTCATTTTGGCACCGGCTTGCATCTTCCACGGTCGCCCCGCCGTCAACGAAGCGCGAAACAGCGGCGGTGCTGCGCTCTTAGCCCAAGCGACTCCCAGGAGAAATCAAGCGCTCGAAAGTCTCTTTGTGTTGAAAGTGGACAGATGCTAGCCGAAAGAGCGCGCCCGCCAGCAATGGCGACCGCATCCTTAAACTCAAAGTTAACTGTTGCTACTCGAGCGACACCCCCCCCCCCCCTTGTTATTCATGCTTGTTCAAGACAGGTGGTTTCCTTTCTGTTGTTTGAGCATTTGACGGCAGTTCTAAAACATGGGGGGATGTACCGTATGCACCCTCCTGGTGATAGAGATGGGCCGGCTCGATCGATCTCTGCTTCAGCCGCACTCGAGCGCTTGTACTCCAGCTCATAAAAGTTACGATGCGCGGGAGCATGTTCTTAATTTGGACTTGTTACAGAACATGCGGCTACGACAAAAACTCGCTGGGAGTGTCCACATAATCGCTATAACAATAATGTAGCTTTTAGCACTAAGTAAGTGTTCTGTGCTAGCTCTGCCTTCAGTGCCCCTTTCATTTACCTTGAGTTTTTTTTTTCTTAGAATTTTCTACCGAACCTTCATTTAACGAAATCCTTTTTATGACCAATTTTTTCTGGGAATTTGTCAATTTCGTTATATCCAGGTTTAGCTGTATGAAACTTTGTTATAATGAGGTATGAGGGTACATCAGCTGCAACTCTATGGAAGCTAGCAAGAATTCTTGAAGAGGATGCAGTCGCACCACGATAATGATTTTAAAACCCATAATGTGGTTTCCTTTTTCGCTCCTAGACTGAGTAATAAACAAAGATACTTTGTGCCGTGGAAATAAACAAAACTGTGGTTACTTGTATAGCCTTTAATCGGTTGCTCTAGATAGCATGGCATCTCCGTTTTTCACATAGCAGCCTCTGGCAATTACTTCCGGTAGCACACAGCTAGATCCATTCGCAAAGGGCCACGCTCACAATAATGAAATCTAATTGCGAGATGTACCAACTTGCACATTTTGCTCGCCGGTCCTTTTGCACTTTTCACTACGTAACCCGTGATGTGTGGTACGGAGTATAGCACAAAAAGGACAAAGGAATAGGTGAAGGAAACAGAGATTGTGGCACTCAATGGTCCCTAAATTAGTCTGCTTCCTTCACCTCGACCTTTCAACTTTTTCTACTAATTAGTTGTATCTCAAGTCAATTGGTACCAGCAAGCCAATCTCTAATAGCAAATAAACTTTCAATGTTGTTTGAAAATTCCAACCAAAATGCACCCACATCCCTAGTCTCTCACTGAGCATGGTACTGCCATCTTCAAAGCCACTGTGTATGGCAAAACACTTCCCCCATAAGTGATAATAACAAACTTTACCCAATGAAAATGCTTAATTTACCGTTAGCTCAGGGCTTTCTGCTTCTTTCTGCACAGGAAAGGCAAAAGTAAGTCCCGTCTCCAAATGAGTACACTGTGTCGCAAAGGGTTACACGGTAGACTCTCGGTAAATGAAACTGCTGCTCAAATGACACTGCCTCCAACATGATTGGTTTCACACTTGAATTCTGCGCCTCCGTTCATCTCTCAGAAAACGGAACTTCTTTTATATTAAACACATTTTCCTAGTCCATCTGGTTCTGTTTTGCAAGCGCCTATTGTAATTGCATAAAAACAGTATTTCAAGTTCATGTGATCAGCAGCGAGGCTTTGAGACAAACGTATCGACCAGGCTCAAAGCACCCATGCGAGGCAGTGATGTGCCAATGCCCACCTCCTCGGGATCGCGGTAGAAGAACAGGTCGACCATGATCTCCCAGGGGATGTCGCGGAGGATGGATCCGCGCATGCGGAGCACCTCTCGCGTCAGCATCCACCACAGCAGTCCGATGGAGTGCTGGCTCTTGTTATTGCACGGAATGGCAATGTCCACGTAGCGGAGGCTGGCATCCGTGTTGCAAAAGGCAATGACGGGCAGGTTGACGTACGATGCCTCTGTGATGGGCTGGTGGTCCGCTCGCGGGTCGCACACGACCAGCAGCCGAGGCTCGCGAAATGCAGCCTGGATCTATGGACACAGGAGCAGTTTGTTTTTCAAGTGTCTTGCAGTTGAAAAAAACATGCTGCTAATTAGCCAAAAAGCGAACACAGCACAAATAGCGTGAAATATAGACGTGACAGCAGCAACAATCCAACTTACCACGGCGCTTTATGACACATTAATTAGATAACTAACAAACTATTCACTCCATTATTAATACTGTCAGCCCTGCTGTAGGGCTATCACAGGAGTGAAAAACGCAATATTATAATAAACCGAACTTCACGTTAACACAGAAAAAACTGCACAAATAGAGTACATACGTGCAGTAGCGCGCAGTCTAGAGATCATACAGGGCACAGCTCATGGCAACATGAAGACAAATCTAATCTCCCGAAAAAGCACGCACCAATGCACCCCAGGTTTCACCATGAATCTAAACAAGACAATCTGAAAATGAGGATGGATGTGGGTGTGCAGTGGCCATAGCGATCAGACAAAACCAAGAGCTAGAGCATCCTGCCGATATGAACACTTGCAAGCTGTCAATACCATTTCAAACCACCTCTGTTACAGCAGTTCACTGTCCAGACGTCACGACCAAAGTTGAAATACCTGGTTAGTGAATGTTCCAGGCGTGAAGCGGCCAGCAATAGGCGTAGCACCGGTGAAGCTGGCGAACTTGAGCACTGCCCGCTGTCCGTATGCGCGCGACGAGATGGCGCACACTTCGGCCGGGTTCTCAATGGCCACAATGGCACGGGCGGCCAGTAGCAGCTTCTCCCACGTCTTCTTCAGGTTGATAAGGTGAATGCCTGGAACGAATGCCAGACAACATTATGCATTAAGAACTCATTACATTCACTTCTGCAAGTCCCCGTCTACATAGCATTTCTAAATTGTCGTTTTTAAAAGCTCCTGAACTACTGTTCTGAGTAATCTTCAAACAACCTCAGTATTGGAGCCTCCTGAATTGATTATTCCAAAATTTCTCAAATCCCTTAAAGGGACACTAAAGGCAAATATTAAGTCGACCATTACTGTTGAAATAGCAGTCCAGAAACCTCGTAGTGCGAAGTTTGTGCCAAAGAAGCACTTATTTTTAACAAAATCCCATTGTAATGGTTCGCATAGCGTAAGCGCACTTTGATTGATATATGCGGGGTTTAATGTCCCAAAACCACCATATGAGTATGAGAGACGACGCAGTGGAGGGCTCCGGAAATTTCGACCACCTGAGGTTCTTTTAATGTGCACCCGAATTTGAGCACACGGGCCTACAGCATTTTCGCCTCCATCGAAAATGCAGCCGGGATTCAATCCCGCGACCTGCGCGTCAGCAGTCGAGTACGTTATCCACTAGATCACTGCGGCAGGGCCCGCGTTAGCACACTTCAAATCCTGCGTCTGAATGCAGACTGTCAGACGTCGCTATTACCGTGCCCAATTTTGCCTGCCTTGACTACGTGGCCGCCAATGCCAGTAGCAGCAGAGCAAAAGTAGAAGGAGCCACAGTAGCAACAACGGCCATTGAACCATTTTCTGCCACCTCGGAGGCAATAGTTCTTCCACGGCCGCCTGAATCAGGTGCGGGCGGCAGTGTTTCTCCGGCCATTCGATTCGGCGCACGCCCCATTGAAAAAATGTAATTGGACAAGTTCCGTCGTGCGCTGCAACACGGCACTCTTGTGCTACTCCCCTACAGACGACGCAGCGTAGACAGGCTTGGAGAAATGCACATTGTACGACATTCATGTGGTGACTGGAACAAAGGAACACTGATATATATTCTTATTCGGGCTTGACACAGTGAGTGTTGTTCTCTGTAGCATGCTATGATCAAGACAGAGCCAAGCAGCGTGAGGCGACTTCGTGTGGCGCAGCTTGTTCGCAAATTTCGCCTCCATGACACATGTATTAGGCTGACTGACTACGTGATCTTCCGCACTTTTCATTGTTTGTTTTAGCGATCATTTCTCCCACTGCCATCTAAATTGGTGCGTGCCAATTTAGGCGGCTTTGTTCTGCAAGGAATGCATTTTGTCGTTGTCGACCCTGCATATATAGCGACGTTACACAGCCCAGCTTTGCCGTCACAGCCTCACATTGCTGGAAAACTAAAACGTAGCGCTGGTAATGCTAGTCGTTTTCACCTGCATGATGATTGGCGAAATTTAGTTGTGGGCTCGACACTTAGCATTTTTAAGTTCCCACGGTACGACACTGTTGCGAATGCAACTTTCTTATCTAAGTGCAGGCCGCATGTAAAAGACTATGAACGTGAAAATGATGGGCCATGCTAGTCCCCTGCGAATTATAGAGTGCCAGGGATCGGTCCCCCCATCACCAAAGTACTTCCTTTCACTTAAATGAATCTTGTCGTTTCAAAGTGCGACATCGTTAAAGACATCGTTTTGCAGAAATTATGCCATCGGCATCTGTGCGTGAGTGGGAAAGCTGCGTTGGCTGTGAGCGGAAATTCGAAGTAGATGCAATCAAGATGGTGTTTGCACTTCGTCCTTCCTTACGGTAAAGTGTAGGTCTCCGCCGAGAAGGGAAGGCTTCGTGCTGACGATTGGGGAGGCGATGGTGTGTGTGTGTTCTTCCGTGCATGAGTGTGTGCGAATGTGCGTGTATGTGAGAGTGCGCGCTCGTCTGCTTGTGTGGGTGCACTTGTGTTTGTGGTCGAGTGCACGCGTGTGTGTGTTCTTTTGAGTGTGAGTGCGTGTGGATGTGCGAATGTGCATGTATGTGGGCGAGTGCACACACCTGCACGTGTGTGTTCTTTTGTGCATGCGAATGTGTGTTTGTGGGCGCTCTTTCCTGAGTGTGTGCAAATGTGTGTGCATGTGAGTGTGCTCTTCTGTCTGTGTGCATGTGTCTTTGTTTGTGCATGTTTTTGCATGTGTTCTTGAGTCCCTGTGTTTTTCCACGCATGAAAAAAAACGTGCCTTCTACGTGTACCTCAAACGCTAAGCGTCGTCTGTGTCTGTATGCAAATTAACACTGGTTGCGCTCAGCCATCACTTTCCGCAGAGTTGTGAGACGCGTGCCAAACCGGACTGCATTACGTAGGAGCACATTTGCAGGAAGCTCCACTCCCTTAGCTTTCCCTTCATTGCCGAAAAATGTCTGCGAGTAAAGCAGGTAAGCTTGCGCATTGAAGGCCTCAGTACCTCAAGGTATCTTTGCCAACATCCACAATGCAGCACAGCTATCTTTCGGATCGTTTCCCTCTTCTGAAAGTGGTCAACAAAAAATTATTAATAAATCGTTCGGGTGAGTTCACTCTCTTGTGTACTTTCTATTCATGTGCTGCACATAAGGGCACTGCAGTTTTCTTGAAAACTGGCTCACAGATGTGTCAAATTCGGTCACTATCATCACGACAGCAGCTGGGACACGAAGAAAAAGGAAAATTCTTCTATTCCTTTTATTTGAGGCAGTTGGGGGGCGAGGAAATATAAGGTGTACAGCTAACCAGCGGTCTGCGGTTTATATAAAGCAACGTCTTCAAGCACCACAAACCATCTTGCATTGACAGCAAAGGAAAGAATAGCTAGTAAGCGCTCGCCCCCATGCGGCGATTGGAGCGGCCCAGCCCCTTTTGCAATTGCGCCTTCTCCGTCTGAATGCGACGGCCGGAGGAACAACGCCGTGCCCGCCTAATCCAGGCGGCCGTGGTTCTGCTTGCTTGGTTCAACTAGGCTCCACTAGATGGCACCACCTATCCAGCCTGAAACCTTACTTTTGAACCACTTGCGCCATTCTCTATAGTAACGCCAGGGGATTCTTTTTTCTATAAATCAAATAGAAATGGACAAGCAACATTTTAGTACATCTCTTAATGCACAGAAACTTCTGTTTTATTGCAGCTAGTTTGATTACGAGTGATTAATTGTAGTCAGACCCTCTCGCGTTATTGGGATCATTTTGCAAATGTCCCACTCGTGGGGCAAGTCGCGTGATACACTTAGCATAATTTCTTGCCAAGTAAGGCACTGCTGTTGATAATATTGCCTTTTTAGATATCACCATACACAGAGCCTTCACTCTGACGTAAATCGTTATTTGCCTTTAGTGCCCCTTTAGGAATGAGTAAGTTACAGGGATCAGTCGAGACAAGACAACAGAATTGGTCAAAAGCAACAGAGCCTCACCGTCTGAACGCCGTTTGAAGCAGTACTCCTTCATTTGGAAATCTAAGTTTGTGGTGCCTAGATGAGTCTTGGCAGCAAGGAATCGCCTCACATCGTCCTCCTTGAGGGACAGCACGTTGGTACCTCCAGACATTGTGCTAAAACGGTCGACAGCAGTGCTAACACGCCTGTAACACCAAGAAAAAGGCAAGCCATGTAACTTGGAAGAAGCCAAGACATGTCACAAAGATGGCAACACCAAATTTTGTGGCTACGAAAAAACCTGCTCTAGGCTATGTAAGCAAGGACTATCAGCACACAGCAAATATTTAGAGCACATTTTAATTTGCTTCCGAAGTTTGCCTAAATGCTCATTCTCACAATCGAATTTGACTGCTAGAATCACTGACACCGGTGTCACTGCAAGATTTCAATGACATCTGGTATATTAGTATTCCGCAAAGTTCTCTGCTCATACCAAAACCCCGTACATGCTTATATTCTCTGTTAGAGAATTTTAGTGAGTTTGGATGGCCTCCAGAAGGCTGCTCGCGTGCGTGAGCACATACAGCACTGCATACATCACAGCCTTGTGGGCCCACGTGTTCAAGCTTTCTACACAGCAATGTCACGGTCCAAATCGACACCCAGAAACTGAAACAAAAAGCTGTTCATATAAATAAGGCGATATCAAATTTTTTAGCAATACGCTTGAACCTTGTAATGTGTAACATGGTTCCTGAAGGAATAAGAAACCTTTGCATCGAAGAACGTGCAAGCCACCGATTCGATGGCACCACCCCTTAAAGCAACACAGGGCTCTTGTATAAGGGGGCAGTACATGTAAGTGTCTCTACTCAGTTACAGCCAATGAAAATAACGTAAGCTCGACGCACAGAACTGAGGTGTCCCTGTCGTTCACCCGAGAAAGTCATGTTTGCTGGTTTCTGCGCAAACTGCAAGTACTTTTGCTCGGCTATAGCGACGACTACACACATGTTGAAGGTTCATCGTTACTGCATCATACGTTTATGTTTGGCTGAACAGCGACGTAATAATTCCTGGCGAAATTTACGAGGATGTTCCCAGTTTCTGACCTAAAACCAGCAACACAAACGTGTCTGCATGGGAAAGTAAATGGTGATTGTGTGATGATGCATTCATCGGTCTAGTAACTGCACAAACTTGCAAAAACACACGATTACTAGGAGCTGAAGTCGCCTCTCTAGAAAACCAGGAAAAGAGAAGATTATCTGATATTTTGAATGGCATTTCGCCATTTTTACCTGAACGCGAGGAGTCTCAAGCTTCCGTAAAAATTCGAACAATTTTCGGCGGCAACGTGGCACTATTTCCACCGTCCTAAACCACGGTAAAACAATTTTACTCGAGCTTACATGCAATAGGATAAGAAAGCAGCCATTTAGGAAATCTCGACAGGTGATGTGAGAGAAAACACTCTCTGCAGACAGAAAAGTGGGACGCATGGGCATGCTGACGCACAAAGGGCTAATCAACTAGGTACAAAAATGACCGATGTAAATAAACTAAAAATCAACATCACTTTCAATGATACAATTATCGGCCATACACGAGAGCAAGATACCAAACTGTAACACGAACATGATATAGTTGACCACGCACCACATTCCAAAGACCGCCCGCACGTAGAAAATACCTAGGCGACAGATTCAGTACATTTTTTGCCCACAGACGAAAGTATTCGGCTACGAAAGGCTTCGAGACAACACTCGACACCAACGCGAGACGCTACGAAGCGCAGATGACATATTCCCTACTTTCGCTTTCATAAACGTAGTTTCGGAAGTTCGCGAACAGAAAAACAGGCTGGCCTGTTAACTGCGTCGTCACCTCCTTTGCCTGATGACTAAATAGCAGCGAGCCGAGAGAATCCGACACTAGCGCGAAACGCCACAGAAAAACACTGCACGCGCGTCCGGCCGTGGTGGAACCACTGCGACGCACTCGATTTCGTGGCGACACGCTCGCCTGCAATCGAAACGCTAGGGTCAGCCGAAAAAAGAAACAAACTGCCGCTAAAGACGCACGAAAGCCTTGATTGAGACCGTTCGGGTGACCGCACGCACAAGAAGTCGATACAAGGGCGTTCTTAATTTGCAGTGAGCGACATTAGACGAGCGCGCATGTCGGATTTTTGCGGTTTCATAAGGGATGGGGGATAATATCTTCAACGATCACCCTCACACTCCAACCTAAATTACCGTTTAGAAAGAGCACCTCGAAAAGGTGAAACGCGAGCAGGAAAAGCGAGCACGTTAATGCGTAATTACGTCTAATGCGTCTCATTCGTGAGACGCCGCCGGCGGACTGTCATATAGCAACGGTCACAGCGAAGCTCTCTACCGCGAGATTCAGCGCGCCAGCGCTTACTTACAGGACACGGGCAGTTCTGAAGAAGGGTCAGTCGAGGTGTCCGGTCAAGTAGTACTAATAAATTTACTAATATTAATTCTTCTCGGGACTGTTTACGAAACACGCTTTGGTTCCCGACGCGGTCACGTTGGTAAATGTATGAATGAATGGCTAGATTGATGTGGCTGTACCAGAGACGACCTACCAGTTATGTGTCCTTTAGATCGAGCGGCGGCTAACGCCACCTAGCCGTAATACTTAGTGAACCGAAACTAGATTTATCTTTTTTTTTTCCTTTAACAGATGAAGTTGAGGACTAGAACTTTGTAGAGAAGGGTTTAATTTTCACTCGTGCCTTGACTTTAGCCGCCAATCAAATAACCTCCTTCTAGTTGATTCTACCCGCTTAAAGTCTATTTTACCCTCCCTGTCCCTAAGCCCCAGTGCTTTCAAAAAGTATCCGGCGACCTGTGGAGGGAATTAATCCTAGCCACGCGATGACACGGCCGCGGCTTTTATTCGCGTTGCATTTTCAGCACAGAGTTCAACAAAGGTCTTGATACCTACCCATTGTGTATTGAGTTTTAAAATGTAGCCTCATACGATGTGCCATCAATTAGCACTTATCCCGCGCGCGCAGTGAAGTATTCAATAAAAAATTTTGAACAAAATGTGCGAACGTGTCACCAAGGCCCAATCGCGTTAAACCATTTATGCGAATCAACATGCCATGATTGCATTTCGAGCAAAATGACATGTTGGGATATTACACAGAATGAGAAGTAGCGTACATGTCTCACTGGTATCTAAATGAAAAGATGCGGTAGAGATGCTAAGGTGTTGTCCTACGTACGAGCCACTGAATGTATTTATTTCTGCTGTACATGCAACCTTGAGGTTTTTTTTTTAATTTGTGCACACATAACAAAGCGCGCTGTGCGTACCACATTACGCAATCAATTGAAGTACCATTGAACAACTATAACAGCATGCCATAGTTAGAATGCTGACATTTGAAGAAAAGGAGAGATCTCGAAATCAGCGTTGCGTCCCTTTCTTCTATTGTCCATATTTTAGGTCCACTGCGCTGTCAGCCATTTAATGATGAACATACACCAATTAGCTCAATTAACTGGTGATTCTCAATTCTATTGCATATTTAAATTTGCCGCTTCTATGACCGTTGTATTATTTGATGATGACGATGACATTGATAATTTAAACATATTTTCTTTCTGTTTGAGAGTTGGCGTTCATTCATCAGCTGAAGAAACGTCCATGATTTATAATCACAACAACAAATTGTGTACGAATATTTTACTCTTTTATAAAGTGGGGCTGTTGTCGATGCGTCTAGTGAGCTTTCCTGAGGCACACAACACCATGACCTACTACACTCCTGACCTGCCCAGAGAGCACCTCTTCCAGCGCCCACGTTCTAGTTCATACCTTCTGCCGCTAGGGCCGTCACCTACGAGCGGCGTGGCGCTAGGCAGCACCTGTTCGCTGTCGTCTGCTTCAGCCATCGCTGTGGCAGTGCAAATCGTTCTTATTGTGCATGAATTGTGTATGAATGTGTAAAATATGGCAAATAAAGCGATATGATTCCTCGTCAGAGTTGGCTGCATTCGTGTGGACGTTTGAAGCAGAAATAGAACCGTAAAAAAAGCACACAAAGGGTCACAGTGGCAAGCAGACGGGAACTTTTCTACAAATGAAGGAAAATTTATTATGAAAATATTTCTTGAATGAAAACGTAGTCCAACGAGATAAAAAAACTATTGTTAGGCATTCATTGTTCACACTGAATCACGATGGTTCCAGACGATACGCATACACAAATTGCAGAAGATACGCAGAAACACAGTAGGTCGTGTGCAGAAACTTGCAGACGGCAGATAGCTGCAGTAGTCAGCTCTAATAGTGGCCGCGTGCAGTTTTTTTTTTTTAGATGAGCTGACACCTCAAATGTAAGTATGGTGTATTGCTGCGTGCCATATTGCAAATCGGAACAAGGCAAACAAAGTAAAGTAAGTTTTCACGAGTTTCCTGCCACAGACATACGGGAAGAATGGATCGAGGCAATTGGAAGAAAAGGTGAGTCTTGTGTTTTTGAGAGTCGTTTCAATTCAGAACGAGTTGCAAGCTAGCAAGAAGCACCAGGGTGCTTTAGTAAACTTTATTTCCGTGTGTTATGCTAATTCACTGAGCTAAAAAACATGAAAGCTTTTTTAAAGTACCGCGGCTAATATGGCAGGCTCCACAAATAGTGCCAAGAAATTTAAATATAGCACACAAGAAAAAAGTAAATATACGAAATCTGTAAATTATGTAAAAATGCGTAGCGGTGGGTTGCGAGGGGTTCGAGCACCCTTCCCGAAGGCTGCCTCAACAAATGCCGCCGAAATCCATAAAAAAATTAATGATATGAAATATTTACGTGCTGCCTCCACAGTTTGTCTCTCTGTGTGTGTGTGTGTGTGTGTGTGTGTGTGTGTGTGTGTGTGTGTGTGTGTTTAGCGATGGACAACTCTTGAACACTGGGTGTCACTGAAGTTAGCGACCGAATTTGGTCAAATGTATTTCTCATCTCAAACCTCTATCTTCCCATACAGCTTTGTTCGTTTCTGTATAAGCTTACTTAAGGTAATTAGAAACGTTACGCCGGTAACGAAATGTGGCGATTAACTGTTCACTCTATATAGGGCTGGCAGGCGGTCGGGTATAATGACATAATTGAAGTCCTTCGTGCAATGAGCCCATCGGCTCTGTGAGGGTTAAGAGACCCAGCCGGTGAAACCGAAATGAGGAACCTGGAATAATCAGCGACAGATACTCTATTTATGTGCGTGCTGCATCTGAGATTACATCATGCATGACAAAGATTCGTTTTGGAGAATGCAAAAGAACAAAAACCACTGAAGTCATCGTCGTCAACGGCGGAGTCATTGTACAGGTTAGAGGTTTGCGCTCTAAACCAAGACCAAGGCGCTCAAGTGCGCCTCGGTTTCGGCTCTGTCGTATTGGGTCGCGCTTCGTTACTGAGCAGCCATTAGGAAATTCAGCTTTGTTATGAAACCTTGTATAGCCAATGAGCTCTTCGAATAAAGGGCTTCAAGTATGCCACTGGACTCGACCACGTACCATCACTAAACATCAATCGACGAATGTAGTCATCTAAAAAGACATTTACAAAGGCTGCGAGAAAATATGAAAATGCACTAAATGGGTATACAGGTACTTCCCCAGAATAAAATCGTGGCTATGCTTTTTCTTAACCTCCCCATTTGGCTTGTTACATTTTGGAAAAATTAATTACAAAAAAGGTGTTATGGACTGTTATTTTGCAATCTTGCTAGCCATGCGTATACGCCTTTACCTTTGATGAAGGTTCAGGAAAGCATCGCTGGGAGCCCAGCGACCGGTCGAAGGTATGCAGCCTGCATTTTACCGCTGAAGATTACAGAACAGTGACGAAAAGGAAGATGTTGAAGCCCACAGCCGTGCCTTCCTTATTTCCCGCTTCTCCTGATCCACGTGGGCAAGATCCAATGCCGCGGAAAAAGCGGCTAAAACGAACGCAGGGGGAAACAACGCTGGCACCCATACAAGTAAAAATACTGTAAGTAAAACTTGAAGTCTAACACAACAACGGATAAGAATAATGTTAGCAGTATTCCCTTATGCGTTTAGCGGGACAATATATCTGTCATGCTTCGCTATTTTTTCGGCTTAACAGGGGAACGTCCAACGCAGATTCTTCTCAAGAAGAGCGAGCATCAGCGGAGCCTGGGGAAGTATATAGTTCTGAAAACCCAATTGAAACTGCACAAGAGGCCGAGTGGTTGCATTTTCCATCAAGTCAGGACAACATGGAGGACTGTAGTTCAGTTATACAAGGGGAACACCAGAAGAGGCCAGTGCGGCGCTCCATGACGTCGCAAACGTCGATCGGTTTGAAGAAGATGCGCTCCCTGGTCGCGGCAACTAAGACGTTGCGGCGGAAGTGCAGCAGGCTGAAAGAAATGAACAGTAATTTGCATTCACAGCTAGAGAAGCTAAAGAAAGATTTTTTCGAGATGAAAGCCCTCGCCGAGGCGAATGGCGCTCTAACGCTGCAGGTACGCAGTTACGTCAGTGGACGAATGTTATATTAATCCTTTTATATTCGCACTTAATTTTAAATGACTCTGAACATAATAACAATTTAGGAGTAAGTCAATTCTATCAACATCACCCGTACTACGAGAGGACGTCCGGTGAGCGAAGGAATTCTCGAAACTATAAGAGATTGTAAAGGTGGCGATGCTACCCTTAAGTTCTCGCGCATCGGCTAGCAGTGACGTCATACTTTGACGGCCTCAGGTAATGTCTAAGACTGCTGTGTTAGTAGATGCAAGGTCTGAAGTAGCAAGTTTCAAAGAAATGTTCTCAGCCAATGCGGCCAAGTACACAAGGAGCGACGCAACATAAAGCGACGTGCACGTGTCGAAGATTGTTCGCCAAACTCAGAACATTAAACCTAGTCTTAATTTTTTCTGTTCTAATAGTCGTATGATCGGAACAGGAACGATAGAGAATTATCAGGTACTCATTTATCAGTCTATTAACTTAGTGTCCCTATACTTTTTTGTAAGAAACGTCAGAAAGGGGAGGATGGAAGCTTGCAGTAAAAAACCTGTGAACAGGGGTTGTTCCCATTCTTTAATCGCTGTTTACACACACACAAACACTGAAAATAATCATGAACCAACTCGCTTAATCAGTAGTTTTAGCAAAGTTGTTTCGAGGCGGCGTTTCGACAAGCAGGCTTGTTTTCTGAAAGACTGAAATACAATTATAGCCTTAAGGATGACAAGTCCGCTGTCATGATGTCTGCTCGAGAGAAACTCTGTTTATAGATTTTCTTCTTCATATAAATTTACGTGACATTTTAGTGTACGCCGATGCTGGCAATCTTTCTGGTCATACGAAGGTGTAGGCCTGACATAAGGACACGGAATAAAAGAAGGTTGGTGGGTAAGCGCGCACATGAGCAAGTGTTTAAGATACGAAGGTCGGTGTGTACCCCCTTGCGTGATTGGCGCACCCCGAGTTTATTCCTTTATCCTGCGAACAACGAGTTCAAATTTCTGTCGTCGCAAACAATTAGGGACATTGGACTGACAACTGGAAAGACAGTAATTTGCAAGCTGTGTTGTGTTGGTGCTATGGGCCGATCGGTTTATGCTCGTACAGGAAGCCACGCTTGACGCACATGTGATGTCTGCCTTATAAACTTGAGCGAGCAGCATTGCATTCAAAAAGGAAGGAATGGTTTGGAAAGTGTAAGTGAACAGTTTCCGCTAGTCCGTATGTGTGAGTCGGTGGCCGGTTACTGAACATGACGCAAGTCTGAAGTTGCGCAATTCATTAATGTAGCATAGCTGCAATTGAATGTCCACGTGGTGACATGAAACATCTATTATTGTCTTAAGAGTAAACGCATATCTTTTCTCGCGATTATGAATTGTTGAATAAGGAATGATGCCAAATGCAAGGTTTCGACAATCAGGTGCACTATTCTTTGTCAGGACAGCAACAGCCTCCTTTAGTAGCGTGTGTGTGAACGTTTGCTCACTCTCCCACAACATCTAAACTTGTCTTGACAAGGGCAAGTCCAGTACGTAAATGTCGAATTGTTGGATGCGCCGGCATTCCCTGCTCTACGATGTTTCAGCGGGTCAAGCTTCCATTCTCCCCTGCACTTCCGCTTTCTTCCAGTATGTTATCTTGCGCGTGATTTACGCATTTCAACTGCCCTTTCATCATCAGGAAATGCTGGACGAGAACGACAAGAAGGCTGAATTTTTGAAGGAGCAATTGCAATGCCTGCGTGAGAAAAATCACCGTTGGAAAGAGGTGACCATCAGGCAGGCCATAATGTGGCAAGCTAAATCACCCTGCGGGTACGAAATGTTGCGGAGGTCTGGGTGCCTCACCCTTCCAAGTCGCATGACACTGAAGCGTTACATTGGCTACTGTACTGGAGCAGTTGTTTCGTCGCTAATGAAGCAAAGGCTGCACACGGAAAGCACACACTTGTCCGAACGGGTACGTTACTTCGATCAGAATTATTTACAATATGCACGCGAATAACGAAGGAAGCAGCGCACGCGGCAGTGTTTGACTGATCAAAATACATGCTAGTATAGCCGAATGAAAAGTGATTTAAAGTGAATAAACAGGGACCAGACCTGTGGCAAGGATTACTCGAACGTAAGATGTATTGTTTAAGAGTATACGGCAGTGCGCTATGTTTGCTCTAAACCCTAATCATTTCTGTTAAATTATGGGTCATGTACGGAACAACAAAGAAGGTTATTTATATAATTAACTGTCTCCGCCGATATATAACGCATGTCTGTTAACAGTGAATTCCCCCCCCCCCCCCATTTTTTTTGTTAGGAAAAAATGGGCTCTTTGATTGTGGATGAAATGTCTTTAAAGCAAGCACTGACGTACGAAAAAAAAGGAGACAAAGTCCATGGCCTAGTCGAAATGGGAGGCCTAGAAAAAGAAGTGGGCATTCAGAACGAGCTGGCCACACACCTTCTCGCCTTTGTATTTGTAGGCTTATCAACGCACTACACGTAAGTGAATCATCACTTTGTCTATCACTATACGTTTCGCTGTGACTGAAAGACTAACCCCACCTATAGATATAAAAAGAAAACGTTGTCTTTAATTAACCAATGATGTGCTATTCCGCGACCAGGGCTGAAAGTCTGGGGAGGGGCAGGGGGAGTCGTCTTCTATTTTTTAAGGAGGGCTCCCCCCCCCCTTTCCCCCGGCAAGGCAACTTTAGCATTGTGCACTTATTTGACAAGCACTCGAGATGAGCAATTGGCTCTCCTCCTCTCTCCAACGGAGTGAGATTTTAAGCCCAGCTGACACCGACGCTACAGAATACTGCTAATTTTTATCTTTTTCAGGCTACCCGTGGGATATTATTTCACGCAGTCAGTAAAAGGAGACCACCTGCATCAACTAACACTTGAAGTAATTAAGTCCATCGAAGAAGCAGGATTCCAAGTGGTCCGACTTGTAGCTGACAACCACGCTTCGAACAAAAAGATGTTCACCATGTTAGGGAATGGTCGTATGATGCCAGTTGTGCCGTAAGTTGCTAAGTATATATTTTTGCTCTCAGCTCGCATTAAGCTGTGCGCAATGCCTAGTGTAAATATTTTTTTATATGTATTCGCAGTGTGCCCTCAATGTATGCATGGATCGAATCCCAGCTGCGGCTGCTGCTTTTCCGATGGAGGCGGAAATGTTGTAGGCCCGCGTTCTCAGATTTGGGTGCACGTTAAAGAACCCCAGGTGGTCGAAATTTCCGGAGCCCTCCACTACGGCGTCTCTCAAAATCATATGGTGGTTTTGGGACGTTAAACCCCACATATCTATCAATCAATGTATGCACGCGCATGCATGCCGTGTTTGAGTGAAAAAAAAAACAAAAGACTTGGTCGCACAAAAAAAAAAGCCTGTATCAGCATCAGAGCCCCCCCCCCCCTTCTTTTTTTTTAATCAGCGCTGCCATATAAGAAAGCCGTGTCCATAACAAGATTGCTATCAACAGTACAATCGCTGTAAATAGCCCGTCTTTACAAATCAATTGACGTTACGCGTTTGCGTAATGTATGCGCACCTGCATGCGACTGTATGAATGGGTGAGTATACTTAAAGTTTCGGAAGATTTAAGGTGTAGGTAATCTCAATAAAACACACACACAGACCTGCAGGATCATGGCATGAGTGGAGAAATTTTATAATAAGGTAATAATTAACAACGCACACGTCCTTCGAATGGCTAACATTTACATTACTTTGGTAAAAAACAGAAAACCGTATATGCAACTAATTATTCACACCGCAAACGCCGCCTTTCTCCAATTTATTTATTCATTTTTTTTTGTTGTTGTTGCAGACATCCAATGGATATGAATCGGAGGCTCTTCCTTTCTTTTGACCACTGCCACATCCTGAAAAATCTCCGCAACCAGATGTTGTCCACCAAACGCGTTCTGTTCAACAATGGGCATTACTACAGCCCCACGTATTTGAGAAAGTTGCTGGACATAACAGAAAAACAGTCGTCGTTCAAGCTTGTTCGGAACCTTACGCAGAAGCACGTTTACCCGACGAACTTCGAGAAATTAAGCGTGAAGAGGGCCGTTGAAGTGTTCTCTCCACAGGCATGTATAAGAAAAGGTGTAAACCCATTTAGCGTTAGTGTCACACACTCCCAGATTCTCTGTATTCCTTGTAGACATCACAATGCGTGACGCACACAGGTCATGCAGGAAATGCCTTTTCGTTAGCTGTAAATTATGTATGCTTCCTGCAACCTGTATTACACAAAAAAATACATCTAATTGAGCTAGAATCATGCTCGCAGTTTTCTATCAGTAGTGACGTTTATACTTCTCAAATTCTTTGGCGCGCTCGGGCAAACTTTTATGCGCTAATATTACGCCACAACTCATTTTACATCATATTACGTCAAGTGAATGTTCATGCAGAAGCAGAAAAAATTTTGCAGCTTTTCGTTCAAATGAAGCAGTACAAAAACTGCCTTTTAATAGTAATTCACCGCAAACGATACGTGAATATTCATGTTAGTTTCTGGTTTATTTGTTTGTAGAACCCAAACGGAAGCAAATGGTGAAAATGTAATTCAATACGTATATAACTGCTAACATATTTATCAGTATGGTCACATAAAAACATGCACATGAGCTGCTGCTACTGCTGCTGCTAACAGCGCATGGTTATCTGAACATACAATTTCCCTTTCTTAACGAATGTACCTGCGCGTATTGCTTACCACACAATAATTACGTATCATTAGAGCTTCTATAAATATATGTTCACTAACACAAACTCACTTAAAAGTGCACGTTATTGATGACTGCAGTGCCACTTGTAACTCGTCTCACTTGCTGTATACGAACGTCCAAGCTTAGAAACCTCTCTCTAAATAATTCCGATCATTTTTAATATGTCGCGTCTCCTTGGTTTCTAGGTGACATCGGCCTTACGATACCTCTTACAATACGGCCGCAGATTTGGCATTTTCGGGTTTGAAGACTGCCTGCCAACCATCGAGCTGATGGAAATGATATTTAAATGGTTCACCATACACAACATAAGAAATACAACCTTCCACGTAGTAAGCCGGGACCAAAACAGGATGCCGTTCAGTTCCCCAGATGATGACAGGTACATTCCATTTATCCCGCTAGGTTTCATATTTTCTACAATAAACTGCTTTATTTTCAGGTTGATATGGCTGGAGCAGGAATTTCTGCCCTTTTTCGCAGCATGGAAAGCCGCGGCACCACATAAGAGGGCATTCATATCTCTTGAAACATACGAAGCTCTCCAACTGACCACAATGTCCACAGTACAGTGCACACAATTTCTCATCCGTTCAGGTTTCCTATACGTGTTGACTGCCAAATTCTCCAGTGACCCTGTCGAAGCACTTTTTTCCACCATCAGACAGCTTCAAGGAAGCAACGATCAGACAGACGCCCGTGCTGCGCTTTCATCACTGCAGAAAGTCCTCGTGATGGGAATGATGCACTCATCACCAAGCGGCAGTACAGAGCAAACAACGTCTCCTCTTGGATCGCCCAGTGCAAGGCAGGCGTCGTGCTCCACAGCAGTAAAGCAAGCCGGACAACCTCTGGAAATGCACTCGCTAGTAAACCAGAATCAAGGGTCGTCAGGCGAGTGCGCGGCATCGACATCTGCTACTATAACCCAGACGATGCGGCCACATCTAGAAGCCCTGCAGACTTGCCGTGGTGCGCTTTTCATATCTCGTTGATTCCGTGTAATGGAATGATTTACATTATTTAAAAATTATTACACACCGTCCAACAATTCCCCACTATACGATATTATGCATATATTATAAACTCTGCGCTGCTTACTGTGTTACATGCAAGCCGCGTGAGGCAGCGTTTGCGTCAGTGCACGATGTAGATGAAAACATGCTTCTCAATCAGTTATACTGTGTATGTATGTAACGATAAGTCCATGGTACAAGCAGGTACTATGGCTTACATTTAAAAATATAACATGCTTTCACCAGGCGCCCACACAACTCGACTAACCGACGTCCCTTTCCCGCAATCGGGGAAGAAATTTTCGGCGGTTTTGAATCGCTGTCATAACTGGCACACAGATGATGGCATGGCTCGTTTGCGTTCGCCTTACTCTCTTGAGATGCTGTCCCTTCCTAATCCCGTCGTCTTTCTCTTGCTTCTTCTCCTAGATTTTTTTTTATTTTTAAACGTTTCTCCCTCAGTTTTTTTTATGTTGTTGTTTATACTATTCTCCGGACTTCTTCCCTCCTGTCGTGACAAGCTATAAATCGACGCGGAAAATGTGTAAATATTATTATACCTTGAAAAAGACGGGGCTCTCCCGACGCAAACGTCGGCTGAATGAACAGTTATCTTGATGATATGTGGGGTTTAACGTTCCAAAACCACCATATTATTATGAGAGACACCGTAGTGAAGGGCTCCAGAAATTTCGACCACCTGGGGTTCTTTAACGTGCGCCCAAATCTGAGAACGCGGGCCTACGGCATTTTCACCTCCATCGAAAGTGCAGCCGCCGAAGCCGGGATTCGGTCCCGCGACCTGCGGGTCAGCAGCCGAGTACCTTAGCCACTAGACCACCGCGGTGGGGCAACAGTTGTTATCTGAAAGCGCATTAACATCCATATATATATATATATATATATATATATATATATATATATATATATATATATATATATATATATATATATACATATATATATATATATATATATATATATATTTCTCATATTTTGTATACGGACACGTGTCGGTTTAATCATGCATGCTTATCTATATACTGATAAAATTCTTGCACACTTTTCATTTCTACCTTCCCACAGGTGCCCCACAGCCAGGCATAAGGGCCAGCACGCTTGGCCTTATAGCGGGCTTCCTGGTGAAAGCAGCTGAGGATTGCATTACTTGCGACGACTGCATCGGCAAAATCAAGGCTCCCAGCTCATCTGGACCAGCTACTGCTGTGATATTTAATTTAGACAGGGGAGGGCTTTCATACCCAACGATCTCATTTCTTTCCTTTGTGAGCACTCTAGAAAGGGCCGCGGAAGCATTTGCGCCATTGGCCATTTCCAAAAAGAGGCCGATGGCACTTTTTGTGCAAACTGTGCTACCTGCAGTGGCCTTGAACCCTCTTTTCAGCCATAAAGGCGCTACTAGCGAGCACCGAGAAGCCATGGCGCGGCTAGTGTTGCAAAAATTTAGCCGTCCTTTCTTCTCAAACTACGTGCGGGACAAAACAGCCAAAGAAGGAAAGAGAAAGAGAATAGCCGAAAAGCCAAAATCTCGCAAGATTTTAAAAGTTTAGTTGCATGCCTCCATTGTATCATGTACGCGCCCAGAACCTTGCTAGCACATTTTATTGAACTATGACCCAAATGCACGCAGCTCTGTACGCGTACATATGTTTTTCTTTATTGCAGACACAAGCCGTCACTGTGTGCCAGCAAGTAGGATATTCTTCGAAAGTGCAGAAACTTTGTTTGAAACATCAGCTTTAACTGGCATATTGTGGCACGCATAAGTAAAGCGACAAATGTGTTTTGTTTCATTTTGAAGTGCTGTAACATTGCTCGAATCACACGCATACACTCGCCAAATTCTTTTAGCAGAAACCTTGATATCACTTTGAGGGATCTGCTTTTCATTGACAAACGAGTATAATGGCACATTTTCAGCATGTGTACGCGCCCCAACTGCGGGTGTCGCCCTTGGGCGCTATCAATCAAACATAACCACTAGTACAACAAAGGCGGTACTATTCCGCCCTAAAAATAAGTCTGTTAATGAAAACATACATTTCAAGTATGGCGATACTATTATTGAGTTAGTAAATTGTATAAAAATTCTTGGAGTTACATTTTCGAGCAATATGCTTTGAAACGATCGCATTTACAGTGTGCTGGGTCAGTTATCTCGCGTAGAGGGCACGGTGTACAGTGGCAAAACTGTTCTACTATACAAGGTAAAATTCTTACTTTATAAATGACTGTTCTGTTGGCATCTTGCTTATTGTTTCTTGGTATGAAGGACTACGACTAACACGCGCTTACAAAAACTGTACCTGATGCAAAAGACGTATATTAGAATAATTTTTTACTGGTCGTATGATGCTCGCAGAAGTGAATTGTTTCAACAGGCTGGAATACCACCCCTACATCGTCTCTACGATTTTAAGTTAGCATTGGTGGTCAGGCGTCAATTTCAAGAAAGTCGACATTATTTGTACGACCTCTCGAAACTGCAGCCAAATAATTTGTTCGAAACATGACATAAAGAAACATGGAAAATAAAAACTTCGAGAACAAACTACTCCACAGATAGGTTGTTCTACACAGTTTCTACGTTAATTGATAAATATGTGAAAGCTGGCATAGATTTCTTACTCTGTACCCGAACTCAATTGCACGATATACACATGTATAGTTTTCAAGATTTCTTTGCAGTTGCTACATTGTTATCATGGTTGCTATTTTTATTTTTAGAATTTGAACTTGATATTTTTGTAATTGTTGCTTAGATAACATTGCTAACTGTTTGCCAGTGCTGTCGTGCTAAAGGCGTCTGTGGGCCTATGTCAAGCTGCCTCTTTCGAAGAGCAGCTTTTACCTGCCGCTGTCCTTCATCAAACTATTGATGAAAAATAAAACATTATTATTATTATTATTATTATTATTATTATTATTATTATTATTATTATTATTATTATTATTATTATTAACTATGCTCGACAAGATGATGATAATGATGACGATAAAAACTTTATTGGGGTCGCAATGTGTTGCCCTCGATAGGCACATCACTGCCTTTACCATATCGTCTCATCGCACGGACATATAAAATCATAGAAACGCGCATCGGCCAGCGCTCCCCGTTCCAGCAGACAAACTCCCGTAGCGAAATTTGACGCACAATTTTTGTTGTGTAGGTCACAGTAAGAGTTAAAGCTTCAATTCCTGTGTCTCTCCTTGATATGCGTCCGTGGGCGTATGTGCATTATTCTCTTCTATCAATTGACTACAAGTGTAACACCTGTCCAGGGCGAGTGTCCAAGGTAAGTGCTCAACAGGGGCACTGCGTTTCACCTGACGCGTCCTAAACAACCTAAAATCAGTTTGATATTCTATTACCAATGAGTACATTATTAGTCAAAAGCTTTATGAATACTAAATTGAAGTTTTTTTAGGCTGGAATGGCAAAAACAACCATGCAGCAAGACATTTCTACGCAAATATACAGCTTTAGAAGTCAATCAACCAGTATAGCCTAACTACTAAAATGTAACACATAGCACACGTTAGCCTTTTCAGCAAAAAACAATCACACGTATAGGCAGTTTGTCACAGAAGCAGACGCATGGTATCAGTCCGTCGCCCTCCTGCCGGCCGCACAGTAGCAGACGAACAGGTTATAGGTAGCGCCACCTACGGCGAGCGATTGAACGAGAGCGGGGACACGCGCTCCCATAGGAACCCCGCTATCTGAACAGGTCAGGAGTGTAGTAGGTCATGCACAACACATGTTCCGATTTCGCAGCGGTCTGCTGAAGCACATCATCGGTGAAACACTCGGAGTTTGCGTTTTGCCAGTGTTTCACAAGAACTGAGCGGGCGATCGCGATACCGGCGAAGACGGGCCGTCATGAAGAAGCGCTTTCACGGCAAAAGCAGGGGCGCCAGGCATTCGGCGGGCCGTGCGAACAAGCAAGAGAGGCTAAGCAGCGATGACACTTCGGATCCGAGACCCGAAAGCAGGGACTCCGACGGTGAGACAGTAGGCTCGCGTGGTTGTACGAATCCCGAGAGTGGTTCCGGCCTCGCCTAAACTGAGGTATGAATGGTAATAAAAAAAATTAGCGCTAATTTAGTTCTTGTGTAGGACTTGGTGTAGCTCTAAAACCTGCGTCAATGTTGTTCTCGTATCGGTTTTTGTGTTGTTCTAAATCTTGAACTTAGTGCGCGGCGCTTGCCGTCGGCTCGGCAATCACGCACTTGCCGAAGTGGTGGCGCCCTCTTCAGCGCTGCGCGGGTATCAGTCGGATGTTATTAGAGCCGTTTTTTCGCGATATTACGTAAAAAAATAGCAATTGATTCTTAGTTATTTTTGTAGTTTGTATTACTTTGGACCTTGTTAGTTTAATTCGCACCGGTTGTTACCATTGCCGGCCTTGCTTTAGGCCTGTATTGACCACTGAGTGACCATGCGACGAGAGTAGATGAACAAGTTGGTCCCCTAAAGTGCTGCACACTTATAAACTCACTGCGCATTGTTTGCAGACGAAGGCGATGAGAAAGTGCATTGGCCCTTCTCTGTGGCTATGTGGGAGTTGGGACACTGCGATCCCAAGCGGTGTACGGGACGTAAGTTGGCACGCAAGGGACTCGTGAGACTGCTGCGACTGGGACAGCGATTCCCGGGTGTTGTGCTGACGCCTTCGGCTACACGTTGCCTGTCACCGGAGGACCGGTAAGATTGAAAGTATATGCACGAGTGCATGTCAGCCCGACGGGTCAGCATTCACTGCGTGGTGGCGTTGGGGCAGCGTGCACAGTTGTAAACTGCGCTTATATGAAATACAAATATTGCGACGCATTGGCACATTCACAGTAACTCGTTACACATATGAAAAGAAGAAAGGGTGATACTCCCTACTCAAGTAACTGTAATAACAAATTGTACGTAGCATCACTCTTGAGATAGTGAACACTTCTGTTTATTTCAAATCGAGTTGAGGAAGTTTAGACACCACAAAGCTGCACCAAGGTGTTGTTTTAATTTGCCTCTGAATCAAGTTATACCTGGCCATCATGAGCTGCTTAATCATGAGGTTTTTCAAAACTTCTCAATTAAGTTACACGATCAATATCAACATTCTGTATGATGTGACCAAAATCTTCTGAGAGCTCACTGAAAGGCCGGATACGTTGGACTAGGAAAGCTGTGTGTGCTCAGAGACATTGATGTGTGTCCGTCCTTGAAAATGAGAAAAGGAACAGGAAACTACTTCTTCAGGCAGGTGGTGTCACAGCATGGCCTGGCACTTGTAGACTGCTCATGGGCACGGCTCGATGAGGTGCCGTTCAGCCAGATGCGAGGCGGCCATCCACGACTGCTGCCCCACCTTGTAGCCGCAAACCCTGTCAACTATGGCCGACCCCTGCAACTGTCATGCGTCGAGGCGTTGGCGGCCGCTTGCTACATCACAGGTGGGCATATTAAGTGAAGCTTCTATAACTCCCAAATTTCAGTAGCTAGCAACCCGGCATCTGCGGGTGCATATTATAGCAGCCCTCCAATTTCTGCTTGTCACACATATTTGCATGCGTCGTGTTCCAATAATTGGTGCTCCCTCGGTTGTGGACTTGTCAGCATTCAATAATTTTTTGTATTGCAATCTGATCTTTTATCGAGGTCGCCCATCCTTTCGTATTGCCATATTTCGTTGTTTCCGGGTTATGAGTGCATGATCGTTGTTGTTGCTTGTAACAACTGAAGTGTAGAACTGAAGGAAACAGTCAGGAAAAAGCATTGTGCAATGTAATTGAAAGAAAAAAAGAAAGCAAAACAGTGCATAGGGTTGGCACACATAAAGCTTTCCTTATTCCCATCTTTTCCGGTAAAACATGGGTGTCTTAGTGTGTTTTTTTTTTCTTTAAATGCTGCTTTGCCATAGCATGATCATGCTTAGAAGAAATGTGGTGCAATAAACAGGCAATGGCTAATGGGGAGAAGCACGAAATGGCACACATACGTTTAATTTTATTTCTGTTGTAGTTGGGTGTATAGGCTGATGACCTCACATGTGCAATGAGGCAGCTTGCATTCGTTATGAAAAAGAAAATATATGATTGAACACGAAATTTGAGAGCACCAAGTTGCTTTGATTTCATTGGGCACTGAATAACATGATGTGCCCGAAGTATAAACGTAAAATCCACAGCTAAAGCACGCCTCAAGATAGTGTCATAGTTTTGTCATGCAAAGCATTAGAGTTAAATTTTATGAGAAGATATGATTTTTGTAGGCACGTACTGTGCAAGTTTTTTTCTGATTGCCAAACAAAAAAATTGATGTAACCTAATGTGTGCATCGCCTTTAGAGGCAATGGAATTCACTGCTATGATTTCTCTGTCTGGCTAATACAGTGTGTATTGAGCCACAAGTACCGGCATGAAATGAGTGAAAATAGCTTCATAGTAAACCTTCCAGATGATATCTTCACCATTTCCTGCTCATCAACATTTTCTGTCTGCTTATCGTTAACAACGGAAATCCATCGTAATAAAAAGAACTTTTGGCTGCTAATCACCCCTCGCGTAATTTTAATTTTCACCCGGAATTCCTGCAAGATAGCTATTGCAAAAGTGGGATTATACAGTGTCAAAGGGGCCAGAACAGACAGAATATATGAGAGAAGTAACAAGAAAAAGCATTTACAATGAAGCAGTATTAAGCTTTTGTTATACATGATTTTCAACAAGAGTAGTCACAAGGTCGTAGAGTGGAGGGAACGACAAAAAGATTTTGACATGTTGGATATGCGGCGCAGGGAATAAAGGGTTGTGTTTTGAATGTAGTTGCCAATTTTCAAGCGTATCGTTTAGTCTGACAAACGAAAAGAGACTCTTTTAGTGTTCCTCAATGTCTTGTCCTTACTCTTTTAATATGCAAAGTGACGAAGTGAGCACACAAGTATGCACATTTTTACACATAACAATTATGTTACAAGTTAGTGCATTGCTTGTCTTGCGTTTGTTTTTGTTTACCCAGTGTTACCCGCTATGAAGATAATAAACAACGGCCCGCATTTCCACACAGTTGAAATTAGGGCTCGCCACTATTCTACCCTTGCGGCAGCCTTACATGGAAATGCGTGTGTTGCAAATGTGCAGGCTTTGAGCAGCTAGCCCGAGAATGTCTGAGGCCCTTCAAGTGGGGACACGCTTTCCTGGAGCTTAACGAGGAGCTGCTGGATGCCTACGCAACGGCAGCCGATGGTGCGGCCGTCCTGGACATACAGCAGCGACACTTGGAGCAGGCTCGGTGGGACAGGCAAAACCGGGGCAAGTTTTTTTTTTTTTTTTTTTTCTGAGGACAATAGAAACATTTGCAGGTCTCCTTCTTCTGCATTTGCCTATGATTACTCGAAGGTGAAAGCCATCTTCTTCTGTGTCTTAGTCAACTGTATCGATGTTGAGGGAGAGGAAGGTCAAGCCTGTTTCACGCAGACCAGGAAGAGATCATGGCGGCACCCAGGGAGCCGTCTGTGAAAAGGCCTATATGTACCGAGCAGTTTTTCCCTATGAGTTCTCTGGGGAGAGCATTGAATGCCCGTGATGTGCTGGAACATTACACGTTCATGTATTTTGCAACAGATTGAGTACTTGCGCTACGAATGACCAATTTGTGCTGGCTGCCCTCTCCTTGCGCAGGTGACATGGAGCTACCGCCAACCGACAGCAGCAGCACCGACAGGTAAAAAACTAAAAGCTTGCATTTTGTCATACACGCAAACCCAATGCAATCAAGAGCAAAATTTGCCTTCTTATAGCAGTCAGGAGGATCATTGCTGATGCCTGTAATCTTGTCTGAAACTTCTAGAGCCCTGGTCGAAATTGTTAAAGCCCTCCGTTATGCCGTGTTTCACAATCACAATCTAAAACTCGAGATGTTACATTACTGTTACTTGTAGCGAACAGATTCGTAGCAACATGACGCAGTTATGTTGACAAACCACTTGCTATGTGGCAAAACGGTTGCGGTACATAATGTTTTCCTGTCTTGGGGGGGGGGGGGGGTGTTCATTCTACATGCACTGTACGTGCTGTGTAGATATAATCACTGTCATCTGAGGTTTAGCATATCAGTATTGAAGAAGTGTAGGAATGCTTACGAAATGAAAAAGCGCAGCATATCCACCAAGTGAATGATGATCAGTGGGCGAAGCTCCGGGTGATCATTCAGGCAATCATGAATCCCCATGCATTGCCCACTCGGACATCTATATGAGAGACACTACATGTGTACAGTATATGCAGTGTTTTTTATGGGTCAACTCCGCGAGGGCCTTTCGTGGGTGAGAGCACTGTTACGATCATTTTTCTCCGTGTCAGAAAGAAAACGTGTGGTCTGAAACGTGCCTGTTCTTCATCGTCATCAGTGTCATCGTCATGGCGTGTCACGGCAGACGATGAGCGCGTGCTTTACACTAAGGAGCTTCGCCCCTAAAAAAGTTGTAATTCACCTGTTAGTGGCTAGATTCCGCAAAGAAAATATGTTTGGATTTTTCTGTTTCTCGTTTCATAGAAAAATTCATCTCCAGGCCAGGATTTGAACCCGGAACAAACTATTTAGTCTTGGACTTTAGTCCAGAGTTTGAACGCTTGATCAGGATCAATTCTTTTACTTGTGAGGTTTTGTTCCAATCAATTCGTACTGACTTCCTGCGTAGCATCCTTTTCCTTCATCCACACCGTTTCTTCCATTCATCCGACGTCTAGTTTACTAACACTGTAAATGCAAAATGTGTTTCGGGACATTTCACATTCACGCATGAGTTAAGAGCTTGCTGTTTGTGTCCTTACAGTTCAGAAGATGATGCAGCAGAAGAATCCGCATCAAGTCACGCCGAGGAACTGAAGGCCACTGACAAAGCCCCTGAAGTTGAAACTATGCTTACAGGATTAAAAACTAGAGAGTAAACACATGTTGTACAGAAAACTTGTGCTTGTTTTGCTAATCTATGGGATACCAGGTATTGTTTGCCGAAGTACGACATATTAAATTTCTGTCTAAGTTGGCTTCAAAATTCAATGCTACACTTGGCAACATGTTGCCAAATAAATCTCTGCTTTCGCTGGTCACAGGCATAGTCTTGCTGCAGTTAGCATCACAGTCTTTAAGATGGCTTTAAAAAAAATTGGTCAGTTACGCACCAGTGGTGCAAAGATCAAGGAAACAGCAGAGCTGTGGTCCATCCCTTCCTCCTTTCTCGTTTCCTTACCCTTACCTCACTTTCCCACTCGTGGCTATGCTACGATAGACGAGATTAAGCCATCTTTTACCCTCCCCCTCCTCACCCTGTCTTCCCTTTGCCATCCCACGCTATACTATGCTATATAAGGCTAAGCAATGTGTTAGCTTCTCTTCTCCTCACACTCACTTCTCTTTCACACCCATTTGCTGTACTGAAATGTGTATCGCTTTGCTATGCTAGGAGCTGCTTGGCACATAGTGTGGCGCATACCCACACAGTTTTGTGGGGACAATCCCACAGTTTTACCGAGCTCCTTTTACACTCTCTCTTTACAGCTCCGCTGTTAGAAATAGATCTTAAGCGACACATGATAAGCTAAACGTAAATTTTGTACATGTGTGTATACTTGTGTATCATTCCCTGTATCTGAGCGATGCATCTCAGATACTTTCTTCCAACTTAAGGTAATAACGGTAACGTCTTCTGCAGCCACATATGGTAATGTGGTTGTGACCATGAAAAAGGCTGTAACACGCATGCGAAATAGGAAACTTGTTAATTGGGTGAACTTGTGTCCGGGAAATAGAACTTTAAGAGAAAAAAAAAAGTGATAATCGCTTGCACTGTCAGCGACGAGAACAGTCCTCAGCCGCCGAGTATTCTAGTCATCGGTGGAACGCGTTGTCTTTAATACATTAGTCATATGGAAAATTTATGTGCGTAAAAGGGGGGGGGGTGCAAAGCCAACCCCATACATCGACATTAAAGGGAGGGGGAAGGAGAGCCCTACACACGCTTATGATCTGGAACCTCCCAGCATTATCAATGGTGCTGGCGTAAGGTTTTGAATAAACTAGACTATTTGCGTGCTGCGTGTCATCTGAACAGAATTATCTCAATCGCAAAGCTTCTCAAATATTGCGGCGCGGTCCGCGTCGAGCATTGCTGAATAGGTGAAACCCGAATGCATCAAGACATAAGCCTCAGCCTTACATGCCGAAAGTGGTGCGAAAGAACTAGCGTCAACTAGCGAAAGAAATAGCGTCAGTTTAGCTGGTAGGTGTTCTGTGGGGCCGTCTTAAAGTCCAGCGCTAGATGGATGGACGGATAGATGTATCCGGCTGTGCCCTTTAGATCGGGCGGTGGCTCACGCCACCTAGCCATAAAGTTAAGTACTATCACTGTGTGTTTAAGGATTGAATTTCACTCGCGCCTTGATTGTAGCCACCAATCAGTTAGCCTCCTTCTAGTTATTTCTACCCGTTTAAAGTCTATTTTGCCTTCACTGTCCCTAAACGCCAATGCTTTGAAAAATTCAGCGCCATTATCTTCGTCTATAGGATGGAGCCCTTTACAGAACATTATCAAAAGTTCAGCCGTTTCCTCCTCCTCCTCTCCACACGCACTACATACCATGCCTGTGCCTTCGTATTTTGTTTGGTACGTCTTGGTCTGCAATACTCCCATTGTAGCCTCGAAGAGCTGGGAACTACCCCGAGAATTATCGTAGATATTTTCCCTTGCAGTTTCCTGCTTAAAACTTTGTTAGGTCTCCAGCGATGGTTTCGTAAGCATTCCCATATTCCAAATGCCATTCTCTGTTTCCTGCACCGTCTTCTTACCCGATGTTTCCTTTTGGCTTGGTATTCTGCTGTTGTATAAATACTTGCTTGACAATTTTCGAGTTCGTTTCCTCCATTTAGTATCGACATTCTTCATGTACAAGTAACTGAAAACTTTCCTAGCCCAACACTCCTCTCCCATTTTTCTCAATCGCTCCTCAAATTCTATCTTGCTGCTAGCTTCCCTGCACTCAAACGATGTCCATCCCATGTCTCCCTGTATCCCCTGATTTGGGGTATTCCCGTGTGCTCCCAAAGCAAGTCTACCTATGCCACGTTGCTTAATTTCCAACTTGCTTGAACTTCTGATTTCATACACAAGACCGCATTGCCGAACGTCAAACTTGGGACCATGACACCTTTACAAATCCCTCTCACAATGTCATACCTATTGTAGTTCCACAGTGCCCTATTTTTTATTACAGCTGCATTCCCGGTGCCCTTAGTCATTACGTATCTTTTGTGCTCCCTTGGATACTCAGCCCCGTTGCTTATTCATACACCCAAGTTTTTGTATTTATCCACTATTTTTAGCGTGACTTCTTGTGTCTTATGCTCACTGCCTTTGTTATCATTAAAAATCATGATTGCCGATTTTTCCCTGCTGAACTTCAAGTTTAACCTATTTCCCTCATTGCCACAGATGTATATCAATCCCTGCAGATCTTCCTTGTTGTTGACTATTAATACTATATCATCTGCATACATCAATGCTGGTAATGACTGTTCAATGTGTTTTCCTTGCTTGGCGAAAGAGAGGCTGAATCCGAGTCGACTCCCCTGTATTTTGCTTCTAGTCCCTGGAGATACAGCATAAATAACAAAGGTGATAAAGAACATCCCTGTCGAAGCCTGCATTGTATCTCTATAGGTTCAGATACCTGTTCTTCCCATTTGATAACTACCTAGATATCGTTTAGAAGATTAGCCATTCCATCTTCCGCATCTAGTGTGTCCAGTATTCCTCACAAGTCTTTTTGAATCACACTATCGTAAGCTCCCTTGATATCTAGAAATGCCAGCCACAGGGGCCTGTGTTCTTTTTCCGCTATTTCGATACACTTCATTAATGAAAACAGATTGTCCTCCAATCTCCTTCGTTTACGGAACCCATTTTGTAGTTCTCCCAGACCCACGTCTGTAGTCTTTACTATCTGCATCACAAGCCTGTAAACTACTGATGTCACAGTTATAGGACAGAAGTTGTTTATATCGGCTTTGTCCCCCTTTCCTTTATAGATCATGCTCATCCTGCTTAGTTTGCACCCATTGGGAGCTTCACTATTCATTATAGCTTTGCTCGGTGTCTCTCTTAATGTTCGCTTAGAGTATGGTCTTAGTTTCTTTATTAGCATGATTGGGATGCCAACAGGGCCTGTTGATGTTGATTAGGAACTCTTTTCTCTGCCCTTTCCCACTCTTGTCCCAGTGGAGCCATGGAGCTTATTGGTCCATTCTCATCTGGTATGGTGCATGCAGCGCTTTCTTGGTGTTTAAATTTTTCTGTCATCATTGTTTTTATATATTCCATTGCCTCGTCCCCTTCTGGTCTGACCCCTTGAACTGTAGTTATAAACCTCTGTTTCATGCTTGTCTTATTACTCAGCGAATTGAGATGGTTCCAAAACTTTGCAGCTGCCTTTCTATCCTTTTTTGTTTACTTCCGCCATCCACTGGGCCCCCTTTTTTTTAATCTTGTCACTGATCAAATCGGACGCTTCCCTTCTGCAGCTCAAAAAGTTATCCCATTTTCTTTTGACATCATCTTCCGGTTCACCCCTCTGTTTCGCATACCTGTGTTCTCTGGAGGCTTCCAGACGTCTTACTATGGCTCCCTTAACTTCTTCATGCCACCAGCTTTTGGGTTTGTGTCTGCTTTTCCTGGTTGATTTGACTCGTACCTTAGCAAGCTCTAACTCAAACAATCGAGTTAGATTTGTGTATCCTCTGTGATTATTTTCTCAAACTCTTTAGTTGCTGTTTGTATTTGCCTTTCTAAATAAATATTACCGTGTGGTTACTCGTAATGCCGCCTTTCCGATTTCATTTCCCTTCCAAACTCAGCTTGATACGTTTGTGATCACTACCCAAGCTTCTGGACCCATATTCATCTATGTTCATCACCCTTAGCCGATCATACATCCTATGTGACATTATTGCGTAATCTATCGTCGACTGCTGCCTTCGCACCTCCCATGTTATCTACCCCTCGCATTTCTTGGTGCTGTTGCAAATGATTAAATCATGTCTTTCACACATATCCATTAGCATTCTGCCTGTTGGCTCAGTATATCCATTCATATCTTCTATGTGTGCATTCATATCTTCTAATATAATTACTTTGAACTCTTCGCCTATTTCGTCAATGTTATTTCCTATGAACTGCACCATTCGCTGATTTTCCTCTCTGGCTTTTGTCCCTGTGCACAAGTATACAAAACCCAGGAGCGTCGTTTGCCCTGCCACTTTCCTTTTAGCCATAAATGTTCCTTGCACTCCTGCTTGACCCTTTGCCTGTCTGTACTTATTTGAATGAATGCCCAAATACCACCCCCCTTTCTGCTACCTTCTGTTCTATTACAATATTCCCACGCATAGTCCGGATTGTTAGGAGGTTGTTCCATGTCCCTAAGATGTGTTTCTACAAAACCATATACCATCGGCCTCTCCTCTCTTAGCTCTTCTTCTATCTCTTCCCACTTCAGCCTATTCCTGCCACCCTGCATGTTAATATACCCTACGTCTGATTTGGCTCGGCCCTCGTGGCTACGTCGATTTCTGCCCCGAACTCTACGTGTCTTGGATATTGGTGCCACTTGGGAATCGTATCAGTCTATACCACTTGTCAAAGAGTCCTCCTGGTTGTTTTCCTCGTTACTAGCTATCCTGCACCAAGAAGGGCCCGCGTGCCCCCCAAAAAAGCTACTGCGCGTCCTGCAAGCCCCCAAACCACCTCATGACCTAGCCTCCCATCGAAGTGAATTCTGTCTCATTGAAAACCGCCCAACCTATGCACCTCTCTGTTTATTTCCACCACCTCAAAGCCTTTCTCTCGACTCATCCGCCATATCTCTTGGTTTGTGTTGACAGCCGCTCTTTGCAGGTTGCCGTCATGCACCGGTACCTCCGGTATCGTGCATATTACTATTTGTACCTGAGAAGAAATGGCACGCATGTCATCGACCCCTTTCGCCAGTGTTGTCGCTAGTCCGGCCGTATCTTCATGTAAGACATCATTTAAACAGCCTGCAATTATCACGACGTTTCGTCCATCAGCTGTAGTTTTGAGTTTTGTGCTCGCTTGCCTCATGACTGCTTCCAGCTTGCGTCTTGGGAACGTCCCTACTGCAACCCTCTTGTCACCTTTTACCCTCTCTTTGATTGCTTCTGCGCATCGATTTAAATTCGAGTCCCCGGCGATTATCACGTGCTGTGACTTTTCCGCTGGAGCGTCCTGCACCTGGGGGTTACCTGCACCTGTGACGCCGGCTGCTTTGTCCCCTTCCAGCCCCACCACTACTTCGCCGAAGCTGGGTCTTGCGACCACTGAGCCGGCTGAACCTGTTTTTTCCAAACTTGCTAGCTCTTTCTTCTTTGCCGTTCCGGTTGCTGGTGCCCTACCGTTCTCTCCGGCGGCCGCTCCTTTGTTCACCTTCGCTCGTGCCTCCTCGGCGGACTTGAGCCTTTCTCCCATAGCCCTCGTTTTCTCTTGCCCTGTCGCCAACGCAGTCTCCAGCTCAGTGATTCTCATCAGCAGTTCACTCTGGGCCACCATCATTTTCTCCATTTTTTTCCTCGACCTCACATTGCCTACACTTGGCGTCAGCCTCCTTTCCATTTGCGTCTGCACTTGGGTTCATTTTCAAACCCACCCCGCATCCTGAACATTTTACAGCCTTTTTAATTGTCTTTTTGACACCAATTGTCCTTATGAATTGTCCCACTCAATAGTTACAAAACACGGCGTACGACGAACCCTGCCCTACAAAAAAAAAGAAAGTCTGAGCTCTACTACAAAAATTTGCGTGTTCGGTGAACGTGCACCTCCTCCACGGGGTGGTAAGAGAAAAAAAATCACGAACACACACGCACACACACAAGCTAGTAAATACCCAGTGACTGACCCCCGAAAAACCATACAATGTAATAAGTGCTACAACGGTTTAAACTGCTGCCTTAATAATTATAAAAGCAAGCTGAAAACATGCAAAACCACTTATCTGCGCAGTCGATCGGGAGCGCTAAAAAAAAAACACGTCTATCTACTGTGCCAGTCTAAACCGAACTTTTCGCGCGCTTTTCGTTAAGGGCGCTCCCTTGCGGCCGTCCACGTAAACTGCCGCAAGCAGCCATTCGCGAGGCCGCGTAGGTGGCACTATTGCGTGTTTGTCTAGGGACCTTATTTGTCTTCAGCCGTAGCAAAGCCAGCAATGCGATCACCTGTAAACACGCGCGTGTGCATGGTCGCGGTGCAATTTTGTCCGCGTTACGTACCTTTTTCTTGCCACTGATGACAGCTGTCGCGATTAAAAAAAAAAACGTGATTACTTGACGGCGTGGACTAGATTATTCGTTTTTTGACACATCAGCGACGGAAAGCTCTGAGAAGGTGGTATCGGAGATACCGGATAGGTGTTTAGTGCGGTGTTGTCATTGTAGAGTAGCTTGCGATTTCACCTCTCCGACAATGTATCTAGTGCCCTGAAGAAACGCTGCGTTGTTTGAAGTGGCATCGCGTACGAGCGATGCATGCGATGTTGTTGTGCTTCGATGTGGCTCGTCGGTTGGTTTCGGGACGTGGTAGTGCAATCGGCGGTGCTTTGCAATGTCCCGCGCGATGTCTATCCAGTGACTGGCGTACGGACAAAACGACGACACCGACTGACCGACAGGTAAATAAATCCAGGCACGGATCATTTCTGTATTAAATGCGTTGCTGGGTGAGTGGGTTCATGTTCACCAACAAAAATCCAATGCTTAATGTAGCGCTGATTCGGCGTTAATTCTGTAGTTAACCTTGCGCAAATGTAGCTTCGGTGTAGTATACTAAGGCAAGGTTCTGCTCGGCGTCTCATTCCTCTGCTAATGGTTTTGTTTAAGCCCTGAACTGCACATAATGTCGCACTTACCGTAACTTGAGGAATTGCGTAGCGCGGGCAACCATGGGCAACCCAGTAATTTCTTTAGCAAACAAGCGCTTGCCCAGGCGGTGGCGCCTCCTATTGCGCGGAGCACGTGTGTGCGCTCGTACCTACGAAGCGCACATTTCATCCTGTGGCGCTGCGAGCGCCTGCCCTGTGCCAAAAGGGAATAGGAACACCATCTCATATACTTACATTCTTACGTCGATGTTTGCAGAAGCGTTCTTCACGATTTCAGGTAATTTACTGGGATTAATGGTTCATAATTAGTATAATTCATGGGCCGTGTATATTGTGCCGGCAGCCAATCAGGCAAATATGCCGGCATTTTGCTCTTCCCAGATAATGTGCTGGCAGCAGTTTCTAAAGCTAAGTTCAGGAAGTTCTTCTGTCTGCTCTCGCTGTTTTGCTAATGTCCGTGCCTGTGGCATGTCGTGGGTTTGCCTGTGTCACTCGTGGGCCAGTAACCCACGACGTGCCACTTGACGGTTTTAAGCATTTTGCTAGCATTCGTGGCGTCATCGAGTCACTGGGGCATAAATAACCTACTATGTACCGCTTCACGGTTCTTACTATTTTGCCAGCTTCCACGTTACAATCATCGTACAAAGCGTTATCCAAAGCGTTGCCATCATACCAAGTGTAAGCCAATCGTGCCAAGAATCCAAATGGGCAAATTTGTCTGAGAGCGTGTATTTTATTTTCAAGATCGTGCGCACTGCCACTTGTGATATCAGCGCACAATCAACATCATGCATGCCACATCACTCTTATGCTCGTGTCCTATACTACTGACAGTCAGGTGCTGAAGTGACACGGGCCAGTGTGCCTGCCGCTGACACCAAACTGCATTAACTGAATGATTGGATGAGAATGCTAGCACAGCAGCTCCAAACAGCAACACGCTGGTTATCGGCCCTATATCCTCTGCATAGTTTATATCAAATTAGACGTTAGTTATCTTTTTTTACACTGGTATTGAGCATTGTCAGCCATTTTTTAGGCCTGTATTGACCACTGCATGACCATCCGACAGACGGTAGACGAATGACCAGCCGAGCCTCTTAAGCGCTACGCACTTGAATAAGCAGGGTGCAAAAATGACAGGACCTACTGTACTTTCTGTAGCCTGAGGACGACACATAAAAGCAGGAGGCAGCACTCATCCTACTTTCTTGTCTTTCTACGTGCCGTATTTTTGTTGCTTTGCTTTTGTTTTACGCTAATGTAACACCAACACAAACTGTTGTATGTGCCGTTTTTACCTGGACAGGTGAGCACCGACGACAGCGGAACGTTCAAAGGGCACATACCTGAGGGTAAGAGACGCAACAAGTGATAAACTAATAGTAATAATGATAAAGCATTCAAGCCATTGGAAGTGCCTCACAGCCACGTGTAGGCCTTCCATCTATTTGACAATGACAGCCCTGAAAAACGAGCCAAAGGATACGATAACGAGGGACTGATTAGAGTTGCAGACTTGTACTGAAATGCTAAATGTCCTAACGTTAAATCTAAGTTCCAGCTCCTCATTCCTGGCATTGCCTTTAGGTGAACTTCAGATCTCATTCAGTCGGAGCAGTGGACCGGGCGGTCAGAATGTTAACAAAGGTTAGTGTTTTGTTTGATTACAAACTGGCCTTATTAAATATAAATAATGAAACAAACATAGCTTGTAACCAAGCTTGGTTCACCTGTCATGAAATTGCACACAATTTTTGTAATAATTCAAACCACAAAATAGCGAACACGGATATAATTAAATATCGGTTATAGCAAAAGTAAATAAAAAATAGGCTTGCAATAGATATAGTGTTATGAATAAGTGTTTATTACAAATTTACAAATATAATAAACTTACTTTTGTTTAGGTTGCAGTTTTATTAATAATATTCTTAGTGGCATGAGCACCAAGTGAGATTCTTGTTTCTCTTGCAAGCTATTCCAGTCAAGCACTTACTTTAGGTTTTCAGTGTATTTAGAAAATACGCTTAAAAAAATTTAACTGATACGTAATCAATAATTCCAGTTCAAGTTAAATTTTATGGCGTACTTGTAGTATTGCAGGACAGTTTCATGTAAGATAAAAGATAAGGGTCAGTGAATAATTATTCAAAATCAATTGAATGAGTTCACTGAAAGAGCAGACAGTTTTCTTGTGAGAAGCTGGGATCTCTGTGGCACCTGGCGACTCGGAGCTCAACCCGCTTTTTTTCAACATTGCCTCCGAGATATGCTTCAGCAGTGCAACGAAACACAAAGTTAGCCCTAAGAATATGCTGGAGAACACAAATGCCTACACTCATACCTCATTATAACGAAGCTATATCTTTCAGGAAAATAAGTTCGTTATCTATCTGAAAATTCGTTATAAAGGTATATTTCTAGCACTATGTCTACTGCAAGACTACTCTTCACTTGCTTTGTTATAACTGATATTTCGTTATATCCGGGTTCGTTATATCGAGGTTTGACTGTATGTGCCAGTACCAGACACTGAAGGCAAAGATTAGGGTCACCTCCAATTTTTCGTCTTGAAGCCTTTTGTTATAAAAATTATACATTAATAAAAAAATACAAAATGCTGATAACTCTTTTGCACTCCATTGAGTGGTAAGTGGTACCCTTATGGTGTTGAAAGGCCACTGTGGCTTGTGGGCGTCTTCTCTTGTGCGCAGTAAACAGCAAGGTCGAGATTCGCTTCCATCTTGAGACGGCCAGCTGGATTCCTGCAGTCGGCCGGGAGCGTCTGAAGACCCAGGTAAAGTGTTTGCACACGTACTAGTGGTGTTTGTCCTTTTCTACTGCGAAGGACTCTATGGGGAGTGAGCTGTTTCTGAAACACCAGTTTAACTGAACACCGTTGTTAACACACTCGGTCGGGAGTCGGCTGGTATTTTAGGAGAAGTCTACTCCTCATCAAGGGCGAATAAGAATACTATCTTGGGAGGCGGAAATGTGTGAAAGAAAACTGCTAGAGAAGAAAAAAAAAACTGGTGGTGGGATGTACAGTACAGTCCACTGTTACAGGGAACACTCGAATGAAAACCACCAATATTGCTGGCCTTTTGGCGGCAAGTGGATAAGTAAAAAATCTTCATGCACGTCACTAATCTGTCAAGAGGGGTCATAACTCTCAACCACTAGTAAGTAGTCTTATGCATATCAAAGCTACTATGCTTCTGTAAGATAGAGAAATCTAAATGTGCTGAGCCTGTAAGTGCTCCCTTTAACAGTGGATGCATCTGTACACCACAGTAATATTAAGGTATTATCAACACAAAATGTAAGCTAGAAGGCTTGGAAGGAAACCTTCAGCAAGAATATGTTAGAGATATTGAATGGGGACTTACCGGCTTTTTGAGGCAGCAATGTAGCGCCAATATGTGTTGACCAAATGTTGCCCAATGCTTAATTTGCTTTTGCAAGGTATGGGCTCATTGCTGGGCACCGAAGGGCCATGACAGTCGCAGCTGTGTAGACTGCCAACAGATATTAATACAATATTGGGAATTCAAAGCCTGTGCCGCAGCTTGTAATCCCCGTTTCGTCTTGACGGTGTGACATTTAGCTGCATGGTTTGCATCGCACGGTAGTATTTTGGTCGCAGAATTTTCTTTCTGTAGTCATTCTGGATGTTTTACCAGGAATGTTTTGCAGTGTTTGTTGCTGCGTGAGTTTGTGGTCTTTATGAAATCATGCATTTGTCGGTATGATTAAGTTATACAGCTGGCACTCAGTCATGTGACACTCCATGCCACCACCACGGCTTGCCATTCTAGTGGGGCCACCTTGTGAACCGTCGCGGCCAACTTGTGCTCGAGTGCGACGAGCAACGTAGTCAACTAGCCAACACGCGCATCTGCCTCGATCGGCTGCGGTCTCTGGTGACCGAGGCCTGTCGCCCGCCACCTCCCAGTCCCGACGAGGCTACCCAGCTGTTGCACGAGAAGAGGTTGGTATTAATCAGTGTGTGTGGTGTAAAAAACTTCTTAGCTAACTCATTAATTAGCTTAAAGACTGAAAGAAGTCGATATCGAGCTGGTAGCCAACATTTGCTGACATTCAGATAATTTTAGCAAGCGTAAGCCGACAGCAGCCAATAGTTTGTGCAGCCGTAAATAAACAGAGACAAAAGAAAGCACAAAAATTGCAGACCAGCGTACATTTCTGTGTTCCACATCATTGTTGTTTTCCTTTCTCATCTGCATTCACTTGCGCTGTACGGAATTTGTACTCTAGCATAGTATATACAGTACTCATGGATTGAAACGCAAAAATTTAGGCCTATAAGTAAAGCACGTGGTTTCATTTCCAGTGTCTGCAATTCATGTCGTATTAGCATAATGTTGGCTGGAACTCTTACATCAGAGTTGCTGTTAGCAGTCATATTTGCAGCGACATGACATGGTCACCGGGAGTAATCACTCACAGCAGTCGTTATATTAAATAAATGTTGCATTTGAGTTAATTAATACTGGGCCCACGAGCCTATAAGTGGATTCTTTCAAAGCACTCACACGAACCCCAAAGGGGTCAAGACTAGATTAATGAGTGCATTCTGCTAAAGTGTTGCCCACGACCAAAGTGCTGCCTCAGCATTACAAACTTTATCTATCTAGCAAACTAGGCACGATGAGAAGTTTAGGAGGAAATGGAGGTCTGAGATGGTGAAAAGTTGTTAGGCGAGTAAACGTTGCATAAGCCACGCTAGCGGCAAACTGCACGCGTCAGCCACGTGTGTCAAAAGCGGCGGAAATTAGGAGTTTTGCAGCATGGGGCTGTATAGAATGAGTTGAGACCCTTTTCTGTGGCAAACTACACGTACCACAAGCCGAATGACCAGTCAGGGGCGAAAAGGGTGATGTCTCAGAGCCATGGCGATCAGACTACCACCACTAAAAGCTGAGTTTGTAATCAAGACATTCCACAGCGCAACGAGAACATTATTTGTGAATAGAAAGTAACGCTCACTCGCTGTGTTGCTCGTGCATTCGGAAAGCATGTGAGATCCTGTCATACAGCCGTGCAGTGAGGCACTTGCCAAGATGGCCTTCGCGGGAAGGCACTGACGCGGAGCACGCGTGCACGTTTTTTGCCTCTAGCGTGGTTGTACCCTCAGACAGGCTCGCTTGACATAATATCAGCTGTAGCGACATTCCTCATTTGATGGCTTTCGATCGCATAAGCCTAGGAAGTCTTGCACGCCCAGCCAATGCATAATCGATGGTGGTTGACAGTGTTGACTGCGAAGCTGTCTCTGACGGAAGTTTCCCTGCGCAGGCGAGCTCGAGCCTCAGCCCGGAGAGTGGAGGAGAAGCGGGCCAGGTCTCAGCGGCGGCGTTTCAAGGAACCGTCCCACATCCTCTAGGCCACTCGTTCAGCGTTGCAGACCAACCACTCAAAGCGACAGTGCAGTCATGCGCAAAACTGCACCTGTCGGGCAATTTGCTGTTACTAGTCACACTTACAAGTGCCTCAACATGAAAGTTTAACCCAGAGAAGTTTGTGTGGAAACAGTTCAACGGTACAATAGGCCTGGCGACGATTTGAAAGCTGCTGTACACAGTCAGACCTGTTGTTGGGCCAAATACAGCTGACTTTTAGGAAATGGAAATTTCTTTAATGAAAATGCTGCTTAAACAAAACAGCTCGCTCTAATAAGACTGGTTTCATGCCTGAATGCTGTAACCCTGTTTTTCTTTAAATAAATGTAACTCTTCTTGAACAGAACATATTTTCATGGTCCCTTTAGGTTTCATGTAATGAAAGTCTACTGTACCACACAGCCCCGGCCACTGGGATGTGAGTTCATGCTGGTCGTCCAGGGGTGTTTTTTCAGAAGGCTAGCATTCAATCATCATCATCATCATCAGCCTTACTACGTCCACTGCAGGACAAAGGCCTCTCCCATGTTCCGCCAGTTAACCCGGTCCTGTGCTTGCTGCTGCCAATTTATACCCGCAAACTTCTTAATCTCATCTGCCCACCTAACCTTCTGTCTCCCCCTAACTCGCTTCCCTTCTCTGGGAATCCAGTTAGTTACCCTTAATGACAAGCGGTTATCCTGTCTATGAGCTACATGCCCGGCCCATGTCCATTTCCTCTTCTTTATTTCAACTATGATATCCTTAACCCCCGTTTGTCGCCTAATCCACTCTGCTCTCTTCTTGTCTCTTAAGGTTACACCTACCATTTTTCTTTCCATTTCTCGCTGCGTTGTTTTCAATTTAAGCTGAAGCCTCTTTGTAAGTCTCCAGGTTTCTGCTCCATAGCTAAGTACCGGCAAGGTACAGCTGTTATATACCTTCCTCTTGAGGGATAGTGGCAATCTACCTGTCATAATTTGAGAGTGCTTGCCGAATGTGCTCCACCCCATTCTTATTCTTCTAGTTACTTCAATCCCGTGGTTCGGCTCTGCGGTTATTACCTGCCCTAAGTAGACATAGTCTTTTACAACTTCAAGTGCACTATTACCTATCTCAAAGCGCTGCTCCTTTCCGAGGTTGTTGTACATTACTTTCGTTTTCTGCAGATTAATTTTAAGACCCACCTTTCTGCTCTCCTTGTCTAACTCCGTAATCATGAGTTGCAATTCGTCCCCTGAGTTACTCAGCAATGCAATGTCATCGGCGAAGCGCAGGTTACTAAGGTATTCTCCATTAACTCTTATCCCTAACTGTTCCCATTCTAGGCTTCTGAAAACCTCCTGTAAGCACGAGGTAAATAGCATTGGGGAGATTGTGTCCCCCTGCCTTACACCCTTCTTGATTGGTATTCTGTTGCTTTCTTTATAAAGCACTATGGTAGCAGTTGATCCCCTGTAGATTTCTTCCAGAATGTTTATATATACTTCATCTACGCCCTGATTCCGCATTCAATCAACGGAAACTCAAAATACTACACTGTTGGTCTTTCAGACCGTCAACTTTTTTTTACAACTGAGCAGGCCTCTCTATGCGGGCTGTTTTAGCCGGTCATAGCACCTTGTTAGGAGATCTCGCCAAGATCACCAAGATCAGAAATCTGGCATGTTAACCTCATTATTAAAAATGTCTGCCTGGTTAGCCTCAGTATTCTGAGTACCTGAATTGCTGTATCTCAAGTAACACGTGAATGATTGTCCGATCACTACTTATTTAACTGTTTTTTTTCTAATTTCTCTTGTATGGAAAAGATGAAATAGTGATTATTAGCATCACCTTCTTCCATATACGCTGCAATAATAGACAAGTCAAGAGATCAAGCAGACGATTTCTAGTGTATCAACTTTTCACTTTGTCTGTAATGTGTTTCTTAAGACATAAACCAAAATGCCAAAATGTTCAACACAAAAACATTATTTTTCTCTGTGGCACATGTAATATAACTAAGACACTTTTCTTTTTTGCTATGGATGTTGATTATTGCAGTGACATAACAAATACGCCCACTCACATAACGAGTGGTCGCAACAGGCACACAATAAAACACAACAATTTACATTGCTCACAGTACATAGCGACGCAGCTGTTTTTGAAAGCAGTAAAACTGATTACTCTTGTGGGTACCAACAATGTTGAGGCTCTCAGTGGCATTCAGAAAATTGGTGATCAGCTTTGCAAAGTAACAATATTGTTACGGGTGTTACGATCTTCAAAACACATCTTGATTTCGTCCACGAAATTCGCCCACGTAGTCAACTTCTCCTCACGATTCTCGTACCACATCAACGCGGTTCTCTCAAGGAAAAGTGGTACATAGTTGCGCTGGCCGGTAGTGTCCCAGTGGTTATACAGACTCACCCGCCAATAGTGCTTGAGCCATTCATCGACGTCCTCTCCAGGTTTCCCAGAGAATGGGCGCGGTTCCCTGTAATGGTGTCCATAGGTGTTAGGCGCAGCTGGTTGGATTTAGCCGTCAGGGTTCATGATGACTGGTAGCGGCGGAAGTCCTGCGCGTCTGCGGCTCCGGCCAAGCTCCAGGGGTGTGTCTTCCGCCGTACTTGTCCGGTGCTCCAAGGCGTTACCCAGCACCTCCACCAATTATGTTACGGGTGAGAGATGTTTATTGTACAGGCGGGATGATAGATGGTTGCAGAAGTCAGGCCTGGTGCAGAACACATTCCCTTCTTTTTCCTCTACCCCACTTCAACGAAAGTCCCGTATCAATACATAAAACAGCAATGATTTATATAACAGTGCACCACTATTTAGAAACATGCAACACAGTTGTAGATGTTTGTGCACCAACAGTGCATCACAGTTGAAATGCTCATGCTGATTTCGAGAATTCTCTCGTTTCAGTGGTTACAGTTTAACCCCTTTATAAGAGAAATGCTCTGGGGAGCAATTCTCGCCTCTTATATGAAGCATCTACTATAAGCAGGGTACCACGTATGCATTTTCTTGTCAACCTCGATTTCAGTGCAGGCATCCTGGTGTCTCTCATACCCATTTGTCTGTTACATCAATGTCTCATATAAAGAGGTACAACTGTATCTTGCGACTGTTACTGGCTTGAAATGATGATTGCTGTCAGCAGATACTGATTGCATTATCAACTCATGAGTCAGTGATAACCCGTTACGAACTCAAGCTCTTTTGTTCACTCCAGGTTATGCATTAAATGTGTGAAGTAGTGACTGGCTCAGTACTGTAGACTTTCATTAAATGGAGCCTGGAGAGACCAGGGAAATTAGTTTCGTTTAACAGGCATTACGTTTACCGAGGAACGAACAAGAGTGTAGAATTGAGGTACGAAACTAATATAACAGGCAGTTGTTCCATTTAAGCAGCTGTTATGTTTATTAGATTTTCATCTACTGAGAGTCTACTGAAGTTTGCTGGTCTGCATGTCTCGAATAGGTAAGTAGAAGAAAGCGTTGAAAAGTCACCAATTCGTCTAGTGCTTCAGTGGCATAAGTTTTCCTTTTCTTTGCAGTATAGAAATGCGCCTGTCAACTATAGCAAGTTTGACATAGTCAAGTGAGATTTAGAGAAATTAAAGTGAGAAAGCATTTCTTGCTGGATACGCAGTATCTATGCAGCTGTAGTTTTCAAATCTTCGCATGCTTCACCGCAAACTATATGCTTCTTACTCAAATTACTACATTAAAACAATATAAACCACATTCATGGCATCGTGATTTGGTGAAGCAACATATCTAAAATGCCTGTTTCCAAGGAAGGTACTTATTGTGATGGCTTCATTGTGTCAGCCATTTCTTTTTGGCATAACTTTAAAAAAAATGGAGTACCTCTACACGAGTCAGGGATATTTCTCAACAGCTGCATCATCATGCTGCATGCGTAATCTGAATCATGACCGCCACTTGAAGCAATGGTAAGATCGTAGACACTCCATTCGATGCAAGGATAATGTAGCAACTGCACCAATTTTGTACGCACACACAGTGCCGCACCTATATCGTCACACCACTGCCGAACCTCAATATAACATATTATATATTATAACGAAGTAAACAAAAAATAACTTTGGCTTAAACGACAGATAACTTTGCCTTAAGTATAGTGTTATTCATGTGCATATGTAACAAGTTTTCAAAGTTATTTTTGTGTCAGATGTGAGTTAAATATTATGTTTGTCTTGTATGTTAAAATGTCTTGTTAATTAAACGTCTCGTTTGACTAATGGGAATGCCTTGGAGCCCAGTAGATAAAGGTTTTGAGGGACGAAGAATCATTCAACGGGTAATGTTGCTTGCCCCAGCATTTTCACAAGACAATGGCAAGGTTCTGTTTGCTGTCGCAGAGGTCGGTTGCCAGATGTGGAGTATTTGCCCCTGTAATTCGGGCTTTCCCGTATAGTTACTGTGTAATTGTGCTTCTGCGGTCTGTTCACATTGGCCGTTTTACTTAGTAGCCTGTGTGTGTTGCAGAAGTCTGAGCCCCCATTTTTCGCTGTACGTTCTCTTCTACAATTAACAGATCGGACTCGAGCATGCCTCGGAAGTAGGGAATTTACGCGTTCTGACTCGACGGTGTCTCAATAGTAAGCAACGCATGCACAACAACGGACTTACCAGAAGACCTGAATGGCATCGCTAAAGTCCGCACATCGCGTGGGCAGCATTGCGATGCATCGTTGCAATACCTCCCCGGTGACTCGATCTCCCCAGTGACTCGATCTCATCACTGACACTGGCAAAATACTTGAAAACCCGAAGCGGCACGTAGGTTACTGGCGTCCTAGTGACACATTACAGGAAAGCTGGAAATGTAAGCACTGGCCCCATTGTCTGTCAACTGACTTCTGCGACACCAAACAGAACCTTGCCAAGACAACTTGACTTGCAGCGTTGGTGCCAGCAACATTTACTATTCAATGGTGTCTCGTCCTATACACCGCGCAACATGTGGATCAGCCAGCTAAAAACTCACGCATCCGTCTAAGCACAGTGATGTCGACTGTTGCGCACGGCATTCACTTCACTTGTAAGTCAGGATGGCTTGAAGTTGGTGTGTGTGAATTGCATAAGCTCCTATTTGGACAACTCATGTTGTATTATAGTAGTTTCGTACTGTCATCAAACTGTTAAGAAAAGCTTTCTTGCTGCTTGCAATATAGTAGTAACTTGTGTGCTGTTTAGGTGATTTATCGACAGATGACTAAATAAGCAGCACGGCAATGATGGGTAGCCTCAAGGGTATTTTTTTGTCTGGCGTTGGGCGAATCCAATATCACGGTCAGAGAGTCAGTGGCCCCGCTGCCGTCATGATGCAAGTGTCGTACTCTCGTGACTGCACAATTTGACCCACATTCATTACATTGATGTGTAAAAAAATTGTTGAGTAACGTTCAGAGCACTTGCACATGTTTATGGCAGAAACGAGCTTTCAGAGCCAATATATTAGTCAGTATAGTGGTTTCAAGTGAAAACGTTACACCAGTGCCACAACCTGACGAAATTCTTTATTACACTCGCGGCGTTCCAGTTAGGTAGCAGTTAGCAGATTGATGGCACTGTGATTGTGAAGTTATAGCTACTGTAGTATTTTCTGCAGAAGAACAATATCAGCAACAAAAGGCATACTTGACAAACATATGTTGTGGACTGTCGGTTCTCACAAGTGTTTGTTCCCTTGTACGTTGTTCTTCTTTGCAATGGCAACACTGGCCCAGCAAGTATCAGCTCTAGTAAGAGCATTCACCAGCAACAGGGACCTTAGTAGCGTAAAGACAAAACACAGTGTTGAGTGTATTACGCGTGGGACACGTTGCTTTGTTGCAAAGAGTCGCTATTAGCTTATTTTGTTTTGTCCCCGCTTTTGACCGAACAGTCTCACCACTTTGTACGTTCCTCGAGTTAAATCAGGTATACACATTTTGGCACACAAGTCAAAGTGCACAGACCGCCTCTTTGCGAAAGAAGGGAAGCACGCACAAGAACATCACGTGGAAGTTGGCCTACGTTATAGTCCAGGTCTGGCTGAACCGCGTCGGGTCGTACGTGACACCGTGGTCTACCACCTCAGGCACCACGGCAGTTGTCAGGCTGATTGGGGTCCTGCTGTTACCCCGACTCGGATGGACGCGAGCTGCCAGAAGCCAACCGCAGCAGGCATTCTTGATTTTCTGCGTCTGGCAGAAGAATAGTCTTAGCAGACAGAAGACAAAGCCAATGCCCACCAAGGGAGGCCCTAATCCCAGAACGGTAGGCCTGGACTCCGGGTTGCCGAAACGGCCGTAAGTCGCGAGAAGCGTGACGGCCGAGCCCAGGAACGCCAGCAGGGCTCCCAGAAGGAGCAGCACGTCGGCGCCCAGAGTTTCTCGCAGCAGCTGGCCCGGAGGTATGAGTGGCCGGCGGCCCTTGAGAGGCTTTCGGCCGGCCAGGTTTATTCCGGGAGGCGGGCAGGCGATGCTGACCTCGGTCCAGTCCTGGCCACCGCCGTCATCGGTGTGCGGTTGCAGCGCCATCTGTTCCTGTTGCTGCTGCCGCAGCTGCTGGCGCTTGATCATGATCTCGCGGAGTCGCCGGGCGACCGGCGTCAGTGCAGCGCTGCGCATGTTGCGGAACGACTTGACGGCCAAAGCCACCGTAGGGTTGGTGAGGATCGGGTCGTTGGGGTCCAGCGTTGCTGGTGGTGGCGACGAAGGCGGCAGGGCGCCCGGCGCCAAGCCGTTTGGCGCCTGGGACGCCACGGCTGCGCCTGCGTGGTAGATGACGCATATTGAAACAGTACCAATAGTGCGAGCTTCAGCTTGTTGGTGCAGCACACAGTGGTGTCCTGGACACCTCTGGCGTTGTGTATGCTTATACATGCACACATACAAACGCACGCATGCATAAAAGTGTAGTTGAACCTGCCCCCCGAAAAAAATATCCTGGCTATGCAGGACACAGCTGGAAAGGGAGCTGTCCGGCGCTGTCGTGTGTTTCCTTTCTGAGTCACGTTCGTATACTCGCGCTCTTTGGCTCATGACGTCCGACGTCCTGAAACCAGACACCAGCTTCCTGACCCTTCAGTCAAATGTTTGAGGAACGAAGACCAAAGTACACAGTGGTGCACTTTTAAAGGAAACATCGGTGCCATCACCACGCTCTCTCATGTTCCCTCTGATTGTGTTCATCACTGCAATATATCTTTTTGGGCCATACGTTTTTGGAAGGTGGCTTTTGAAGATACGCTCACTTTTTGTGAGATTTGCGACTGAAGTACCTAATGCACGAGCAAATAGTAGTACAATCCCTCATCGCACACTAAAGGGTCTACAGGGGCGTATTGCTGTATCACAATAATATTCGTCGTCTGTTCTGTCTCCTGTGATTCCTCGCGTTATTCCCGCGTGCATCCGGTACTTACAGGGCACCGACAGCGTGCACGTTATCAGCGTGACACTCGAGGGCCAAGTTTTTAAGGAGAAAGAGAAAAATACTTTATCAATACGCACAGCTTTTAAGTAGACGCAAGCTTTTCTTGTGTAAAGACGCAAACTTCATAGGCGTGCGATATAAGGTTCTCCCTCGAGGGGGGGGGGGGGGGGGGGGCGTATAGGTTCGTAGCAGCACCCCCATCCTTATCATGTCAATGTATGAGGCTGACTTTAAGCCCCCCTTTCCCCAGAGTCGCAGCCTTGGGTCGACGCTTGAGGCTGGCATTGCGCTCCCCTCTCGCCTAAGAGGGGGTGGGGGCACCCCCCACCCGTGCACAGGCCTATGCAAGTACGCCTCCCCCCCTCCCCCCCCCCCCTTTTTTTTTTCCCGAGTTCCGGAAGCACCGCCGGCCGTAGACTCCGAAGCTGTAATCGCTCGAAATCTGGCGATAACGACCATACTCCCGTGAGAATTTAAACTACGCTTCTGTACACAGGCGTAGCTGCAACAAGTTGTGTACGAGCCGCAATCTGAACGGATAAAATTCGCTTTATGAAGGGCGGTGTGTACGAAGAAACTAAATGGAGTGATTTCAATGTAGAAAGGGAGTAGATGGTATTCATGAGACCCAACTGAATCAGTAAATATTTGGCTTAGAAAGGGGGTACTTCTGTCATGCACTATAAATATAGACAATAAACCGGAATGTACTGGAGTATATACACATTCATTTTCCGCCGTTTTACACGGACGCGCGGAGAAAAATCGGGCCAATTCTTTGATTATGATCAAATCTATGCTCCACAAACACTCCGACGCATCGCTCAGCGGCTTTCATTGGCAGCTGGAGGAGTGACGTGGGCAGCCTCGCTGGTAGTCGGCCTCCAGAAACCAACATATGGCTCGGACGAAACACCCGAATCGCAGTGCAGCGGGGGTTGTGCGAAGCCTTCGACCACGTTCGGGAAAGCAAAACTATTCTGTGCACGTTGTGGACATCACAAGCGAAAATTCCTCCTTCCGGTGATGCGTAAAACTTCGATAGTCGTACACACTTGAATTGCATGCATCTTGGCAATTCACTAATATTAAAAAGAAAGAAAAAACGACCATTCGCTTTGCGAGGTGTTGCTCCCTTGGGCTTTCCCATTGGTCGTGATTGTTGGAAAAGTATTAGAAAGTATTCGGTAACTCGGATATGCGTTATTTGATTCGTTTACCTAATTGAATACAACGCTATTGGACCAGGTATTCGAAATTTTCGGATGTTCGCACACTCCTTAGGGTTTCAGCTTGACTGGTTGGAAGAGGGAAGGTGAGTTGAATCCCCTCCCCTTGGCTACCCCACTGTGCTTTCGGTGGGGGGGGGGGCGTTCATACAATCGACTCGGATGATAGGAGGATGACTTTCACCTTCGATTATCTTTAGAACCGGGTGACTTCTTCGAGATGCCAACCTGGGTTTGGAGTTGTGCGCAGCTGTTCAACCTGCTTTCGCGGAACACTGCGAACGTTTGTCGGCGGAGCCAAAACTCTCCCTCTTTCTCGTGGCATGATATAAGGTGCGCCTTTCGGGAACCTCAAGCATGCGTCATTATCATGGCGTCCGGCGGCGTTCCTTTTCTGGGTCGCCGTGTGACCTTACCGCGCGCCACTGCACTGCGTGCATGTCCGTTATGGCACAGTACTGACATTTATCGACCCGCGACCCACTTTGCGTGCACTCTTCCATACAGTTCGACCCGCGTCCGCGCAGCACGCAATGTACTACAAAGGATTTCGGCGACAATACAGAAAGGGTACGTGCACATGCGGCGTATGCATGTAGGCGGGAGCGTAGTTCAGAAGCATGCGCGTACGAAGGGTCCTTCATTGAGGAGGCGGAAGAGGGGAGGGACAACCTCACCCCACCCCGTTGGCCGAGACGGGAAGAAAACGAGCTCCCCAATTGGACGCTGAGATGGAAATGAAGCGATGACGTGCTGCCCACGAAGGGCATGCCATTGGTTCCTTCCTTTCCGGGGTGGGAATTGGGTATACAGTTCTTCGAACGCAACATCAGTGGTCTTTGGTCGCCACTGTCATCGAAAAAAAAAATGCGTAACCATAACCCTGAGCTTTAGAAAAACGGTGACGTGAAAGGTCCCACCGAGCATTGGTGCATCCATTTAGTCACGTGATTAGGGGATGGGCATCATAGCGACCCCTTTTCATACCACCCCGTGCGCACGGCTGTGCTCCAGAGTTCATGTAGTCTAGATTAGCGTAAAAACTGTCGTATTCAGAAACGCTCCTTGAACTTGACTTGCCACCGCCTTTAATGCAGCACAGACACGTTTCGAACGCTCTGATTATTTGGAAACTCTATTGGTGCGCAGCACAAACAAACGCGCGTTGCTTTAGGCAGTGCCAATGCAGCGCAGACACGTTTCGAACGCGCTGCTTTAGGCAGTGCCAAGGCAGCACAAACGCGTTTCAAACGCGCTGCATTGAAGGCGGTGGCAAGTCGAGTTGAAGTCAAGAAGCCAGCGTTTCTCAATACGGGGGTACAGATATACACAAAAAGTGGTACCGCGCACTGCTCTGAATGAGCGATTTAGTATGCACTGCTTCAATGTACAATCTGCATAGTCATCATCATCATGGTGATCTGTTGGTATGCGTGCACGAAATCAATCGCAGAGTGGAACAAGAGACAAACACCTCGGCGAAATGCCGGCTGGTGGCTTGACAGCTCGTCGCACGCAAGTCCGCACGCACACACGCACGCACACACACAGACACACACACACACACACACACACACACACACACACAAAGTCGAATAGTGAATTTTAGAACCGAATACAATAGTCACATTAAGTCGAATACAAACCAACACACAAATTAGAATTATTTTCGAATAGATAGGCAACCGTTTCCTAATGAAGCGTGTCATTTCATATCAATTTGTTTGAAACAAATATTCAGAATATTATTTAGCCACTGAACGTTATAATTACTTTTAACCGACCAAAAATATGGCTCAATTATGTAAACTGAAGTATAGCTCTTACACAGCAGGGACCAGAGGTTCAACAAATGTTATAACCTGTTTGAAATGTAGGAGTTACGATAAAAAAGCAGTAATTAATACTCACACCACACGCCTGGTCACATACACGTTCACAAAGTGCAATCGCTTCGAATTTAGTCCACATAGTGCGGGCATGTCGGCATGATAGCTAGCCCGCGCACTCTTGGAGCCTCGGAGAGGCTACTTCGCAGACCAGCCCGGAAGCAAACTTCTAGCGTGGCATCGTATGAGTCAAGCCCTCGCTATATACTGCAATGTCTCGAGGGATTGTTGTTGTTAGTGGTTCATGAGGAAAAGGAAGAAGGCACCTAATTTCTGTCTGCCTACAGGCGACACGGCGCAGTGCCTTCTCGAGGGATTCCGACCGACGGCTATGTGTGCTGACGGGGTACACGGACTCATCCTGCCCTTGTCGCGAGGGCAATGTCTCGCGTTGTTCTTTTTCAGCTACAGCTGGAGTTTGTTCTTCGCCAGATGCCCTTGTTAGCGGCGCCGTTTAACTTGTCTCGGGGAGCGCGCCTTGAGGAAAAATGAGTCTGAACAGAAAGGGCCGCATCCGGTCGGTCACTTCTAACCACTGCGCCCCCCCACACTTCAAACGAGCGAGCCAAATTTTCGGTCCTCCGGGGCAAAAGGGGGCCGAAATTCGAGCACTTGTCAAGCTCGTCAAGGCCGTTTCAGACAATGCAACCGTTTCCAGAAGCTGCCACCGTTTTGTCGCGAGGCAGGATTCGTTTCCTTCGCGCCCCGTGCGCAAACGACTGCAGGCACACGGCTGGGGTACTTCGCGGGACGACCAGAGGCCGAAAATTGAGACCATGTGTGCGCGTTGCCTCTGCTTGCGGGAAAGAGGTGTGTACAGAAGGTGAACTGATTTTATCGCGAGGCAGGCTTCAGGCAACCACCAAAACTCATGTTGATTTGATTATCCTCGGCTTGCCTGATTGACGATAGTTATAGCGCGAGAACAAAACGACGACATCGTCGTTTTGTTCTCGCGCTATAACTATCGTCATGCCATACCAACTAGCCCAAGCTGCCACACTTCTAAGTTGCCTGATTGGTCTGCGCAACCGGTGACGCTAAAAAAACCCCATTTGAGCAGCGACTCGAGCTCTTTTTGAGGAGAGCGGAGTCGGGGTCAACAGCGCATCTCACCACCGGAGACCAGCCATGCAAGCCGAGGGGTATGCCACCATTTTCTGTGTTTTGTCTTTGTGACCTAGTGAATTTTGTAAATTGAAGTTGCGTTAGCTAAATGAACCCCCAATGAGTGCTCCCCGAAATCATCATGTTGAATTCTCATCGATTGCCTCCGCGGAGTTTCACCCACACTTATTCGTCTCCCTGGTCTTCCGATGCGCCTAACTTTGAACAACCCCGACGTTTCGCTACACCCTGACGTTCATTGACTTGCACCCTGTTGGGTTTCTTTCTTCCCACATCTCCCTATCTCTCTCTCCGGCACTTCTTCGCGATTCAATTAGTTGCTCAGAGGATTTCAAGCTGAACGGTTGTGTTGCCCGCGATCTCCGACGCCAGCGTAGCTCTCGCCGACTGGTTCGCCCTCCACGACCGCCGTGCAGCTCTCGCCGCGTGGTGCCCCGTTCTCGCACTTTATTTTGCGACCAGCTGCCAACTTTCCTATCTCCTTCTTTTTCTGTCGCCTACCTCGTCCTATTTCTTTATCTATATCGTTCCACTATTCTTTTTGTACCACATTCCGCCTTCCCCTACGAGGCACTGCGCCGTATCGCCTATGAGGCAGACAGAAATTAGTCGCCCATGAGACAGACAGAAAGGCAGACACCTCTCCTTTCTTTCTTTCTTTCTTTCTTTCTTTCTTTCTTTCTTTCTTTCTTTCTTTCTTTCTTTCTTTCTTTCTTTCTTTCTTTCTTTCTTTCTTTCTTTATTTCTTTCTTTCTTTCCTTCTTTCTTAATGCATTAGCATAAAGGAAGGAAAGACCATTTTACGCTTGATATCTGTAGGCTTACACTATTATAAAAAACCTTGCTCAGTGCAGCGTTCGTGCGGAAGCATCACCTTTTACAATCTCAACGTGCACAACAGCGCTTGCTCCATTATAGGCGACCATGTTTCGATCGAGCCATCGGGAGGTTGCGTCATCGCAGACAGATCAAACGCGTCGAGTTGTGAAATGTCGAGTTGGAAAACAGGACTTGCGTGTAACGGATCGACCGCATGGATTTCGTCGCTGCATGCGTTTCGCTTTTTGCCTTTCCAGCGCAATGCGAAAAAACAAACAAAAAAACATTGTCACTTCGTCGTCTGACGAATGAGAAGTTGTGAAAGGGGGGGGAGGGGGGACGATTGGATCTCGCAAGTTAGGCTAATGATCGGTGGCGGCCCCATTTTAATGAAGTGGTCGGGAGAAGAATCGACGTGCATCAGCATGTTCCACGGGAATGACTACAAAGGTTCGTCGACTCACGTCGGAATTCCATTTCGGTCGATCCCATTTCTCACTCAATTCGAATTCCCTGGGAAAAACTTCGAAGAAAAAGACATGTGATATCCACGAAGTGAATGATGTGGGCGAAGCAGTGGAATTGTTTGGTGTTACCGTAAATCACCCGCGACATTGACCACTCACGCACGTATATGAGCGACAAAGCGGTGTATACATTTATATACAAGGTTTGCTTGGTCATAAATGGTGCGTTTTGTGGAGTTGCGAATCTCACTTTGCCCTCATCATTATACCGCTTTGTGGTATCGAATCCAGCCTTATGTTGGCAAAGACGAGGTCTGGGCACGTTCCCCTGGTGATTGTTGGTTGTTTCCAGCCGTACGAAACGCATCGTATAGCCAATATTGAGACGTCTTATTCTGCACACACCAGTCGTCGTCCGTGATCATCATCGTCACCTTCAGCGTCATCGCCATTACGCCTCCGGCGTAAGGTTTCATCTAGGGACCTTACTCCGGCGTGCACTCCAACGCCGCCAATCGACAAGCCTCGAAGTTTAACTGCGGTAAAAGCCACTCGGCGGAAAATTCAAGATGGGTTTAACGACGCAGCGAGCAATGGAAAGGAAAATGGCGGATGTAACTTGAAGGGACAGGAAGGGGGTAGCAAGGGTCATATGACAAACTGGTGTCAAGGGCATCACAACCAAAATCAAGATGACGAAATCGGCGTGGCCAGGGCGTGTCGCGCGCGCAGGCGAGATGACCGCTGGTCATTAAGAGCGACTGGATTCCAAGCGAAGAAAAACGCGCGAGGGGGACACAACACAGGTATACTCAGGTGAGCATGCAGGTGAGACGAGATCCGCGCAGGTGCTGTCTTGAGCTTTTCTCTGCTGTCATTGCATTATAGCGCAATTAAACCATTACGAAATGAACGTCAACCAACTACAGCCCATCATAGAGCTCTTCTGTTGCAAGATTAAATTAGATAGTTTGCGGGTGTAACGTGGTAGCAGCCGGCACAAGACCGGGTTGATTGGCGGAATATGGGAGAGGCTTTTGTCCCTGCCGTGGGCGTAGTCAGGCTGATGATGATAATGGTGATCATGTACCCCTCACTACTCTAATGAAAGTAACCCCCCCCCCCCTCATTTCCAATGGAAAGCCCTGCGCACTGTTCGAAGCGAGTAGGAATTTCCTCGAATAATTTCGAATCGAGTAGTTCGAATAAGTATGTATCACATATCATAAAGGAAAATGAACATTTGTGTCATGACCTAACCAACTCGTGCAATAATTTCAAGAATGGGAACTATAGGCACGTGTGAATGTCATTTTTGGTTTGAAGTGAGATGGAAGCAACTTTTAATATACACTCGCGAGATTTGACTAGCAGTAGGCTGCAAGTTATAAGCTGTGCAATACGTTACGGTTTGATGTTTACCATACTTGGTGCATATAGGCATCCATGTATAACACGCTTCTAACCTTTGAAATAAATTACGTGAGGCTCGAGTGCCGGCATTATTTTTGCCCTAGGGGTTGCATCGTGGTGGAGGGGGAGAGGGGGGGGGGTGGAGAGTGCTGGAGCGCAGTTGAGGGGAGGACATGCTAATGTGGCTTGATGGGGCGAGTGCCCCTTTTGCACCTCCCCTACCAGTCAATGCTCGTGACTTGAGGTGACGGTACGCACATTTGCCACCATACATACGGATTGCAAGTTGTTATTGCGTCTAATTTACTTTCTTCACGTCCATATCGTAAATACTGAGATACACTTAAAACAGTACAATCAACGTCTCCTATACATTCCTCGGCTTCACTATATGCTCGTTTTAATTAACGTTGTTTGAAACAAAGAACAGCTGATTAAGCACTTTGCTGTACGCATTGAAAATAACTTTAAGTAGATATATCCTATACGCGAAAAGATTACCATACATAGCACCGAGACAGGAACAATCAATGCAACTGAAACAATTTACACAACGTATCCGGAACGCAGTTGCTTCGTTGTAACAAATCGTTCGTTATAACCGTGTTAGGCGTATCGAACTTGCGCGATGAGGTATTTCATTTAGTAAGGAGAAGTGCAAATTTTCGAAACGAACGGCGTGGCTTTAGTCGATATCATCCGCTGCGCCTCTGAAACGAATGCGGCAGAATTCGGCACCTCCGTCCGGAACCGATGGTTGAGGCGAAACGAATGGACCCACACAATCCGCCTTTTTTTCGTACTATACTAGTGCTGCCCACCGCCGTTTTATCGGGTTATGATAAGATCCAGGACAACCGCCATTGCCAGAAAAAAAAAAAAGCCTCCGAGATCAAAATGCGTTTCGTGAGTTATCCGCTAGGATGGAGAAGGCACGCGCCGTGCATCGCAAAAAAAAAAAAACACAAAAAGAAACAGGCGGATTAACAAACAGTTGTTCTTATGTAACCGTGCTACCATATATCAGCGCAAGAAGCACTGCACTGTTGAACCTACGGTGTAATGTTAACTTCGATCGATTCAACGAAATTCGTTGTGTTCAACGAATAAGCATGTATTAATTCAACGAAACAGACGTCACAGTGTGACGTAATTGCACTATAGGGTGGTTTTTTTCTACGTCACCAGTCTTCACGCCGGCGACGCTCACATTTACAATTTGGCAATCTATGCATGGCTTTCGTTTGAAATATATATATATATATATATATTACCGCAATTAACCTGCGGTCATTCGGGTAATTGCCACGACAACGCCTACGTGCACGTGCGAGGTGACACGTATACATGCACCGTTCTACGTTTCGAGGCATTATAAATGTGTAGGAAGCAATTGCGATGGATTGCGCAAGTGAGGGAACGGGCTTATACCACGCTCCCGCACGTTTGTGCCCGGGTGAACAGCACCTGCCGAGACATCGATGAGCGGTCGATGTGATCGACATCTTCACCGGATGTCATTCGCAGTTGCACGTATGCAGTGCGATATAGGTACGCACAGTATACCACGAAGCGTGTGACGGGCTCACTATAGGAAAAAACTCGTCAGTCAGTTCGTGTGCACTCTACCGAGATTAGGTGGCGTCCTTGATGACCATACGCCGACGTGCTCGTTTCAGTATGCTGCGGTTGCACATCAGTCTGCTCTGCCCGACAGGCGCGTAGCTGAAAGTTTGTTTTCATGGGGGAGGGGGGCACCTTTTTGATTTCGCGGAGGACACCCGCTTCAAATGGTAATCCTTGACTCTTTTACTATGGCGAAAAATATTTCTGGGGCGGTGGGGTGGGGGGCAAGCACGTAGCCAGAATGTTTTCCGGGGGGGGGGGGGGGCACCTTGATTTCGGAAGCCCCTTAAAATGGCAATTTTTCGCTCTTTATGTCATGGCGAGAAAATAACTTTCTGGAGGGGGGGGGGGGGGGGCGGGTTCGGTGTGCTACACCCTCGCTAGTCCGCTGCTACCCAATAGCGGATGACAAAATAGAGAGGGAAAAAAGAAGGAAAGAAAAAGAGCAGCTAGTGGGGCTAGCTGCACACCCAATGGCGGAGCTGTTGTTCGACCTAGCTTTATGGGAGCTTTTGCTAGTGATATCAAGAGAGTGAGACAGATGATTCATTTGAAGGCAGAGGTCAGCCTGAGCTATAGCTCGATCTAGCCTGCTATTCTGCACTTGGGAAGAGGGACAGGGAAAAAAAAAGAAGTTATGAAGGGTGGCAATTAGGAGAAAAACAGGTTACGTGTAGTGATATGTCAAAATTTTGTTAGTACAAGCTATAGGTATTGTCAAGCTTTTGAAGCTATGCCGAAATTTTGGCTAATACAACAGCGTATGTCTATAGACTTGGCTATCCTGCTCCAATTTGTACGCCACACTGCGAACGTGGCACGTGTTTCATTTCTTTTTTTTTTTTTGTGGTAACATGCATTGCGCGATTAGCTGTTGCACTCAAACCTCATTACAACAAGTTGAATTTTACAATAAAGTAAGCTCGTTATATCCGAAACTTCGTTATCAAGGTTGTTGTTGTTGTTGTTGTTTCCCTGTGCAAATGGCTCGTACCCAAAGAAGGGGATTGGCCGATTATAAGGTGAATTTGCCCTAAACTTTCAGCATTGCGTCATTCCTACCAATTTTTTTTTGTAACTTAATTTTGATTTGAAATACCGGTATCAAGTTTGCAGAAAAAAAAAGAAGAAAAATAGTGAGACGAAAATTTAGCAAGAAAATCGTTTAGTCGCAGTGATGTATTCTTGAACGGCGAATAAAACATCCCTGTGGCTGAAACCCAGTGTAGAGGCTCCAAATGAAAGAAGATCAGGTTGTGATAGTTGCAAGCCCAGTCTTTGAAGAGGTGGTGTTAGTATGCCTTGCCTGAATAAATCGAAACGGCGACAATGTAATAAAAAAATGACTGATCGTTTCCTCTTGATTACAGTAAATGCACATAGGGGAATTCAATATGCCTGATCTATGCAAGTAAAAATTGAGGGAGGTAACGCGGCAACGAAATTTCGTGATGACAACTTCCATCATCCTTGAATTAGTCAGTTCCCTGCGCCAGGGAAATAACAAGTGTTTGTACTCTGGAGAAGCCGTCAGTGCAGGGTCAAGTTATTTCTAACACTATGTATTGCGAGATCATTTTCATCTACTTCGTTATAACCGATATTTCGTTATATTCGTGTTCGTTATATCGTTGTTTGAGTGTATGCGATCTGTCACGTCACGTGATCACTTGATACGGTATTATAGTCACGCGACTAGCTTTTACGCGGTTCTTAGTCGGTTGCGTGACCTTATGCCACTGTAGTTACGTGGCCGTATGTTTTATGATTTTCAGTTACGTGATGTATTGCGATTTTAGTCGCGGGACTGGTTACGTCATGCTATGTGATCTCAGTCTCGTGACTTTGTAAGGTAATAAGTTATAACGATAATAATAGTATACCGATAATAATATCTGGGGATTGGCGTCCCAATAGCGTGTACGGTTATTGGAGACGCCGTAGTGACAGGTTCGGGAGTTTCGACCATCCGGTGTCCTTTGACACGCACTGGCATCGCAACGCGTATACACGGGCCTCCGACAGCCCCGCCACGGTGGCATAGTGGGGGCTAAGGTATACTCGGCTGCTGATCCGCAGGATCAAATCCCGGCTCCGGCGGCTGCATTTCCGATGGAGGCGGAAATGTTGTAGGCCCGTGTAGTCAGATTTGGGTGCACGTTAAAAGAACCCCAGGTGGTCGAAACTTCCGGAGCCCTCCGCTACGGCGTCTCTCATAATCATATTGTTACGCATGCCTAACGCTTCAAGGCCAACAGGTTGATGATCGCAGCGTCGTCGTCTTCTTTCTTCCTCCAGCTTGGGGCAGCCAGCATGTTCAGCCATCTTTGTTTTCTTCCCAGGCATGCGTAACATTATGGTGGTTTTGGGACGTTAAAACCCCACAAATCAATCAAATCACGGGCCTCCGGCGTTTCGCCTCTATCGAAATGCGACCGCTGCTGCCGGAATCGAACCCGTGACCTTCGGTATAGCAGCCGATCGCATCACAACCGCTGCATCGCCGCGGCGGACGATATTACGTGATTTACCCCCGTATTAACACAAACGCTCCCCGACTCGACTTTTACCCATTCACTTGACAGAGTTGCGCACTGCGCCGCTGCTCGGCTGAAAATGACGCTGTGCTACTCAAGAATAGCAGCAAATATCACTGATATGCAGTAACTTTCCCTGTCTAAAGATGGCGCTACCATCGGCTTTTCCAAGTGAAGGTGGAGCGTTGAGTGAAGGGGCGTTCTAGAATACGGGGGGGAAGGGGGTGTATTCACATGTTTGGGTGTTATGTGAATAGTTTTTAGTCACTTAAAAAGGACGATAAAGAAAAGCAGTGGATTGGTTTAGATCATTGGCGGATCCAGACGGGGGGGGGGGGGGGCGGTAGGGGCGGTCGTTTCCCACCTCTTAAATCTCTGTCAGCGCCCCCCCCCCCCCAATTCAGTGCTCGTAGTTCACCTCCTATCACCAATTAGGACCAATGATAGTAAAACCCCTGTGAGCACACATTAACAGCATTCAATTGTGATATGAAAGGGTTTTTCTGCTAACAAAAACAAAAAAGTCATGACCACGTCCCCCTCTCCGGTGTTAATTTAGATGACCGCCCCCCCCCCCCTCCTCTCTAAAATGTGTGGCTGGATCTGCCCCTGGTTTAGATTGATAAATTTCCCTATGAGAACTCTAACGTCTTCTATTTGCTCATCATATGGTCTATAAGTAGAGGAAAAAAAATAAAGATTGATGTTTTAATTTTATATTTCGCGCCGAAATTTTCGCGCGTGATGCCACGCATTTGAAATTGTATTTATCGTGTTTTGGTGGCATCCCCCCAGCCCCCCCCCCCCAAAAAAAAAACAAAAAAAAACTGCCTACGCCCCTGCCGAGTTGCGGCGATCGCCAGAGAGTATATAGCAACACGGTAATATCGGCTAAAGGGCCACCGATGTTGCGCGTTCTTAGAACGGTTTACTTCCTACATTTGCCCCCAGAAATCCAATGACCAATGGCAGACCGTAGCAAGAAGCACGTCATCGCCTCGCTTTCATTCGTGCACCAATGGCGAAGCTTGCCGGGCTCACGTGATAGAAGTAGGGAGGGCCAGGAGTCTGCCATGACACTTGATATAACCCGTAAACTGAAGCTTTGGCGATAGTTATAGCGCGAGAACAAAACGACGACACAGAGACAAGAAGGACTTTCGTGTCTTTCGTGTCCTTCTTGTCTCTGTGTCGTCGTTTTGTTCTCGCGCTATAACTATCGTCATGCCATACCAACTAGCCCAAGCTGCCACACTTCTATGAAGCTTTGGGCTGTAGTTATTTTTGCATTGTAAAGCAGCCGCAATCATCGGCAGACATCAGGACCAGCGCAGTCGCGAAACCATCAAGAAGTTTCATTATGCATCAGCATGACATCTTTCTGTTTTAACGACCGACGATGGAATTATCTTTTTTTTTTTTTTGGAAAAGCACGTGTAATGATTCCTTCTCTACTGAAACGTTCCGTATGCGAGTCCAATAATTCCATATCTTTCCGTAAATAATACATAAGTTCCCATATATTTCCGTAAAATTCTTACGGAAACATACGGAATTATTGGACATCGCATACGGAACGTTTCAATAGGGAATTGAAAGAAATCTTGTCATGCTTTTTTACGTTTGCAATGTTTTTACGTATATAATTTCCTTTGTGTTAAAAATCCGGTTGAAAGTGAGCGTTTGTCCGTGTCGCTGTTTTACATATTCTATGCACGGGCGGGGCGGGAAATCGTTCGAACGGTTCAGAAGCTACACACAATGCCAGAGTGAAGAAGGGCCACACGGAACAGTGGCAGCTACAGCACTTCGCATAGAGTATAGGGCCGCTCGATGAGGCGAGGCTGGCGCCCGTACTTTAGAAGACCGAGGCCCCGATCTGGGTCGAAGTCGTACGGTCGAAGTCGAAGACGTACCGTTCATGCACTTACCCGCCCCGACCTGGGTCGAAGTCGTACGGCACCGTTCATGCACTTACCCCCCACGTCACCCCAGCCCACCCGAACCGCATAAAGCGCGCTTGTATCGATGATTCGCGCAATCACGAGTCAATTGCAAAGCGAAGCTTCTAGCATAACCACGAGGTATATGCGTCGATGAAACTGCGGCAGTACTCGAGAAACACTGAGCGGCTTTCGTCTCGGGACCATAGAGATGCATATCTCGAAGCACGTCTGCGGCCCCTGCAGATGCATGTTTTTCTCTCTCTCGCTTTTTTCTTGCTTTTTTCATTACATGTACGAGGCCTGTGGTAACAAGCCCGGTTCTAAGCAATCGTTTTGTGCGCCGCTTATCAAGAGACGGTGGCGGACGAGCCAATCAATGAGAGTCGAAGGCTGGGCAAACGTACAGCGGACATGAAGACCTGCGGACATGCAAATATTTGAGATAAGCACTACCAAGGAATTTTAAGTTTTGCATTGGAGTCTCGAGTTTTCAGAATAATCGGGCATCTACGGTTGCTAAAGGCGACTTTCAGGAGTTTATTATACAGCATACTAATGATCTCGATCACGACAAAATATAAACAAACAAACAAACAAACAAACAAAAACATCACGGCAGATTTGCCCAAGTGGTGCGCCAATTGAAGGAAAAGCCGAGCTGAGGGGCCTTCCATGTCTCCTTACTTTTCTTTTATTTCTCTCTCTCCCTTTCTCTCTGTGTCTCTTTTTTGTATCTTTATTTCTATTTATTTCTTTCTCACCTCATTTATTTTTCTCCATCTCTACAGACCGCATTATCATTAAAACACGTTCATTCTTTCAACCTCTTATTCTTTTCTCGCTTTATTATGCTTACATTGACAGCCATTTATCCTACCGCCTATCATCATGGGGTAACACGTACGCCATTCATCTCCAACCGCTTCAGCGCCTTCAAAACGAGGCGATAAAACTAATGACACACATAGCCCATTCCGTTCCCATTTCATACCAATCTATCAACAGCTGCGCATTCTACCGATTCAAGAGTTGTTTTATCACAGATTATCCCTCATCACATACCGCCTTATTCATCGTGAAATATCATTAGGTCGTATTCCTCAGCATGTCCTTGTCAATAACAATATTACCAGGTTTTCAAAGCAAAGTAACTTTCTTTTACCCAAAATAAGACCAAACTATGGCAGATTTACAGCTCGCTTCTATAGTATTCATCTTTGGAATCGCATACCTCTTCATACTAAATCATCTCGGTCACTGCAATCTTTTAAACACAACATAAAAGACATATATGGTTAAAGGAACCTTTAGTTCATCTGCAATAAATTTATTTTCATCATCACTTCACACTTCTGTATTGGTATTTTTAAGCATTGTATAATGCTGCTATGGTATATATATTTTTCTTTTCAGTATAGATCATTTCTGTTTTGATTGCGTTTCAATTTGTTCGCTCTTTTTGCTGCTGTTAGTTTTTATGTATGCCACTAATTATAAGAGGTCCCCCTGGCAGTCTCATACTTTCAGACCTCCAGATTCTGTATGTATTATGTAACCCGTTTTTTTTTTTTTGTACGTGCACTGGTAATAAACAAACTTGAACCTTTTTTTTTTTTTTACAGATAGGAGATTTCTTCCTTTCCGAGCTGTTGCACGGGAGCACAAAAGCTGACGTCACAGCCTCGACAGTGCCACTTTGAGGGGTCACGCATGTTAACAACAGCCCAAAGAGGACTATTGGGGCACCTACGGAGTTCTTAAACTTTTTTTTCACCTTATTTATCGCTTCCTCTTTTATTCTGTCCCTTTCTCCCTCTCTATCCTTGATTTTTTTTCGTTTTTTTATCATCTTTATCACGTTTATTTTTTATTTTGATATTCTCCAGTCAACCGATAAGTTTTTTTTTTTCTTCGTCTCAAGTCTCATCTTTATCCATATATGAATGATTGATAAATGGGGTTTAACATCCCAAAACCACCATATGATTATGAGAGACGCCGTACTGGAGGGCTCCGGAAATTTCGACCACCTGGGCTTCTTTAACATGCGCCCAAATCTTTATCCATATATTAACTGTCGGTTTCGTGGCCAATCCCCATGCGTAAGAGCGACATCACAAGGGTTAAGCAAGCAAGCAAGCAAGCAAGCAAGCAAGCAAGCAAGCAAGCAAGCAAGCAAGCAAGTGTTGCAAATACTTGTGGGTATGAGCCAACTTCTAGGTGACAAAACAAAGCGTGAAAACTGGGAAGGAGCGATTCATGCAGTGTGCGCCGGTATTTACCACAGCAATATCACCACTGCTTCAACTCTCCAGCGGTCTCCACCAATGCGCCATCACATTCGTAGATATATGTTTCAAGAAGTGCTGTTTTCAGGAAGGTGACTTTACCACAGAGGTGTAATGTTTACGCCTCTGGTTTTTCAACGAGAAACTTGAGCGCCTTGGTTAAATTTCGTCGGGGATTCTGGTACCACTGCTAAGCCGAGGATGATGCAGTAACGTTGAACCTTTTGACTCGCACAGTATAGACTGGCGGCGCGCAGTGCGATTCACCCAATGTTTTGTGGCGCGTACCCACGTGATGACGACATGACACGCCGAGACTTTCGGGTTCTTCAGGCTCCGAAATAATGAAATCGGTGTCAGCATTTCGCGCTCTCAGTGAGTGTCAGCATTCGGGAGAATTCAGCCTTTCAACTGAAAGCAAGGAATATCCGGATAACTTAAAAGTTTAATTGCTTAATCTTGGTTCGAATTGTCGTTAGCCACATATATGCTTGCAACCGTACGGGGTACACTCTTCAGGATCGAAACTAACGCGCTGTAACGCAATATCAGTTTAGCGTTCGCTGTCTTGGTCACCTCAAATTTACGCGCACTAAGCGCAAAGCAAAGTTAGCAATCGCAGAACAATCTGGCGCGACCAAGCCAGAAAGCGCGTGCAGACGTGTTGCTTCAAGTGGCGAGGAAGCTCGCTGAGGTTCAGTGCACACAATTAATCGTACGTGCTTGCGTGCCGGAAAAAAAAAAACAACAAAAAAAAAAACGCCGCGCTCACCGGCGGTGGGAGCCAGAGCCCGTGTCCAAAACCTGTTGATACCACGGCACAGCACACAACACGGTATGCACCTCACGCGCAGAGAAGCGTCGAGTGGGCATGCAAGCAAGCGAAGTCGGCGCTGTGGGGGGGATAGGTCCAGGGAGATTTTGTTGTGCCATCACCATAACGACCAGCTGCGAGTGCCCGGCACGTGATGTGCCCAGACATTTTTCTGAGATATAGGGAGGTGCGAAAGAGTGAGAAATCAATGGAACGACACCGCGAGGTTTATTTCTTGATGCATCTTTTTATTGCGGCGGTGGCGTGACGTTACCATTGTCGCGCTTACGAGATACACAAAACGCGAGCTGCGTACGCTGACCTGCAGCGGAAGCGGCTTCAGTCGCCGGCCCCGGGAAAACATTGAACATGACTACTACCACGGGGTCGGGAAAGAGGGAACAAAAAAAAAACGACTTAAAAAGGAACAGGAACACACTCTTCAAACGCGCGAACACCCTCACGAAGACAAAAAGAAACTGGAGCACGGTGACGGGAGGCGTTTGTTTCGTTTGTTCATTTGGGGCAGTCGCTATGGGTCATGTGGCGCCACCTTTCGGGGCAAATAGTAACGACGGATTCAAGCGACGCGTTGTGCCGCTGCGGCATGCACGCAACAGTACGCGTCGTCACTGGAGGGCAGCAGCAGCGGACGTTCCGTTATTAGATATATACACACACACATTCACACACACACACCACACACAGAGTCCACAGGGCTCAAGTTTAGGACCGCGGCTTGCGCTTTGCCTGCTTCGCTTGGCGTCGCCGTCTGACGATCATGTCGTAAAGCCGTTCGAGCCCGTCGTCTAATCCCTCGCCGATGATGGCGCAGGCCGGCTGTACGTGCCACAAGTGACTGGCCGACAGTTCGTGTAGGCCGAGCAATCGCTCAATTACGCGGGGTTCCTTAGCACCGGGCAAGTCCTGCTTGTTAGCCAGCACTAGCAGCGGCACACCCGGGTTTTCGCGCGCGACGCGCTGTAACTCCAGTCGAGCTTCTTCCATGCGCTCTTCGTCCACGGAGTCTAGGACGAAGACGACTCCGTCGGTGCAGCGGGTGTAGGAACGCCAGAGGGGGCGCAGTTTGTCTTGACCCCCGACGTCCCAGATGAGAAAGCTGGTGCCCTTGGCGCGCCCCGAGGTGCCCTTGATCTTCTCGCAGTTGAAGCCTATAGTGGGCACCGTGTTGAGGTACTGGTCGAATTTGAGCCTGTACAGGGCCGTCGTCTTGCCCGCGGAGTCCAAGCCCAGCATGACGACGTGAAGCGACTGGTTGGGCGGCAGGCTATCCAGTAGCGAGGCGGCGCCCTTGCCCATGGCCGAGCCCATTGCGGCAGCCGGTGTGTCCTTTCAACGGTCGCCATGGCCTCGGCTGCCCCTCTGCATCCCCGCCGTCCGACGATCGCGTCTCGCGACGGCTTCTTCGCCACCAGCGACTGAGATGCTCCACCCCGATCGTACGGGCGCCATGACAGCAGCACGGCAGGCGTCACCACAGTGGCCAGACGCAACGTTTTTAGCTGGCCAGACGCGAAAGACGCGCGCGCGCTTTCCTGCCGCTAGTCGAGCATCTGCCAAAACGACGCAGATTTCCAAGTATTGGCCTCACATCTTAGAGTCTGTGCTTTTGCATGCTGCGATTTTTCGAGAGCCGTCACGACCAAGATTCAAGCCCGACCGAGCATAGAGTTTCCATGCATGTAACAACCGCGCATGCAGCGGTCACTAAAAAAACACTAATTGCAAGGTTTTAGTTTTAAATGCAAACATTTTGTGCACAAAAATTTGAACCTTGCAGATGTTAGCGTCACCTGTCGGCTTAAATATACACTTTTAAATGACATACTGATTGTTAAACATTCATTATACGTTTTTCTACTTGCAGACTTGGATGACAGGACAAGTTGCACAACCAAAAATTTTGTAACATTAATTTTGTTGTGGATACGACTAGTTTGACCAATCACACATTCGCCTGCACTGCTTCGGAATAGTGCACGTGGATTTTTCTTCTCGCTAGCATTACATCGCCGTATTTGTGTGGTCGTTCAGAAAAAAAAAAATTGTCTACACGTGCTGGACACATCCAATCTACGCGATCATTCTGGCTGACCGTGGCTGACGCCTCCATAGTCATGGTCGAACCAACTAAACTGTGGTCCACCGAGCTCGATCTTCCCGCCGATTGCGTCGAGTTCTGCCCTGTTAGACCGAGCATGTTCGCCGTTGGAATGTACAAGTTGGACGAAGTAAGTCGCACAAGTATGAATCATGGTGCATTCTTGTTTCAGGGCAACTAATTTGTATGACCTCATGTGCGGAATAAAAATGAAAAAAAAAAAAAAAAAAACGCTGTCAGTTTTCAAGGAATCCAACTCGAAATTTCGCGCGCTGAAGCTGGCTGGTGATTGGCCAGAATGATTTCTCCTAATTTATTGCGCAATCGAACCGCGCGGACCAATCGCGAGTCGATTTCACTCATGCGTTGGGTCGACCAATTCAGAATCATTTTTCCTAATCTATTGCGCAATCGGACTGCGCGGACCAATCGCGAGTCGATTTTACTCAGGCAATTTATGCGTTGTTCTCGTGTCCACAAATGTGTTTCCACAGTTACTTTATATCAGCTGTCAAAGTAAAACGAGCCCCGAAAATTTTCATCTCTTTCCTTGTTACAGTTACACAATAACAATTCACAAGATGTCGTGCCAGATTTTACTTATTAATGAATGTTTGGTAAATCCACGGATGCACACATAAAAAAATACGTGACAGTACAGAGCATAATGAGCATTTGCAATATGTGCAAATATATAAATAAAAAAAGACTGAATTTTACTAGCTCTGACAGCTTCGAGTAACATTCAGTGCCAGGTAGTTATAGATGCACATGCAAGAACAACATTGGCAAAATATGCCAGTTCAGGACTGCTGCATTAAAAGCAGGGCTGTTAGCACAGCACACAGGAAGACTTCTGAAAGTTTCCTTCCATCACAAAAGGTTTTTTTTTACACCGTTTATCAACGGGATTGACTGACTAGCAACAATACGCCAATCTTATTTTAAACACTATCTTTCTTTTTTTTTCTGCCAATATACCTTCTGTTAATAAGGACATGCATAAGAGTGCATCACTCATTTCACTACCATAAAAAAAAAAAATAACACCAAATTTACAAAAAAAGCTTTTTGCTCAGTTTGTAAAGCTCTTGTTTCTCAATAAACAAGACCATTATTTCATGAAAATTAATTAGAGTTTCCTTATTTCACTAATTGCATAAAAACACAAGTTGAGGGTAACTTGAAGAAATACTGTAAAAGACTGCAAAAAAACTAAAGACAACGCACAAATGGCAAAGCATGGACAGGTGTGGCCATCTAGCATCGAGGAACACAGCTATGATAAGTATAATTGCCATTGGTTCCATGTGGGACCAATTTTCGTTGATGTCTAGTATAGTTGTCATCTGTCATTTTGATACAAAATTTCACGATGTCTGTACTCATTAACAGAAGCGAAAGAATCAAGATGGTTGAGTAGTCGTGCTATACTTTTCATGATCCTTGTGTTCATGCAATGGTTTCATCATGCAAGTATACTGTTGTACTGGTTCCAGCTAAGAACCAGTTTGCATCGCTGTGCATTTTGCAGGAAGCAGGCGAGAGGAAGGGTGCCTTGGCTACTTTCCAGTGGCACGGCGGAGCAGACGTGCAACAGTTGTGCCACTCTGGCTCACTGCCAGGAGTGCTCGACGTCAAGTGGAAGGACGATGTACTAGCAGGTGCCTTTTCCGACGGCACGGTACAGCTGCGCCGGCTACGGGAGGAACGGCTAGAGCCAGAGGCTTCTTGTCAAGCCGCAAGCTGCCTGGTACTGGCTGTGGCTTGGGCACCTGAGTGAGTCCTTAGCGTGCTCGTTAACTGCTGACCTTACTGTTTGCTAACTTGGCATCATTCAATACAGGGGCGATAAGTTGGCTGTAAGTTGCTCTGACGGGTCCGTCTCGACACTGAGCTGTGGTTCGGCTTCCTTGGAATCCGTCGCAGAAATCCAGTGTCACAGCTTTGAGGCCTGGAGCGTTGCCTGGGATGCCACACAGCCCCACACCTTCTACACCGGTATGGAAGACACAAAAATCTCCAGACTGGTATAACTCCTATTCTAGCCCAGTGTTGCCAACCAATTTTTGGAAAGTACCCTACACAAATGTCAAAATTAGCCTACTTTACCCTATACCACTTTTTTATTACCCTATGCTTTTAAATAGTGTCATGTAACAGTGATAATGTACGGATACCGTACATTCTACGACGTTCAGACTTATGGGGTGCGTCCAGGACTGGCCCACGTATTGATGTGGGACGATGACATCTGATGAACCATTGTTTGACGTCACATTGTCATGCCACAGTGACGTGACCATGAATCCATAAAAACTTCTGGGGATATGTCATGCCACAACCACATCATGAGGTGGCGTCGTTATATCATAATTTTTTGCAGCACTCGTGTTAAGGCCTACCATCACTTTTCGTACATGATGAGGCATCTAAAGCTTTTGCCTTCATAACTGAAACCGTCCACTGTCGCAAAATTTAAAAGCCCCTTTACGCAATGGTCAGGAGATGACAGAGAGAGAAAAAGCAAGCAAAACCTGAGAAAATGGAAAAAAAACGAACATAGCACAAGGATATTTAATATATTATCTTTCGTTTTTTTTGATGGTGACATTTGAATTAAGACAGCTCCAATACGGATCTCTCCAGGAATGTAACATTCCGATATGTTGCACAGATTTTTCACGAATCAATGACGCATAAAATGTTGAAATTGCTCTGTGTCACCGCCCTACTACCCTACGCTGGCCGAAAAATTTTAAAAATACCCTACAAGTAGGGTAATTACCCTACAGTTGGCAAATTTGTTCTAGCCCTGCGATAGAAAGCCGAGGTCGTTTTTTGTTTCTTTTTTTTTGAATATTTTACTTTAGCAGCCATGCGGATGTTTATATATTTTTTAAACAAGATTTGTTTGCTTTGCCAAAGCACGTGCGTTAGCACAATTTCGGTAGTAGCCAAATACGAGGAATAAAAAACTGCACGTCTACTCCTGTCAATGGAAAGTGGCACGTGGAACACCCCATCAGACATGGTATCGTATCCAGCAGCGCAGTCGTCGTAAGCAATATACTTTGCATGTTGAAGCAAAGTGGAGCCACATTTCCGCAGTTTCAGTGGAGTGTATCTGCTTATGTCTCGTTCGTGTCTCCACATCTTACTTGGCAATCTTCCTTTTTGTTCCATCATAGTGTGACCAAGCTGGTTCGTCCGTGTGTGCTCTTACACTATCTTTCATCTTTGTGATACAGTGGGCCCTTTTTCTGAATGTGTTTTTGTTGTTACACAGGAGGGGATGACTGCCGTTTTTGCTGCTGGGACGAGCGAAGCCCTGGACAGGCTGTCCGCACACTGCGCAGGTAGCTAAAGTGAGCATTATGATGCTGTGGTCGCATTGCCATAGTAATTCAGCCAGCCAGCTTGTCATGCATCTTCGTTCATGAACATGCAGTTTGTACTTCATTGATGATTCGTGTCCTACTCGTGTAGGCTAGCTTTCATGGTTAAATTTTTCATACATTTGTAAACATAGAGTAAAATTCTTGAATGTACAACCCACTGATAAAGAGAAGTCAAGGAGAACTAAAATTTCCTGGGAATGTGGTGCTTCTGTGAAGTGCAGTGTGCTTATTCTGAAGGAAGTAGCGTCGGTGTACACACGGCACTTTCTATTTTGTTCCAAATGTCAGTAAAGTATCATTAGTACAACTGGCTTACTCGACTTTTCATAGACATTCGCGCAGGTAAACCTGCGATTCAGTTGCGTTCTATGCATGACTCCGGCTCGTTCTGTTACTCCTGTAGAAATCTTCTATTAAGAACATTGAATTCGTGGGAATACGTTTTAAGGGAGGACGTGGCTATCAGGACATCGAAGGCATAGCGTTTCTTCCCAATTGTATCAAAGAGATTTCTGGTGCCGCTCATCAGCCATAGAGTGAATCACGAGTACTATTGCTTAATGCATGGGTTCAGCTTAACTGATAAAGTAAAGTGCAGCTTCCTTAGTGCCATTTTTCATGATTAGGCTGCGTAACGAGGATGTGGTATGCAAAGTGCAGTGCGCCTACGAAGTGCATAAGTGCCTTAACGAAGCACGGCATTCATCTATGTGTTGTGCAGTAACTGCCTTAACAACCACTGCACCCATCTAGAGACTGAGGCTCCAAATGAAGGGCGACTGTTCTAAAAAGAAAATGCAACAGTGGACATGAGGTTCAAAGCGAGTGAAATCAATGCCACGCAGCACACTTGAGGCAAGTGTTAGGGTTTAAATAGGAAACCTGAAGGTCTACATCACTCAAAGCCACGAGGACCAAGTTTGTACACATAGGCTAGGTAGCTCGAATAGGTGGCACATGAATAAAAAAAGGTTTGCTGGGTGGTACAGTGGACAAGTAGAACGTTCCTAATTCACACCTGGCACAAAAGTACCTCAATTACATCCGATACAAATTGTAATCGTGTGTCTGTTACAGTGTGATGTCAGTGAAAAAACAGACTTGCCTGGTTGTATCTGTATTCATTATACCGATGTTCTAGTGTCCCTGCAGTAAAAAGTGCTAAGTGTGCGAAGGAGGCATGAAATCTCTTCCATTTTTTTTCTAAAACACAATACTGAAACCTCAATATAACAAAGTAGCGCCTTACTAGAAAAGAAGTTTGCTATACCAAAAAAATTCGTTATAAAGGTTATTGCTAGCACTATATATTACAAGACTATTTTTCATTTACTTCTTTTTAATAGATATTTCGTTATATCTGAGTCCATTATGTTGAGGTTCAAGTGTACAAGAAAAGTTGAAACATGTCAAGCACAGCCGTATTGACGCTTGGTCCGGTTGCAGGCACAGCATGGGAGTGACGGCCATTGCTCTGCATCCCCACCAGGACCACGTGCTGGCATCGGGCAGGTAAGCTCAATACAGTAGTGAATTGAGCATGTTGGTTTATCATTAATTTATGAAGTCTTAAGGCTCAGTCGCTCGCACCAGTGAGTTGTGCCGGTCGCGCGATGATTTGCGACTGGCCACCAAAAAGCAAGTCAAGGCGACTGATGTTCACATCTGAGAGCTACTAATAGCAGAATTAAATAGTCTACTTCGAGCCGAAATCGCAACCACACAGAAGAATAATCACATAGACAGTCGCAATTTCTGTGTGGTTGCGATTTGGTGTGAAGTGGACTATTTATTTAGACATGTACTAACTAGCCCAACAGCGAGCTCTACTAATAGCGGTCACCACACAGTGCTCGCATCTGCTCTCAAATGGTTCACATTGCCATTGTGCCCCAAGACAAGCAAACATCTGTTCCTGTGCATCTGATTGGTTCAGGGGTTTGCTAGTGCAGTTGCACGATTAAAATATTGAGCAGTGAGCAACTAAGCCCGAGTGGTCAGTTTGCAACTGAAGTGGCAATTTGCGAATGTTTGTGTGTCGCTTGACGACCAGCTCTGTCACGCGACCGGTACTGGTCACAGATGTGAACAAGCCTGTACATGCCATAACCAAGGATTGGTTACGAAGCAGGCCATAGTAAGGGACTTTGTATGAGGCTCTTTAATGAGCACCTAAGTCTACGTATCGCCTCCAACAAAATGTATACATCGTTACTAGGAGTTGAACCCGGAACTCTTGACCTTAGCCGTGCGACACACTTTTGGTACATCATGGTGAAGTATGATGAGCTAAAGAAGACGAGACAGAAACAGTTTTATCTTTTTGCTCTCATTTTCTCTCGTGCTCTGGTGCAATTCGTCATCATCCTTCAGCTGGCATGCTCAGTACATTTCGTTTGAACATGCCTGGACGACATTCGCGGAAATGCATATCTTTTGCATAACAGTGTACTCAGTGCACTCAGTCAGAAAGACCTCTATTCTGCTAGACATTCACGTAAGGTTCACGCCTGTGAACCTTAGGTGGACGTAGCACGCTAGCTGCTAGCTGACTTCAACTAGAAACCCTGCTAGCTGATGAGTCAGCTAGCAAGGTTTATCACGCTAAAGGCCCATTACATGTTTTGTGCTCATTGGTTTGTACTTGTAGTGTCTTTGGTTTTACACTGCTTGTTATTTTGCGTAGTGCCATTTTGAGTTTTCGTAAACATTCTACATAAAGGGAAATCGTTGTTTACCGCGTATTCTGAAGAAAAAAAAAAAATGCCAAAAATCTTATAAACTGAGTCAAGATTGAATGAAGACAATGTTGTAGCCATAAAAACTAATCACAGAGATTACCTATCATTATCCGACATAGTCAGTGTTACAAACTGCTAGTAGCAAACTTGGCAATTGAACTTGGTTAAAAATTACAATAAAAAATTACAATAATGGTCACAGTCTTAAAATAAGTGAGTGGAATAAGACCAAGGATACTGTGCAATCAACGAATTCACGCTTCCATATCTTCTTAAGCGACTAGATTTTAGATATTTTAGAACTGCATCTTGGCAGGTGTTGCAATGTTACCATAATGAGTTAAGTTTGATTGATTTGTGGGGTTTAACGTCCCAAAACCACCATATGATTATGAGAGACGCCGTAGTGGAGGGCTCCGGAAATTTCGACCACCTGGGGTTCTTGAATGTGCACTCAAATCTGAGCACACGAGCCTACACCATTTCCGCCTCCATCGGAAATGCAGCCGCCGCAGCCGGGATCCATAATAAGCTAAGTAATTTAATTTTGAGGGCAAATTTCTTTGACACGTTAATGAAAACCAGCCAATAGTGAAGCAAAAGAAAGTATAAGGGACATTGTACTGTTGCAAGTTTTCTGTAGCAATTGTGATATACTCTCAAGCTTCATTGTAATGAAGTTGCATTTTATAAAAAATAAGTTTATTATATCCAAAAATTCGTTATAAATGTATATTCCTAAAGCTATGATAATTGCTAGTGTATTATTAAGTTTCCTCATTATAACCAATATTTTGTTATGTCCAGGTTTACTATATAGAGGTTTTGAGTGTAGACGTGGAGAAGGTAAAAGCAAAAACTTGCCACAAGCGGGGACTGAACCAGCTGCGCCTGCTACCTTCGGAGGTTGCAGGTGCGGCCACTGCCGGCAGCAAGTTGTCTTTTATTTCGCTTTACTTTCTCCAAATCTACACCACAATTACAGCAGTAAACTTAAACAGAACAATTATAGTCCCCCATGTTTTCTTTGGTTTCATTGTCAGCTGGTTTTCATTCTTGATAACAGTAATAACATCAATAATAATATATGCGGTTTTACATCCAAAAACCACGATACGATTATGAGACGCTGTAGTGAAGCACTCAAGAAATTTTGAACATCTGGTGTTTTTTAACTTGCACTGACATCACACAGCACATGCGCCTCTAATATTTCGCCTCAGTCAAAGTGCGACCGCCACGGTCGTGAGCGAACACACAACCGCGAGGTCAGCAGCCGAGCACCCTAGCCGCGCTGTTCCACCGAGGCGGACTTTACACTAATGGTAGCCACCGATGATATTGTTGCAACTCTGGCACACCCCTGTGTGTCGATGCCGAGAGAGTACTAGTAACTGAACGATGACTACACTGTTTGCAGTTACGACGAGCAAGTGCTGCTGTGGGATACGCGGAGCTTCTCCAAGCCCTTGTCCGAGGGACAGGCGGGAGGTGGCGTGTGGCGGCTACGCTGGAGAGTGGGCCCGACGCATAGGCAGCAGCTGCTGGCGGTTGCCGCGATGCACGGGGGAGCGTGTGTGCTCGCCCACAGCTCTGACGGTAACACTCTCGCTCTTCGCAGTTCGAACCGTTCTCTTGAAATTACGACCGGGTCAGCGAGTGAGTGAACTGGGTGGCTCGTATGGTGGGAAACATCAACGTTAGAGATGTGCGAGTAGTGATTTGGTGGAATAATTTTGAATCTAATAACTTGAATAGTATATATTAGACATGTAAAGAAATATGGGCATATTTGTCATGACCCAACCAACCTGCATAACATTATTTAAAACCGGACAAAGCATGTGTGGATGTCATTTTTTTTTATTCTAAACAAGTGGAAGCAACTTTAAATCACAGCAGAACTTGAATTTCAGCAAGATTCTAGCTAGCAAAATGTGTTACATTCTGAAATTTACTATAGTAAGAGCATATAAGCTTATATAACAATATTTTATACTTCAAATATGATTAATCTATGTAAGTTTAATAAGTCGGGCGCCTTGACAAAATGGATTCTTTTCTGAAAAAATGTTATGTTGGCGTAGCACTCATACTTGCAGTGAAACCACCTTTACAAAGGGCTACATACGTTTTTTTTCTATGTTTATTCGTTCATTTTGAATACTTCGAAATTGTGTCAAGCATTCAAATACTGCAATAGTTGTTCAAATATTTTAAGCGCTTGAATACTAGTGCATGCCTACTTAAAAGGGTTATGACACAGTCACTCGTCGAATTCTGATTTTCAGGAAAAAATAGAAGTTGAGGGTACATTGTGCATGTACATATACAAAAAGCTGACAGTAAGAGAACATTTTGTAGCAAAATGAGCCCTTGAAGACCCTTGATGTAAACTCCGCCCGTCGCCGGCGACCGCCATTTGGAAAAAAGTCCTAATTTATGGCGGGTTATATGAAGAAAACCTCCTTTCTCCAAGCACCAAATCCCAAATTTTGAGCACCATAATTAACAAAGGTTCTTTTAGACCCGAAAACAAAAGATCGTGCGAACCATTCAGTGTCAGCTAACTCACGCACAGCACACGTAAGCTCCGCTCCTTCAACAAGAACAGTGCGTTGAACCACTCAACAGCACAAACAAGAAAAGTGTCCCCATCACCATATGCCTCTCAGATCGCTTGACAGGCGCAGAAAATGCAATTGTGAACCTGCCTAAAATGTAGTGACGTTTGTTTTTTGTTTCCGAGGGCTGCAGGAACATTTTAGACAGCTCTGAATGATTGCTAGAATATTTATTGTGTTTGTGTGTCAGCAATCATACTAACAGTTGTAATTATAGGGTGCGTGCTAGTGCACATAATTATTGAACAAGATATACTATAACTGTGTGTGACAACTTCTACTAGTGGCCCTTTCCCAATTCTAGAATGCTTTTTTTTGCACAACACCAACACACTGCAGTTAAAATGACTAAAAAAGCATTCTGCATGTGGGAGAACGAAGGCCAGGAAATTTCAGAACCTTTGTCCTTTTCTTCTTTTCTTTTTTGCAGTGGGGGTTGGACCTGTTTGTAAGGAAACTTATGGTCACATCTGTATGATCAGGAATGTCCCGTAAAAAGCAAAAGTTTGGCGTCGGGCAATGCTTCCATTCAGTACACCAGTCGCTCATTGTGAACACCTTTTGATGCGGAGCTTCCACATTATTTTTCAAATGTTCATGTACAGCAGTACGGCAACCGATAAAATAATGTGGCTGATCCCTCTTCTTAGGAACCGGTATAACACGAAAGCGAAACGCGTCTTCAGAGAGGTAGTCATTGTGCGTTGTTTCGCCACAAGAATGAACGAATGATTGCTACAGCAACATATTGCAATGTCACGCGAAAAACAGCATGCAGCTCGAAACTTGCAGTGTGCATCTCAAGCAGAAAGCAAGCATGAAATCAGCATAAATGGGACAAGCGCAGACAAACAACTGTCACAGCTTGATATTCAAAGCACGGTGTTCAAATAGAAAGACGCACGAAACAAACGCACAAGTACACGCCTGGCACGCACAACTGTCACAATGTCTTTTTCGCGTGTGAGCAGTGCGCTCCTTTTAGAAACGTGGACGCGATTGAAGCGGCCGTTGTGCTCCCTTTAACCACTGTGACTTCAAAGTAAACTTGCGGTGAAAGCACACGAGGTACAAATCATCAGTGAGCAACCACGCCTGAAACCGTTTGTACAAACTTTGACCACGTTATGTGGAGGTGCGCACGCATTAGCCAGGTGGCACGGGGCTTTGACCTTTATCGCATGTGCGGCTAATGCGCGACCCTTGTGCCATCTTGCTACTGATGACGAAAACGCGCTTGCAGAGTTTCGAGGACTGTGAACGGCACACGGTGCATATAAGTACCTTTCCGTTAGCAAGCTAAGCAACGTGCGCATTGAGGTATAGTGGCTTGCATCGCGTGCTGGGAAGCGAGAGATCGCTGGCTTGATGCCACGCTAAGGAACTTTTTCTTCACGTTTTGTTCTTTGAAGATTGTTAGTATACATTTTATTACGTCATATCTGTGATGTAAATATGTCAGCGGAGCCGTCGTGGACACTGGCATGGAACACTTTGGTGTTCTCAACATTAAGCACGCCAACCGCTGTTTGTGAGACAGGATTGGATGGTCTCTAAACTGCAGGTGACCATTCTGGTGCATATTGGCCCCTATTTTTAGCTATTTCTTGCACAGCTGAGAAAATTTTGAGGCTGGTCTAGAATTTTGTTGCAGAGTGACATAATTTCAAATAATTTCACACTTCTGGTACAGCTTGGTGCGGACAATTGTATCTAACCGGCACTATCGGAGCAGCTGTTGCACCCCTGAATCTAGGACCATTCAGCCTTTACTATGAGTGAAATATCTCTTCAGAACCAGGAGAGTAACAAACGAAACTTCTGAAGCGGTGCGCCACAAAACAAATAAATTAACATAAATAATAATGCATAGAATTAAGAGAAAGAAGACAGGGCTACCTCCCAATAAATTTCTCACTTCAACCATTTCTTTTTGTACGTAGGTCAATCGGTCAAAGCTCAGAGGGTTAGGTGGTCACTGCAATATTGAAGATACTTGTGCGCTCATCTAAGGCTGCTGTTCAAATGGGCAAGCTGCTAGTGATAATGACCGACTTAATATGAAGGGTTTTATGAGCCGAAACCATGACACTGTGATTATGAGTCGTGCTGTAGTGAGGGAATCCTCATTATTTCCATCATGTGGCACTATTTACTGTGTACCTAAATCTAAGTAACTGCATTAGCAGTTGTTGAGTGTAGTTACCATCACAGTTCACTTCCAGTGAAGATAATAAAAAAAAAAGACGTTTGACAGATCATCTTGAAAAAGACTTGTTCTATGCCTAGCTGGCATTTACTGGAGTACGTGAGTACTCCTAGATGATGAATAAACATTTAGGAATGTAAACAAACACACAAGCATAAACAGGCGTCGGTGTCATCTTTTACGCTCACTGTGTATTCCCGATTCTAGCGGTACCTAGGTAACATATTACGCTGACAGTATATGTGAGATGTTGAGCCTCGTGCCTCGAAACATGTGATCATTCGTTTACGTAGACTCCTTCCGATTCTTTATATACAAGTATCTGTAAAGAGCCAGTGATTGTGTGCTCTCTACTGGTTTTTAAGCACACCTTAAAAGTTTCAGTAACTACCTTACTACGACGTGCAGGTGCCCTGGAGCGCGTCTGCACCTACATCGGTCACCGGTCCATGGCATACGGCATCGACTGGGCGTGCGAGGACACCCTAGCTTCGTGTTCCTTTTACGACAAGCACCTAGCGCTGTGGCGGCACGATATACTTCGGGAGGGATAGTCGTGCACACATTATGTGACTTTGCAACGACGCCCAAGTGGGGGGGGGCCACCGAGTGGCTGCAAACTGTCCGAGCACATCGCGATTGTGTCCTCACATTACCATAAAATGCCAAGCAAGCCCCCCCCCCCCCCCCCCCCCAACTACTACTCCCATTCCGGCCACTTCTCTTTTTCCTTGCAAGCATCGCTTGTGTAAAAAAAACAAGAATAAGCACACTGAATGCGTATCTAATGCTGTTTATGAAAGGCTTTATGAATAACGCATTTCATTACAAACATAGAAGGGCATTTTCTTATCTTTAGTGACCCTCCCGCCACCATCAATTTCAGTCAGCGACAGAGCAAGCCCCCCCCCCCCCCCCCTTCTAACTTGGTTGGATTATCCTTCACCGTAGGGTGGATAAAGAACGCCACGCTTGCTTGGCAGTTTACGATAGTCATTTTTTACTTACACATTTTCTTAGATGGTAGCAACTTGCTACAACCTTTACAGTGGCAGCATGTACAGTATGGTCCACTGCTAAAGGGAACACTCGAATGCTTACCATCAATATTCCTGGCCCTCTAAGAGCAAGTGGATTAAAAAACAATCTTCGTGCAAGTTAATAAGTCTGTCAACAGGAGTCTGAACACTTAACCACCAGTAGCCTTATGCATATCTAAGCCGCTATGATTCCGTAAGATAGTGAAATCTAAACATGCTGCTCACGCAGGTGTTCCCTTTAACAGTGGACCGTTGTGTACTTTAGTGCAATCGCTTTCTGTTTACTACGAAGTGACCTGTATAACAAAGAATTACTTATGTTCGAGCTACCTTGGTTAAACAGTTGGATGCAGCATAAGCTACATCACACTAGTGAAAACAACTGTAGTTCGATGCATGGGTGCAGCCGGCGCAATCGGTGGCTGCCAGCGTGCTCCAGAGAGCCCACTGTATTGCTTCATCTACACGCTTGCAGGGCCAACCCACAATATATTGCACGGAGAAGTGGCAGCAAGGAAAACGGGTGGCTGTGCAGCGTTCTGGGCAATGTGTTTTAGGCAATGATACGTATTCAACAGAAGTCGAGGTGCCTTGTACACCAAGAAAAGTGCTTTGTGTCGTGCATCAAGAAAAGCACACCCTATTTATTACCCATGGATTGCAAAATCGGCAACCAAGCAAGCAGACACTATAAGGCCTACAGATCGCTCAAGTTTACAGTTGGCGCAAGTCTCTTGCAACAAAATGAAAAGATTTAAATAAAGCTGTTGAGTATGCTGTTGATGATGCGTGCATTTACGTAAATCTCTGGTGTGAAGACGGGCTGCCCACTAGCAGTGCGGTCGATTTAGAGCGGTTGACTTGGAGATATGGCGGTTTGTTTTAGTAAGCAAGCAGTGCAAAAATTGACGAGACAAAAACATGCGCTTGTCATCATTGTTCAACACCCATCTTTTTGTGTCCTTACCCTGTTCATATCGTGGGATCAGGGGGGGGGGGGGGGGCAACAGCAGCAGCATGGAGTTGTACTCCTCGCATGGTATTTTCTAATAGCTAAAATCAAGCTGGCGGAAGCGAGCATGAGAGACAGAATAAAGTATAGGCTGTTTCTTCGCTTCTAGACATGCCAAAATACAAGAGCTTCAGCAGAGTAAACTCAAGGAAAATAATGAGGCTTATAGTACTACATCGTGTGATGTATGCATGCAAGACCGTTCGCAACCGGACAATTGGAAACCTCGTAAATGCATAAAAACTGGTTCTGGTCATCAAGAAGAACGCAACAGAAGCAATAAAGTAAATTAGAAGTCATTACGCCCCTAGGTGCTCATACGATTTCGCATTCACTGAAGGAGAGAAGTGTTCCGCAAGAGAAACCCAAATAAATGAATGTCGCCTTTTTTATGTGGACCATTTATGATTTCGGTTTTCCGGGTGCAGAATTGGGCTGGGATGTTACAGTACAGCTTGGCCACGTGGCCACGCAAAGCTGCGACGCACGTCGTGCGAATTATCGTGCTTTTCTCACACACGCAAAAACGAACCTTTTTCACCGGTATTTTTCACTGATGAAGAGGGTCACGGCAGAAGGACAACACACTCGTTGCAATCTAGAGCAAATGCATCATTTAGGTGGCTCCTAAAAGAGCTGTTTATTTTTAAAAAGTCAAAAGAAAAAAATCCGACATGGCCGGTGCTGCCTCATTGGTCCAAAATTGATCTAACACTTTGGCCCAAAAATGTTGCTTATTATTTTTCTTTCGTACGGCAGTCCGCTTAGCCGCAACGATGTCTGCCTTAATTTCAACCAACGTTATGCTATCGCTGTACACCTATGACACTGTCATCAGCTCCAAACTCGTTGGCTGTGTAGGTGCTGCCTCTTCGATCTCTGTGTTGGAGGCGACAGAATCCTCCATAACTTGACAAGTCATGTTGTCATTGGTTAATTTCACACACAACTCGAGGTCTTTGTCAGTGTCAACAAAGCTCTCGAAGGTTCATCATCATCATCAGCCTGACTATGTCCACTGCAGGACAAAGGTCTCTCCCATGTTCCGCTAGTTGACCCGGTCCTGTGCTTGCTGCTGCCAATTTATACCCGCAAACTTCTTAATCTCATCTGCCCACCTAACCTTCTGTCTCCCTCTAACCCGCTTCCCTTCTCTGGGAATCCAGTTTGTTACCCTTAACGACCAGCGGTTATCCTGTCTACGTGCTACATGCCCAGCCCATGTCCATTTCTTCTCCTTTATTCCAACTGTGATATCCTTAACCCCCGTTCGTCCCCTAATCCACTCTGCTCTCTTCTTGTCTCTTACGATAAATACGCATATTATTACCGAGACAATGCGCATGCACCTCAGGCATTATGCCAGGACCCCTTCTCACCACCTGGCGAGTCTAGCTGCTGAAAGGCCCCGCACGACATACGGCACTATTGTCTCCAAGCATCGTTCATCGTTTGCTGAGACATACGCACCTGCATCAAAGCCACTGCTTCCTCCTTGGAGCTTGAGCCGGCCGCGAGTTCACTTAATGATTCCAGGAATGAGGAGAAAATCGGACTTACCGACACATGCCCTGAAACAACTGAGTCTATCCCTACTGGAAGAAAACTACAGTAACCACGTGCACATTTACACGGATGGCTCTACTACGCCGTCTAGTTCAGGTGGAGCAGTGGTTATACCATCACAAGGGATAACTCGGTGTTTTAAGACTTCACATGTGACGAGTTCGACGACGGCAGAACTCGAGGCTCTGCGCAATGCACTGGAACACATCAATTCAGAAGAAAGACCAGGTAAATGGGCTGTGTTTTCTGACTCAAAACCAGCGTTACAGTGCCTGATATCAGTTCTCCGACGCGGATGCCACGACCAGTTGACCTACCAAACCGTGAAACTACACCACCTGTTAATACAAAAAGGCCATGACATCGTCTTTCAGTGGTTACCTGGGCATAGTGGTATAGGCGGCAATGATTCTGCAGATCATGCTGCTCGCACGTCACATAAAGAAGGGAACAGTGTTTCGATACCGCTTTCAAGAGCGGATGCAGCGAGGCAGATTCGTCAACTGGCCCGCAGTCTCACACTGACCGAGTGGAACACACCAAGCATACGACGTACACGACTGCACGAGCTCGACCCATCACTACAACTCCGGCCTCCACCCGGCCTACATCGACGTGAAGCTTCGCTTCTCTATCGCCTTTGGCTGGGAGTTGCTTTCACGAAAGCATATACCACGTTAATCGGAATTACTGACAGTGCGGCGTGCGATGTTTGCGGCACCGACGAAAATATCGAACACCTGCTGTGTCATTGTCCTCGATTTGCCTCAGAGAGACAAGTACTTGCCAACGCAATGCGGCGACTGGATGATCGGCCTCTTTCTGTGCAGGTGCTATTACAGCAACGTACACATGCCTCGACAGCCCACAAGGCAGTGAAGGCCCTGCTGCGTTTCCTGAGAAAGACAGGCTTGTGTGAACGCCTCTGACATGCGGTAGATTTCTACACGCTGCAGTGAAATTACTGTCAGTCTCTCCCCCACCCCCTTTTTTCCCTCTCTTCCCTCTTTCTCGTCCTTCTTGTCCCCTTCCTTTATCCCCCAGTGTAGGGTAGCCAACCGGATGTCTTTCTGGTTAACCTCCCTGCCTTCTCCCTTTTTGTTGCTTCCTTCCTTCCTTCCTTGTCTCTTAAGGTTACACCTACCATTTTTCTTTCCATTGCTCGCTGCGTCATTCCAAACTAACCAAGAGAGCCATCGCGACGACTTGCCTCAAAAACGCATTGAAAAAGTCATATGCGCACTTTATGAAGCAGAGCTTCCATAATGAGATCACACATTTGCAGGGATCGGGCTATCCGGATCATGTTTTAGTTTCAGTTGCGGAAAAAAAGTAGAAAAAGATTTGTGCAAGGTCAAGCCAATCTAATGTTCATGTCGATTCACCAGCAAAATCAAGACCCACGGCCATAATTCCATATGTTCACCAGCTGTCACATAACCTTAAGAAAGTGGCACTTCTGGACAATATTAGGGTGCTATTTTCAGTACGTGATAAACTTGGGAAGTTGTGTGTGCTGACGAATCCATCACGTGAGGAAAGGGTGTTGTGCACAAAAAGGCATACACACAAATTTGTGGAGTGCATTTCGTTCGTCATTTATCTTATTCTGTTCACATGTGGGAAAAAATATGTCGGCCAAACCAGTAGGTGTGTGAAGGAGCGATTGAGAGAACACAATTACAAGGCGGATTTTTTGTTTTCCCTCTCTTCCCTCTTTCTCGTCTTTCTTGTCCCCTTTTGCCCCGCCGCGGTGGTCTAGTGGCTAAGGTACTCGGCTGCTGACCCGCAGGGCGCGGGTTCGAATCCCGGCTGCGGCAGCTGCCTTTCCGATGGAGGCGGAAATGTTGTAGGCCCGTGTGCTCAGATTTGGGTGCACGTTAAAGAACCTTAGGTGGTCTAAATTTCCGGAGCCCTCCACTACGGCGTCTCTCATAATCATATAGTGGTTTTGGGACGTTAAACCCCACATATCAATCAATCTTGTCCCCTTCCTTAATCTCCCAGTGTAGGGTAGCCAACCGGATGTCTTTCTGGTTAACCTCCCTGCCTTCTCCCTTTTTGTTGCTTCCTCCCCTCGCTGCGTTGTCCTCAATTTAAGCTGAACTCTCTTTGCAAGTCTCCAGGTTTCCGCTCCGTAGCTAAGTACCGGCAAGATACAGCTGTTATATACCTTCCTCTTGAGGGATAGTGGCAATCTACCTGTCATAATTTGAGAGTGCTTGCCGAATGTGCTCCACCCCATTCTTATTCTTCTAGTTACTTCAATCTCGTGGTTCGGCTCTGCGGTTATTACCTTCCCTAAGTAGACATAGTCTTTTACAACTTGAAGTGCACTATTACCTATCTCGAAGCGCTGCTCTTTTCCGAGGTTGTTGTACATTACCGTTGTTTTCTGCAGATTAATTTTAAGACCCACCTTTCTGCTCTCCTTGTCTAAGTCCGTAATCATAAGTTGCAATTCGTCCCCTGAGTTACTCAGCAATGCAATGTCGTCGGCGAAACGCAGGTTACTAAGGTACTCTCCATTAACTCTTATCCCTAACTGTTCCCATTCTAGGCTTCTGAAAACTTCCTGTAAGCACACGGTACATAGCATTGGGGAAATTGTGTCCCCCTGCCTTACACCCTTCTTGATTGGTACTTTGTTGCTTTCCTTATGAAGCACTATGATAGCAGTTGATCCCCTGTAGATTTCTTCCAGAATGTTTATATATACTTCATCTACGCCCTGATTCTGCAGTGTCTGCATGACAGCTGATATTTCTACTGAATCAAACGCCTTCTCGTAATCTATGAAGGCTACGTATAGTGGTTGGCTATATTCTAAGCATTTCTCTATTACCTGATTGATAGTATGAATGTGGTTGATTGTTGAGTAGCCTGTTCGAAATCCTGCTTGTTTCTTTGGTTGATTGAATTCTAATGTTTTCTTTACTCTGTTAGCAATTACCTTTGTAAATAGCTTGTATACTACAGAGAGCAAGCTGATCGGCCTGTAATTCTTCAAGTCCTTGTCATCTCCTTTCTTATGTATTAAGATGATGTTAGCGTTCTTCCAAGACTCTGGTACTCTTCTTGTCAGGAGACACCTCGTAAACTGGGTGGCTAGTTTTTCTAACACAATCTGTCCTCCATCTTTCAGCAGATCTCATGTTACCTGATCCTTACTAGCAGCTTTACCTCTTTGCATGCTCTCCATAGCTTTTCTGACTTCTTCTATCATTACTGGTGGGGTGTCATCTGAGTTACTGCTGGTTTATATAATATTAGGGTCGTGGTTGTCTCGGCTACTGTACAGATCTCTGTAAAAACTCCTCCGCTATTTTAACTATCCTATCCATATTGGCAGTTATTTTGCCTTGTCTGTTCCTTAGTGCATACATCATATTTTTGCCTATCCCAAGTTTCCTCTTCACTGCTTTGATGCTTCCTCCGTTTTTCAGAGCGTGTTCAATTCTCTCCATGTTATACCTTCTTACATCGCATACCTTACGCCTATTAATCAACTTCGAAAGTTCTGCCAGTTCTATTTTGTCTGTTGTACTTGAGACTTTCCTGATTTGACGCTTCTTAATTAGATTCTTCGTTTTCTGGGAAAGCTTGCCAGTGTCCTGTCTAACTACCCTGCCTCCAACTTCCACTGCACACTCCGTAATGATACTTGTCAGATTATCATTCATTGTATCTACGCCAAAGTTGGTTTCCTCACTATGAGCCGAGTACCTGTTCTGAACGACACTGAATTCCTGTACAGCCGGGATAACCTCGAAGGTTGTCCCAGCTGAAATCGAAATGCCGGCAGCGCGCAGATCGTCGAAGGCAACGTCCACGCGTGGAAGTTTGTCAGGCATGTTGTCGACTCTGGACGAGACGGCTGTCTCGGCAAATTCACTAGACGAAGAGCCCAGTGTCACACAGCTAGGGGCGCGGCGGACGCTGCAGATCAGGAAACGCGAACACTGAATATAGCGTGCAGCAGCACACAATCTGCCACAGAGCTGACAGAACAACAACACGTGAATGATGACAGTGAAATTTGACCACAGATTTGACTAAGCTACGGCTCACAACGGATTGGCGTGCGCTAGACTGCGGCAATTACAGTTTCAAGGATACAGTAGCCGCGGCGCGGTGCTGCTGGTCACACCTGCGATGCAAGTATGATGGGTTCGAGGGTATAATAACAACCAAAATAGCGGCGTTGATGATGACTCTGAGTCTGCAATTAGCACTAAGGAGTCCAGAAAATCAGATGGCCAAGGCTATAAGCATCCAACATTTCGGAAATATTAATGGGGAACTTGATGATGTTGCAGATGAGTCCGGGAAATCAGGCATGACCGAAATATCGGGCATTTGAAAAATTCAATATTTAATCAGTCAACTGTAAAAAATAAATTAATAATTCACACTCTTCATGGGAATGGCCCTCAAGAACATCTTGTTTGCAAGGTGAGAGCTTGCAATGTGCCAGTGCCTTGCACGAAGCTTTAGGAGGCTTTTCCTTCCAAAGCCCGCGGAACTCGAAGGAGTCCCACGGGAAGTAGAAACATTTACTTCTTGAATCAACAAGTTCCAGCAATCACACAACAAACTCAACAGTGCCAAACTTCTTCAGGTATGCATCTTCCTTTGCAGCTTGAAGGACCTGCAAACAAAAGGCAAAACAGCATTGACACTCATGGCTATAGCTTTGCGAGTGTACTACGTAGGTACACCGTGAAATCACTACCTCATTCATCATTGCCCTATTCGTCATAAACATGTTTAAGTCTACTCCAGGACAAAGGCCTCATATGAAATATAGCTAGCTACAAATACCATACCCGCGAATTTCACCATTTCATTGCGTGACCTAGCTTCTTGCAGTCTTTTTGAAGCCACTGAAGAGTTTCAGTATCTGAAATTTCAAACGTTCTTGTACACCGCAGTGTCTGTGGGGCTTGTGACAACGCCACAAAAACATCCGAATTCTCGAGCATGTACGAAAAATTAGCAGTAGACCATATCGCATTATAAGCAGATCATGCGGCGCCATCTGCCAATGGTGATAAGTGGATGATACGCACTATCCTATTGATAACGCTTGTCTTGCGAACTGCTTTTCTTGTGATGCTGATAGTAAAATGTTGGTAAGCTGATTGAGGAATGATTCCGTCATGACACTAAACAGACTGCTTGGGCAATCAGAAACCAGAGTGCCCAAGCAGCACGCAAATCTGGTGAAGTACGTTGGCAGGTGCCTTCGGGACGCGAGACCCATCACGCTGTTGTATTGAGAGCACGGGAACACTTACGGGATTCGTGACGTAGAAGTTGCAGGCGTAGCACCAGACCGACAGGTCTGAGTAACTCAGCACCAAGGGGTGCTGGGTTTCTTCGTGGTGCGTCACCATGTGGCCGCTCACATAGCGGCTACAGTAGACCTGCGCAAAAGATCCAATGTCTGTCCAAGCACCTCTTTTTGAAGCTGACCTTTCTTGAATATTCTTGACCTTCTCAATAATTTGAACTGCCAAGAGTCGGTCAAAAGAAGGGCTTGAACACGTGATGCACATAATCTCCAGTAATCATTGAACGACCTCAGTACCGCATCAGTTATATGGATTTGTCACATACTTGAAGCAGTCCTTCTCTTGCCTTGACGAGAGCGCTGGAACCTAAGCAGAGAGGGACGGCACGAGGCAAACATGCGAGATGAGCACACGTCAGAATCTTAACTGCGCGTGATGAAACAGAATCGCTCTCTCGCCCCGGCGATTCCTGTTCGCACTATTATGCCAACTATGTAAATTTAGCAGACTGTGGAATGCGCCGCCGGCACGCGGTGGGACCCTGCATCAAGATGTGCAGAAAACGCCACTCTTGACTTATGAAGGTTATTGGCCACCAGCATGCTATCCCGCAATTCAACATCAAGCAGCAAACTCCAGCAGCTCCGGAGAGCTGCTGCACCTGCTGAATTGAGCGGGTTTCAGAAGCAACGACGGCTTTCTGCATTGCACTAGAGTATTATACCACAGCGCCACGCTGGTGCTTGAAACTCCTTATGCTGACGTCATGTCGGGCAAAGAGTCAGGTTAGCGTACGGGTCATGTTTTTTTTTTAGGCAATGTAGATTTATAAAAAAAGGTCCCAGAACAGTCGGCCTCTTCTTGTTTTTGCACATGAACTCTCCGTCGAGGAAATGTTTTCGCAGAGCTGAAATGACATTGATTCAACTAATTAACAAAAAACTTTCATTAACTTTTCCATTATTCATTTGAAAGCAATTGTTTATAATAAAAAAGTTATAGTGTGGGCCAATTAATGGCATACCCATTTTTTTATAAACCATGATGCTTATAATTATAGATATTCATCATCGAACTTTAAGGGTGATACAGTTAAACCTCGTTAAAACGAAATTGGAGGGCCACCACTATTTGCTCGTTATAACCAATATTTCGTTATAGCCGTAGCGGGCATTTACCGCAAATATTATGCACTGTACTTACCAAAAAAAAAAAACAGTGGGCGAAATAGAATCCCGCCGCACGGTGGTATGCAACAAAATAACCGCATTCCCGAATAAAAAGGAAAAAGTCATGCACATGTTTTAATGCACTTCAAAATACACAGCTTGCATTTCAGGCAAACTTAGCTGCAAAGAAGTCCGTAATTGGACGTTGATGCATCTTCCTGATGCGAACGATGGCTCGCTCAGCTGCGGCCGCAATGTTCAAGCCATCTTCGCCACAGTTGTGAGCGCCGAAGTAGCGGCGCAGTACGTCCACCGCGTCTAATGCCTCCGACGCCGTCGGCACGTTTGTCTCCTGTTCGTCGACAGAGTCATTGTCACTGGTTTCGTTACGATCACTGACAGCGCGCACAATATCGTCATCCAGGAGCTGCTCCGTTGCCACCACTTCCGAGTCCGCACTCACATAGTCGCAAAACGACTCGCTGTCAGGCACGACACCGGCGTCACGAAGTGCCGTCCATGATGCAGCGACTTCGTCTGATGTGGCAAAACCGTCCGGCACAGTGGGCTCGTCTGATGGCTGATCGCTGGCGTCTGGTGCGGCGGCAAATGAGGTGTGTTGAAAGCAGTTTGCGATCGTGGTCGCCGTCACACTCATCCACACCTCCTGAAGCATTTCGAGCGCAGCGTACAAGTCAACATCGATGTCTCGCTTCATCCTCATGTTGAGCAGGAGCTTGTCTATCACACGCTTGCGGTAACCTGCCTTCAGCGACATAATCACACCTTGGTCAAGCGGCTGTATTTTTGCTGTGCAGTTGGCAGGAAGCAACAGCAGCTCGATGTTTTGAAGCACGGCAGCGGTATAGTGGGCGGTGGAGTTATCTAAAACAAGGCACACCTTGCGGTTCGCCTTTGCCAGCTTCTCGTCCCATTCGCAAAGCCATTTTGAAAAAATCTTCCTGGTCATCCAGGCTTTGCGATTGGCTACGTACTTGACTGGGAGCTGCCTCTTCCCCTTAAAGCAGCGAGGGGATGCACTTTTGCCAATTACGAAAATTGGCAGCTTCTCAGAGCCGGTCATGTTTGCACAAAGTAGTGCAGTGATCCGCAGCTTACTTTGTTTGCCGCCATGGCACGGCTTGCCTTTGAGGGCTAACGTTTTGTGCGGCAACACCTTGAAAAAGAGAGTGGTTTCGTCCGCGTTAAAAATATCCTCCGCGCTGTATTTTTCTAGCAGCCGCACAATGTTTTCTTTCGCCCACTTGGTAGCCTCTGCTTCGTCGACAGATTGCGATTCGCCGCAGACCGCTCTCCCGACAATGTCGTGGCGCTCCTTGAAGCGTTGGAGCCAACCCGAACTTGCTACGAAGTTGTCACAGCCCATGATGCAGGCAAAATCTCTCGCTTTTCTTTGCAGCAAGGCGCCGTTCACCGGCATATTCACGGCCCGCGTGTCCAAGAACCATTTAAAAACGGCCCTTTCGACCGCTTCCAAGGCAGGTGCCCTCATCCTCTTAGCGCTTCCTTTCACGCCACGTGCAACAGCGTCGATGATGGACTCCTGCTTGCTCAAGATGGTTGACAGTGTGCTCGTCGATACGCCAAAGTCTCTTGCCACGTTGCCTTTCTTGGTCCCCGATTCGACGGCTCTTATCATAGCCACCTTCTGATCTAGCGTTATGCGCTTTCGCTTCCCGCCTGGCGCATTCGTGTTGCTGGAATCACGAGCGCAGCACGATGAAAGATAAGGTGGAAGCGGTCGAAAAAGAGAAGAAACACGCACGCAAAAGCAACACGTCTCACGTCGGCGAGCGACAGCACTTGCAGAGATAGTGACTGTGAAGAGGAAGGGGCAGAAGGGGCGCTCTTTTGCGCTGCTCTCTAGGAACCGATTACTCAAGGGGAAGGGGGTATGTAAGATTAGGAAGCGCGCCTCAGCGCCATGAAAAAGGGGGGAGGGAGAACATAAAGAAGACACAAAAGAAAAGAAAAGGGTGAGACGTTCGCGAAGCTGCGGAGCGCTCCGCTGTCGGTGGTAGCCAAGCAGCGCACGTGCAGCGACCTCTCCTCTGGAAACAGCCCGTGCCGTCTGCTTTGCGCGCGTTGCTGGAGGGCGCGTGGCGGGAGTTTTGAACTGCTAAATACAGTTCTCGCGTTGCGCGCCGTCCCAAATTCACCTTGTGCCCTGTCGTGACATCGGCTCAAAAAATTTACTTCCCAACAAAATTTGTTCGTTATATCCCATAACAGGCAAATTTTGCCTCGTTAAAACAAGGTTTTGAATACATTGGTTTGTATGGGGACTTTCAAGGGGAATTAGGATTTGCTCGTTATATCCATTATTTCGTTATAGCCCGTCTCGTTATAACGAGGTTTAACTGTACTGGAACTGATGGCACCAAGCGCACAGAAAACATGGCCTCGACGTTATGTCGAACTATAACTATCCGTGACAGGGTAGTGACAAAAGTTTAATCAAGGCGTGTAGATGCTAGGCTTGTGTGAATAGTGAACTTTAGGTTCAAAACAAATTCGAAGCGAATAGCGATTTTGGTCGAATAATTTCGCATCAGATTCAAATAGAATATATGTCTCATAAAAAAAAAAGGGTGTACTTATCACGACCTAACTGACCCGCACAATTTTTTTTAAAACAAGGCCTCTACGCAAGAGCTTTCTTCATTTTTTTTTCCATTCTAAGGCAGCCAAAACAACAACTTTTAGATGTAGCAGGACTTGATTTTCAGTCGGATGCAAGCGATAACCTGTAAAATACGTTATTATTCATTACAGCTAGATTGTATAAGACGGCAAAACAAGCTTTTAAGTTTCAAGAACGATACATTAATTTGAGGATAATATGTTCATTTAAAGAAACCCTGCAACAGTTTTTCAAGAAATGAATTCACTGAGGAAGCTTATTGCGTTATGAATTAACAGCCGCAAAAATTTTTGAAGCTGTCCAGTATGAGCAGAGTCACAAAGATTTGCCACATGATGCAATTGCATTCTCTCTCCTCGTCTCGACGAAAGCACTTGAAGCAGAGTCGGGAGAGATGGCATAGAGAAAGAAAGTATGTCACGTGTGTGTCATGACCTTGAGCACTCTTTCTCTCTCTCTCATTTTTTTCATTGAATATGCGACATTTTAGAGTGCGATCGCGCATGTACGCGTGGACATGTCGAGGCCACCCACGGCGGTCCCGAGCGCCCTGCTAATAACGACCGAGCGCCCCACGCTAATATCAGCCAATGGCTAGTACAATGGCTGTGACGAGCGATTTTCGACGTTGTGGCGTCATATGCCGAGAGAAGAGAGCAATTTTTATCTGACTTTGAAATTTATTGTGAATTCCAGGTCACATGCTGCACTATAATATTTAGCTTGCAGGTTCTCGGTAGCCTCGACTACCAATCGGCAGCGTTTGCTGCCCATGCTCAAAAAGTGTTGCAGGGCCCCTTCAAATTTGAAGTGGGACTTCGAAGCCGAGCAAATTTCCCCTGAACAAGTGCTTTCACGGCTTAGCACCACCATACTGCAGTGAAACCATCTTTACAAGCGGTTACATGCGGTTTAGTATACACCCACTCGTTTATGTAGAATACTTCAAAACATTCGATATTTTAAATTTGAATTGCAGTGAATTCGAATACTCTACTATTTCTGCGAATATTGGAAACATTAGAATATTCGCACAAGCCTAGTCAACGCGTAATGGGGTAAAAAAAAATCAGCAAGCACTCTGAAATACACAAGCAAGCAGTTTAATGTTTGTGTGCAATGTGTAGCACTTGTAAATGAGCATGAAAAACTGTTTCCCCTGTCAGCAAAAAGACGTGCAGCAGCAGCTGCTCCAAAATTTTACGTTTCACAGACAAAGAGAAGGTTGACATTGTGGTTTTCTTGCATGCAGCTCTAAAGAAACAGATAAACACTAAACACCACGTGCGAAGGTAAGGCAGTCCGCTGGCACGAGTGAGAGAGCTTGGGGCTTTTCAGAAAAAAAGAAAAAACGGCCCCAACATGCTTTCATTCAAACTTCCTCACTTTCCTGTGACGAGTGGTTCTCACCTGATGCAACCGGGTGGTCGCATTTCGTGTATACCGGGTGCGATCACTTTCGATATAACCACTAAAATTGGATGAATGTGATAACAATAATACTATCTGGGGTTTAATGTCCCAAAACCACGATATGATTATGAGAGACGCTGTGGTGGAGGGCTCTAGAAATTCCAACCATCTGCTGTTCTTCAATCGCACAGTACACGGCCCTCTACCATTTCACCACCACCGAAATGTGACCCCTGCAGCCTAGACAAAATCCGTGGCCTTCTGGCCAGCAGCCGAGCGCCCCAGCCACTGTTCCACCGAGGCGGACGAATTTCGATGACGAATATCTAAAACCACGTGCAACTTCTCTAATAGCCAAGAAATGGGTGTGCCATAATTTATCATGCACTAAGACTTTCTCACATAAACAACTTCCCCCAGGTCAATAACCAACATGCTGATAAACAAGTTCTCGCTAATTAGTCACAACGGTGCCTTTTTAGCTGCGGCAATGTATTTCCGCCTCGACGCAGAGTTTGTGTACGAAAACCACAGGAGCCTTACTGTGATAGCATTTTCATCTCTACAGTGGCCTCTCAGTAAAACAGAAATCTCTTAAACGAAACTACTGCTTAAACGGAACTATTGCCTCTGCAATGCTTGGTTTCAGGCTTGCATTCTGCACCCATGTTCACCTCTCAGCAAACGGAACTCCTGTTAAACGGAACATATTTTCCCGGTTCAATCAGGTTCCGTTTACTGAGAGTCTACTGTATTGTCTAAAAAATACACCCTGTGTCTAATTATGCATGGTGGAAGAGCGAAATGAAATAATATCCAGGCATCACAGTTTGAATTGCACAACATTGCTCAACAAGCAAGACGGTCAAAGCTTCCAAACCATTACAAAAAGCTCAGCCACATTTCTTTATCGTCATCATCCACAACACCAGCAATGAGCGCATGATGTCGCTCGGATGTGTGGCAGTTACCGCGCTTCTCCGCAGAGCGGCAAATAATGGCATAGTGGGTGCTCTCCAACTCAACGAAAATCATGATCACTTATGGCGCAGTGATTACCCAGCAGCTGTGCTTGTATTAGTAGCCTTAAGAGAGTTTCCAAAGAGCTCCAGAAAAGCTGCTCTTCTAGCTTCTAGACCTGGCATCTTTTTTTTTCCCCCAAGCTCAAAGGGTGGTTCCCGGCCGACCCCTTTAACAGCCAGATGGCAGTTCAGCCATGCAGCTCGTTTAATGAGAAAGAAAACTGACACAAGACTTACGAAACGGTTCTGAAACCCTCGTTGAAGTCCCGCATATTGCTTTGTGTTAAGAGGACGAAAGACGCGTTCCGACGAGTGTCGATCGGACTCACTTCGTAGCAATGGAGGCAGGTCCAGACCTCTCCTTGCACCCCGCACGTCATGCAAGGGCTGCGAGGATCGCTGAGGCCCTCCTCTGGCAGGGGCGGCAGGCCTTCCAGGTGCGGGCACCACGTCTCTGGCTGGATGCAGAAAGGTGCCCCCTGCGCACGCCCCCACACACATTAATCGGTGAGCTAGAAGTGACACCGTGACGTAACATTTTTAATACACATATGCTGACAACATTCTTTTTACATTAAAGTCTCGGTACAAGAAACATGGTTAAGAGCGACACAAGGCTATAAGAGACATTTTAAGATGGTTTGTGCAGAGTCATCACCCTTTCTTTTCTCTCCAGTGATTCATGACGCCTCTGTGTGAAAGCAAGGTGCATAGCGACAAATAAACTGTTGCTGATGTATCACTCTCTTTCGTGGAATACTTGTGATATTTATTCTAGATTAGGTTATGGCATGAAGTTGTGCTATTGTGATGCTTTTTACTTTTGAATAATTCTGTTGACTGATGATTGATATGTGGGGTTTAACGTCCCAAAACCACCATGTGATTATGAGAGTCGCCGTAGTGGAGGGCTCCGAAAATTACGACCATCTGGGGTTCTTTAACGTGCACTCTAAAGCCGCCGCAGCCGGGATTCGATTCTGCGACCTGCGGATCAGCAGCAGAGTACCCTAACCACTAGACCACCGCGGCGGGGCTCTCTTGCTCGGTGCAATTTGGTTGGTTTTTGCTATGTTCATCATGTTAACAACATTGCACAAAAGAGACATAGTTACAAGAGACAATCTGTTACTAAGAGGAACTTGTATGGGTGCCCACAGTGACTTCTCCTCCATTTAGACGAGCCGAAATTCAGGCATGCTCGACAATACGGCCGATGCCATACAACCAACAGGTATGCGCAGCATTTTTTGTTCCCTCGGTTCGATTCTGTTTTATTGAGCAATCGGATGTCATTCCACCAGTGTTGCAGCTGCAATCTACAATGAACTTTCTGTCATTAACATTTATAGTTGCTCTGAGCTCCCACACTCACTCAGCGACCGAGCGCTATTCTGTTATATTTCTGCAGCAGCGCCGTGACTGTTCTTAAAGGTTGTGGTCAGAAAAGACCTTGGTTATAAGAGACAAATTTGCCAGGTCCCTTGAGTGCCTCTTGCAATGACGTCTTACCGTATAATCTGCTGTAATGCATGCCACAGAGACGACGCCTTCAAGAGGCTGGTTTAGCCTGGACTACTTATGGGCGAGAAAAATTTGCCAATCGTGATTATGCACTCTCACTAAAGTGCCTTAATTTTTCACTTTTCCTTCAGCAGCAACAACTGCCTCCTCGCCTTATCTTCTCTCACTTGCAGTCTATGTCTGCCGCCATGTTCTTCCTAACTTACAAGATTTACAAAGCCACGTATCTTTACGTATATAAGCCGGGCACAATTTGGTGGATAATATGTGAACACGACACGCATTTTTCCCCGTGTTTGTCCCCCATCACGACTGAGCGAGGGTACCGTCCCCCACTGCTTCGTCAGGCGGTGGAAAAGCGCTGCGAAGAATTTGGCTACTGAAAATGATTGTACCCAATGATATTAGAAGACGGTGCTTCAATAATTTTCGCTACATTTAACAATGAAGTGAAAAAAATGTAGGGAACACTCTCACCTCTTCTTCATCCTCGAGCCTCAGGGCAGCCAGGTCCAATGAGAGTGTGCCGTCAGGTACAAGGCTGGAGGAGACGCAAAAAGAGGCGTTACTCCTGACGTCACTGGCGTCGAGAATTGTGCGACGCGTTCGACAACAGGCAAAGAAGAAACAGAATGGAAAAGAAAGAGAGGAGAGAGCTACAAAAAGAAGAACAAACTCTTCCAGAATTTTAGAAAGGTGCAGTGGAAAATGAGTGGCCGACAAACACAAAAATGAGGCAAAGCGATGCATCTTTGAAGGGACACTCGAGTCAAACAACAATTTACGTCACAGTAAAAGCTCAATGTATGACAACATCTAAAACGTCAATATTAACAGCAGTGCCTTACTTACCGAGAAATTAGGGTAAACGCACAAAAACACATGCCCCGCAGTAGCACATTCTCAAAATGATTCCGATGACATCAGACGGAATGCCTATAATTAATCACTAGTAATCGATCTAGCTGCACCAAATAAAGAACCTTCCGTGCATCAAGAGACTGAGGTCATCACTTCCTGAGCATCCAACGTTTTTTTTTAAATACCTTTGTGCCCCCACCACCGTGACGGCCAGTGGGTCAGCACATATCAAGAGAGAGGATGAAAAGGCGGTTCACTCACCCATTGGATGCCAGCCACTCCTCTGATGGAAGGTCGTAACCTGCGTCACATCACACAATGACCGAGTCAATGACTCGACAACAGGCCTCTACTGACGACTGTACTGTACATGCAAACAAACAGGCTTGCTTAATATGTACCGATTGGCCCGTTGGTGACCCATGATTTTCGAAGAAGCAGCACACAAAACACACAAACACAAATAGACGTAAACACAAGAGCTTTGTTTGCATCTCTTTACGTGTGCATTGTTTTGTGTCCTCCTGTGCACTCCTTCTTCCGAAAAACAAGCTTAGCCCTGCTTCGCTAGTCCAGTAAATGGCACTCCTCATTCCCACCAAGAGCATACATAATCATTCCTTTTTTACTACCTTGCATTATTACGGGCATCAAACGTGTTGACCAGGGGTACGATCTTGTATGTGTTCCGTAATTTAAAAAATTATCCTCACGGCACGCGATTGGTCACACACGGCACCCGGCATAAAGCCTTACGAACGGGGGGGGGGGGAGGGGGGTACATACGCACGGCCCTTGACCAACCACACGCAACGGAGACAGACACTTTTTTTTTTTTTTACAAAACACCTGCGAGATCGCACCACATATGTGCAATATTGCATCTAAACACACGCACATACACACAAAAAGGCAGTTTTAGGAACGACAAAAAGGCAGTTTTACGAATGGCAAATCGTTACTGGCTAGAGTGGTGTTGAGACACAGAGGGCCGCAAGCCCAAGAGCAACTAACTAGGATAGAATAGCGTCATCATGGTCTTCTGACGACTGACTTTCTTGGTTACGCTGTGCACTTGCATAAAATACATCAGAGCAAAATATCAGGGCACAATCTCAGACGGCGCCACTGAACCGATACCTACATACAACAGCTATGTGATCAAATCACAAAAAGCTGTCAGCAGATCGCCTTTTGGAAGTACCTCTTTGATGCGGTAGCAGAAATTATAAACGTAATGCTTTGAATGCACCTGTCTCACCTAGCAATATAATTCAAGTTCGTGTAGTTTCTTTTGCACTTTTGCAAGCAAGTGAGCTAAAGGCACTGACTCACCAGAGAAGCGCAGACAGGGCCAGTAGCTCCGGTGAACACCCAGAGTCCGCCTAATGGACTGCACTGCACTGGAAACAAAATTGCACACATTTGTGAATGTACATTTTCATTTTTCTACTATAATACAATAATTGTTTGGGCTTTAGATTTAAAAAAAAACACAATACGGCTATGAGGAACACCATAGCAGAGGGCTCCAAAAATTTCGACGGTCTGTTGTTCTTCAGTGTGTACCTATAGTTGGTTACAGCCCAAGAACAAATGTAAGCTCTGCCCACAGTGGTCACCGTCCCACCCAGGCAGAATTGGCATAAATGTCGTACTGAATAGCAGCTGGTTATTTACGTGACGTCAGGCAGGCTTCACGAATTTCAGGCAATTCACTTGCTCGCACAGGCTCATGTTCATTTCGCTTGTTCTCGGTGGAAAAGTTTTACTTTGTGGCAAATTTCATCAAAAATTCCGACTTCACTGTTCTGCAAAACGTGACGTTTCAACAAGGAACGACAAACTTTTACTCTAGAATATGCGTAGTAGTTGCATTACCAGCCAAAATGTGCTTATGATTAGAACGGAAATCGCGAATCATTTCTCTGTTTCACAGATGAATGACAGGCATGCTGCAGTACTGTGGGGCGGAACCTGTGTTTATTCTTAGGTTGTAACCGACTATAAATATAAGTGCATGGGCCTCAAGCGTTTTGCCTCCATAAAAATTCGGCCAACATGACTGGTATTGAATCCCACGACCTTTCGAGTCAGCATCAAAGCCCCACAACCACTGGATCACCATGGCGGGCTCACCTTCTCGCTGTGGTGCCTCAACACCAAGGTGAACTGATTAGGGATGGATGAAAAGTAAATTTAATGTTCAAAGTGAGTTCAAAGTGCAGAGTTATTCGATCAAATAATTTCACACTGAAAAGTTTGAACGGTGTACATCACATATTGCTTTTAAAAAATGAGCATTTTCGTCATGAGTCATATAGGAGTAATTTTTTTTTTTTACAGAATTGGAACTACATAAGTACGAATGTCACTTTTTTTTTTTTAAGTGAAATGGAAGCAACCATGAATGAACAGTGAATGATAAGAAGGTATGAGTAGCAGTAGCATGCGAGTTATATCGATAAAACAAGTCAATTGTAGGTCAAATTTTAAAGTTTGCTATAGTAGTTGGCCTGTATAAGCCCGTGTAAAACTCTTTTAAAAAAATTATACACCAGCGCCACTCCAGTGTTGCACCAGAGAGCAGCCTACCTTGGACAAGGGGCAGCAGGTCGCAGCTGAGGTAGCCGCAGCCCCAGGAGAGCGCTGACGCAGTGGCAGACTGCCGAAGGGAGCTTGGAGAGGTTGTAGCCGCCCTGAGCCGAAGAGACACGTTTAGAACACGCCACAGTCAAGCCAAAGCCAGCTCAGGCAGACAACGTGCGCTCCCCCACTTACCTCGAGAGAGAGGATGACACGACCGCGAGCCAAGGGCAGCAGCTGGTGCGTCAGATGGCCGTACGCTTCGGCGGTCACCCGGCAGTACCCCTGCATCCCGCCGTCGTTGCAAATCTGTCTGAACAACTGTCTTTCGCCAAGGCTCCCCCGTTACTTTGGTTTTGACAACAATGCTTGGGACGCCAAACATGCCGCGACTTTCATAACCTCACGAATACTATACTCAGGGATGGCTTATCTTGACAGAGGAGCAAAGTGTACAGAGGTGAGGCTTTCGCATATTGCTGTTACTTCGTTGGTAATGTGGCAGGTTGCAGCTGATTTCAATTCCAGTTCGGGATTTGTTCGCTTGCAGCGTTAACGCACATACTAAAAACAAATGCGAATGGAAGCGAATCATAAACAAAATATACAGAGTGAAGTAGGTGCCTTTTAAATCTTCCTGGCAAAGAACGGTTGAACCAAAGGGCCATGCCGTTTCAACCTTAATAACTTATCAATAAATTGTGCGGTCTACAGCGATATTCAACCTGTTTCTAGCTACATGTGATCTTCCAGTATGCAAGCTGAGAAAAAGCATGCTTGCAAGCATATGTCGCAGAAAACAGCAACAAAGAGTTTTACAGCCATCTTTTGAAAAAGAAAAACGCAATCTCTGCCACAATGCGTAGGTGTTATGCGGTAAAACATACCAAAAAAAATCAAAAGGGGCTGTTGTGGACATAATGTGCCTAAAAAAAAAAAAACTTTTTTTTTTAAGAATGGCTTTTGCGGACCCACAAAAATGGCTCTGCGGACCCCCTGGGGTACATGGTCCCTTACTTGAGAATCACTGCTTCAAAGAATCGAGAAGCCGCATGATTTGCGACGGACGAAATCCACTCACCAGCGGATCCCCGACGCAACTGTCGAAGCCGCAGGACACCAGGACTAGTTCGGGATCATACTGCAGGAGAAGATGCGGTGCAACGTAAAGCAATGCCACACTACCGCGCATTCTCAACTGACTCACCGCATAAGCGACTGGCAGCACGAGTTGGAAAAAGGTGGTCAGATAGTCACCATCCGACATCCCCTCCTGCAATTCAGCAAGGCTTCGTTCAGTGAAGAAGTCAAAGTTATTCCAATTTCAGGTTTCTCCATCATGGGTCGCGTGCGCTATCCTATAATTGGTTATAACTTAGAAAAGTGTCAGCTCCTCCCACAGCCATTGTTGTCTTTCCTGGAGATAACTCGCAGCCGTTCAATGATTTTCGTGGCTTCAAGCACTGCTCGAGCATTTTAGACAGTTAACTTACCTGTACAGACGCGCATTTATGTAGCTAGTTTGATGCTGTAAACTTGAACATCTTGGTAAATTTTGTCAGTGATTCTGATGTCGCTTCTGTGCCAAACATGAAGTTTTTATGTAGTGGTGCTGAGCCCCTAACATTTTACACACATAGAACTTACGTAAGACGAAAAAAAGTACTTATATTTTGAGCAAGTCAGCTAGCGTGACTGCCTTTCACAAGTGAAACACAGGAACGTCACAGTTACGTGGGGTGGTATTGCCATTCTTTGCTTAGATTGTAACTGGGCATAGCTTTAGCTATGAATGCAGGTGTCCCGTCAAACATATCATGGGTCTGACAAAAAGACAACAGCAAGTTTTCAAATGCCATTGTTAGCCAAGAGGCACAATGTGCTGCACTAGAGTTGGGAGTGCTGAGGCGCAAATGTGACGCACCGAATTCCAGGCAACATTGATGTTGAATCCCCGGCCCGCACCATTGCCAACCGCTTCAAAGTTGGCTTCCGGGAGGCATGGGAAGAACGAGCCGTTGTCGTACCGGTGGATTGACACGTACAACACCCTGCACGAACCGCAAATCGCTGTTATTAGTACCGGCGAATGTCTGTCAATGCCATTCTATTGAATCTCAGGAATTAGCTAACTTTACAACGTTGCCCCCAATTTTACGGTACCCTGCTAGAATTGAATAGGGGCCGAAGAGCAACGAACATGCTCTGAACTGAAGAAATGAAAAAAGTAACAAACAAATATCCTCTTCGCTCAATGTTGAGACTGAAGAGGCTTACAACAGTTCAGGACACAGTGTCACACAAAAGGCATTGATAAGAACGTGCTCTTTGCTTATCGCTCGCTACTTCATGTTAATGTCAATAGGAATAAATTCCGTGGTTCTATCGGTCAGAAATTACGTTACAATTATAAGCCAAGTGCAAGAGAATCGGTCAATCTTTCGTACTTTGGGTACTTTATAGTCTACTAAGATCTTGCGACACTAGACGTGCGACACGCCAGGTGCTTCAAAAGGCAAACCAGTGCAGACCTCAATAACAATTATAGAATTATTATTAATAATAAATGACATACTAGTAAATAAAAGTAGACCTGCCAAACCTAAACAAGGGTTTGAGGTGCAGTTTGTCCTGCAGATGGAGGCGTGAAAAGGCAGTGAAAGAAAATTGACAAATAACAAGTTTAAAAGAAATTAACATCAAAGCACTATTTTCTTCACAGTCTAACTGCAATTATAGAATATCTATGTAGATGAATCATTTATAAGTGCATCGCTCAGTGCAAAATGCCACTTCAATCAAAATTTTGCACAGTGTCATCATGATGACATTATCCCATGGTGATGATTCTTTGCACCAGTTGTGATGATGCTGACGGTATTTTTGTTTGTTTGTTTGATGAGGAATCTAGACCTTAATAAATATCAGGACAGCTGAAGTCGCCAGACCTAAAGATTCCCCAACTTGGTCCTTGAAGAAAGAAAAACAAATTTGTCAATGTATCTATTAATTTTATTTCAGTATGATAACCGGTACCATTGACGATCGAAACAATGTTAAATCAAGCTATTATATCCCAAAATAATGACACAATAAAAGTCAAAACAGTTTAACAACCTTGCTAAACAGTTGCGAGCAGCACGAACTTGGCCGACGTTGATCGAAATTTAAAAGTCACGCCTTTTTGTGGCAGAGCACCATCTGTCGAATGCAGGAGTGCTTATAGCCCAACGCAATCACAGTTGCAAGAAAACAAAGCAAAAAGCAAAACGCATTGGCCTCCGACTCCCCCCCCCTTTCAAGTTTGCGTCAACTTGTCTGAAAAAAAAAAAAGGGTTTATTACGCGAGTAAATAGGAGTAAAGTCGAACATTTGCATTCAACAGATTGTAGTCGCAGCTGGGCAGTGACCTACCGGGGATCATCGTAGAAGGCGTGCTGGGTTCCGTTGCCATGGTGGACGTCCCAGTCCAGTATTAGTATTCTGAAATACATTTAGCCGTGAGGCACCTGTACAAACCTTCCAGCGCCACAAGTAAAACACAATTAGGCAAATCAATAGCTTAAAATGCTCTTGCTACAATTGCAGTACTGTACTTGCGCCACCTCGGTCCCTGTCACGGTTTGGCGCACTAAAGCTTTGCCCACATTTCCCTTTCCCTCAATTAAGATGTTGAGCCTCGCTTAGTCAAAGCTCAGTGCTATAGAGTGCAAAAGTATATACTATATATAAAAATAACAAAACACATGCATCGAAAACCTGCCTTCGAAGTGTTGCAAAAATAAGTTCTGTAGCATGAAAATGGCCACTCAATCTTATTACCATTAACATACAGTCGACTCTCGTTAATTCAAACTCGGAGGGACCTCCGAATTTCGTTTGAATTATCGAGAACCTTGAGTAATCAGATGTTTTGACATATATGACTCTGGGCAAGGTGACAGCACAAATTATGATTAAGAATCGATTTTAATCACATTTCTAAGCATTTTTGAAATCTAACTGAACAAAACGAACAGAAAGCAGAGGCATAAGGTCCACAAGTTTATTGGCCATTTTATTTACTGCTAATCAGTCCTTCAAAAAAAAAAAACGCCAATTGTGAGCTGCTTCTTTGCTATATGTGCCTTCAACACTAAGATCGCTACGCCATTTGAGAAACATCACTGTCTACCATGCTTTCACTTCATTTTGAAAGTTTGTTTACCAGCAAAGCCTTTTTTCTTAAAGGCCGAGGCGCTTATTTTTCATTTTTTTACTGTTATGATTACAAAGGCACACGAACTTTCAAATAGTAATGAAAAATCAGTAGATATTTTACGGTATGAACTCGCAAAAAGTATGAATTAACTGAATGACAGAGCTTGAATTAAGCAGCTTTTAAAAACATCGAGAGAATAGCAGGCCAGCCAAAATATAAATTTTGTTTGAAGTAACTGAAAGCACCAATCATCAGAGCTTGAATATAATTTATAATGAGTCTACCGTACTACCTATTTAAAATTTCACACAAACTATTGCACTGACATGTGCCAGTTTATATCGGTCTGAACGTTATGATGTTATATTGGTCTGAAATGCAAATCAGTAAGAACTCTTGGCTTGAATGTAACAATTTGAATCTGAAACGTCAGCCAATAAACAGAAAGGCACAAATAGGCAGCTCTAAAAACCTTACAGTGGTCAAGCACAGCCTACCTCTGACAGGCTTGCCTGGACAGCATTCAGGCTTCAGGCTTACCTGGACAGCCCTATATTTTCACCAGCTGACATTCTCTAATGTGCACCAAAATATCAGTAAACGGGTCTCAATAATTTTTGCCTCCATTGAAAATGTGGCCGCTGTGGCCGAGATTCAATCCTGCGACCATAGGTTCATCAGTTGAGCGGCTTAACCAGTAGACCACCGTGGCGGGCGCTCACCGCTGCAGTCCGTGCGTCTCCATTGCATACCGCGCCGCAATCGCCACATTTCCGAAGATGCAGAAGCCACCAGCTTCGTCACGCTCGGCATGGTGGCCGGGAGGCCGTATGAGGGCCATGCCGTTTTGGCACTGCATCCAATCCAGGATAGCTCAATCAATCAATCAATCAATCGTGTTATTTTATCAACTATCTGCTGTCAATAGACAGAATCAATCGATCAGTACATCAATTAAATCATCAATTGTGGTATTTTTATCACCTATTGTCATAATATGACATGATAGAGTCCTCACTGTCATCAATGGGCAGATCTAGCTTATCTGCCCACTTCTTCACAGATGTAAAAAAACATTATGCTTCACAGTAAATACAATTTGGTACACTTTGGCGCAGCAGTGGAACCGCTGCTTATTGCAAGTTGTTGATAAATCCATGTTACAATGCAGTAATCCTCTACGTACAGCCACCCATTTTTTTAAACCTGAGAATGTGAGCCTCGACCACCCAGTATGTAAGTGCCCGCTCCTTGTGTCCGATTTCCGGCACAGCCTAGCAGAAGACTACTGCACAAAACTGTTTATTGCGAACAAGCACATATTCTCATTCATTTAGCCACTGTGCTCCATTGTACGCCGCTAATTGGCCGAACGGTCGACGCTTGCACGTTCAGGCTTAAAAAATATTGCCAGCTGTACGTGCATAAACAGCAGAGAAGACACGTACCTTATTTGTACAGACAGCATCAACAAGCTGGAGCAACGAGCCAGCCGCAAGAAGGGCACTGGAGAAGGTATCCTGCAAGAACCACAATGACATTTGTTCTGCACAAGATACGAACAGAGGTTAAGAATGCAGCGATTCCAAAGGATAAGCTAAGCGAAATCAGGGAAGAAAAGAGTCAACAGGGCAGTACAGAACCAAATGAACAACAAAAAAATACCAGTCATAAGGGCAAGACATTCAAGGAGGCTCGAGTTACCTCAGAGAACACACATGTTTACTTTGATGACTACGCAAAAAGACGTGAACCGCCGAATGCACACTGGACTCGCAAGCTGTGCTCATTGCAAACAGGTGGTGATTGCACCAGCTAATTTCATTGGTTTCAGGTTTAGTTGAGTGGAATGCTAATGATGTTCCCAAAGTCGAAGACTGCAGTGTAACCCTGACGGCTTTCACTCAGATGTGGTTACTTTCTGTACTAGTAACGACAATTTTAAGAGAGCCACAGAAAAAACGTGGAAAGTTTCAAAAAATATCATTGCCCTTCCCATTAGTGTTTTTGATACGACATTCAACTAAAGCCATCTTGGGAAAGACGACGGAATCGAAAAGGTAGTTTTCTTGTTCAAAGCCTTTCATTATTACTAAACCGAAAAATGTGCGACCCTTGCATTTGTCACCGGGATGCAGGTCAGAGTACTCTGCCTCCGAGAAATTTTTAGACACAACCACTCATCTCGGAGACCATGCCAAGGAGCTGCACTTTCTAGGTCATGCCCAGGTCACTTTAAATGTAGAATTTCGCGTAGAGGCTCCTTTATGCTTACACTATCTAAAACTACACTCAAACATCGATATAACAAACACAAATATAGTGGGGTGTCGATTATAACAAAGTAAATGAAGAATAGTTTTGCATCAGACAAAGAGTTTAGAGTGTACCTTCATAACGAATTTCTGGATAAAACGAACTTATTTTTGTGTAGATGCAACTTTGTTGCAATGTAGTGTGAGTGCATACTTTTTATGCCTTCTGATATTAACTTAAAGCTACAGGGCAAAAAAAGAAAAAAAAGAGGACATACACAACAGAAAAAGACGCACATGGTGCCATCTGCAGCATATGCGTATTTTTCTGTGACATCCTGACGTTTTTTTGTGCTGTATAAACATGTATGACCAACAAGCCAAACCAGCTGCACTTTTCCAAAACAGGCTACATTTAGCCCGCAATGCACCAACGCGTTGACGCAACACTCACGCGGCAGAGGTAGACGGAGGGGTACTTCTCCTGCAACTTGATCAGGTCAGCGTTCTTCATCTCCTGGCAGCCGCGCATCTTCTGCACATACTTCTTACTGCACACAAAAAATCGGCAGAGGGAGATTGTGAAATGCCTCCCGTTGGAAAATGGTCTATGACCCACAGATGGGACGGCATATACATACATATTTATTTCAGTGAGTCATCTTTCTTACATTCACAGATTAAACCAGCTCATCGCATTTTTCCACGTGTGGATCATGCTTACAAAATACAACTCATGTTTGCCCGTACTGACTTCCCTCATGGCTCACCATTGTTTCTTGCTATTCATCATTGAAATAAACTACCAAGCGATGTTGTAACTGCGCGTGATCACGACACGTATGTTAGCAGATTAATGGAGGTGTGGAATGTAGAACCGTAACACTTTGTGGCTTTCTTTTGTTTAGTTCAGTGCCAATATTACATCACTTGTCGCACACCTCGTTTCATGCCATACTGAGTGCTACATTGCATTACTATGTCTTTTTTGGTGCGAAATTTGTTTCTGCATTTACCTTTTTGTTATTTTCTTTAGTGTTCTGTGTAAATAGTTCTGTTTTGCACATAACGCTGCTGTATTGTAACTACCCCCCCCCCCCCCCCCCTTGTAATGCCCAAATGGGCCTTTAGGGTATATGAATAAATAAATAAATAAAATAAATATTCATAGCACTACAGATGCAAACACACAACACAGCAAAGAACCGACACACGAGCGCTGACTAACAACCAGTTGCTTACACTGAGCAGAATTTTTTTTTTTTTGAGCCTGAAAAAAATTATTAATCTGAATCTATAATTAGTCATCTAAAATGTTTAGCTTTTCTGGCTGGCCTGCTGTGGCAAGTACCACGGTTCAATTCAGGTGCAACAAATCAACAAGATTTCAACAAAAACCAAAACACACAGATTATGTGAGCAAGTTCGATTAATTAGGTTGGCGTGTGAAATAACTCGAACCGACAAACGGTTCATTTACTTACTCGTGAACCATGAGCAACTCGTCTACAGTGGCTGACCGAGACTGTAAAGAGAGAAGTGCTGGCATGTCATTGTCATTCATTTTTGAGCACTTGTCACACCCCGCTACTATACTAACATGCCAAACCAGGTTTCTGAAGTAATCAATTTGGCATTAATTACAGCATCAGCAAGAGAACGAGCACACAGACAAGATAAAAAAAGCTGGGGCGTAGCAGCTTCATACGGTTCTTGCCCTTATCCTTGGCAGCCAAAAGAAAACACATAGCGCGAGTACGCATCCCCAGTTCGCACATGTACCCCTTTGGCATTGCTAAAGTAAGGCAGCACTAAAAAAGCAAGAAATAAAAGTAATACAACACATGCCAGAACCAATGCATTTAGGAGGTCTTTCCTTGATAGAACAATAGCAGAATGAAAGACACTAGCAAAAGTCACACCTTTGCCGCAAAGGCGAAGCAATGAACACGATAGCAACAAATTGGAAGGTCACACACAGAATGGCAAAGAGGTCGAAATGTGCCCCGCGTTTCTCACGCACGAATGATGCACGAAACGTACTCGCAGGTACAGATGAACAAGAATAAGCGTCTCAGTTGTTACTTCACTGTGCGAAGTAACAACTTCGACTTCGGAAATTTCGACCACCTAGTTTTCTTTAACGTGCACCCAAACCTGAGCACACGGGCCTACAGCATGTCTACCTCCATCGGAAGTGCAGCCGCCGCAGCCGGGATTCGATCCCCCGACCTGCGGGCCAGTAGCCGAGTACCTTAGCCACTAGACCATCGCGACGGGGGCGAATTCAAGTATGGAATAATGTAATCGCTTGCTATAGCTTACTTGTTTTTCCGAACAATGTATTTAAAAATAAGTCTGCTGAATTGCGAAATCAGCACTGCATTTCGACAAGCTGTTCGTCCAAGACTATACCGTATTTACTCGATTCTACCGCGCCCTCGATTGTAACGCGCACCCGATTTCCACCGCGAAAAAAAAAAAAAAAAACGTAAGACATCGATTGCAACGCGCACCCATTTTTTCTCGCTGGCCCGCATGATCACACCACTGGAAAAAACGACTCCTTTCGGGAGCGTCTTCCATTTAAATATGAGGTACGGGCGAAGCTTGTGCCCATCTGACGTGTAACAGAGCATTGCCGTCACTGTAGCTTTACCGTGGACCGATGTCAGCACGCGAACTTGCTTCGCCCCCTTCTTCTCGACGGTTGTGGTGCCAGGCATGTCGAAGTAAAGAGGCGTCTGATCGGCATTCCCAATTTGCCCAAGCAGGTAGTCGTTGTTGCGCCGCAAGTTTAGGACGAACCTCTGAAAACTGTGAAGCTTTTCATCGTACTCCTCCGCAAAACTTTTCGCATATGCATGTTCCCCTTCGGAGGGAAAAGCCTTTCCTCTTCATAAAGTTAGTTAGCCAGCACATACTCGCCGAGCAGCTCTTTAATTTGCGGAAACCGACCCTGCTGTGGTCCACTGAAGTCTTTGCGTAAAGCTTTGCTGTCGAAAATCTTCTGCTTTTGTTTCCGCCGGTCCCGCACGCACGTTTCGGGAACTCCGAACGACCGCGATGCGGCCCGATTTCCGTCCGTTTCTGCACACGCGATGACTTTTCTTTTAAAAGCGGCATCGTGGTGCACTCAAGTTTTTGGAGTCGGCCATTCCACGCCATCGATGCTAATGCACTACTAGATGACGAACTCCTCAGCACACGTACGAAGTGCCGCACATGAGAAAAACATAGGCAGAAATGGACGACGCGCCATGCCGACGCACGTAGGGGGCGGCCATTTTAGATTTGCCGATGGCAATAGATTAGCCGTAATTTTTTTGTTCGTACTCGATACTAACGCGCATGCGATTTATGAACTCGCTTAACCGGAAAAAAGGTGCGCGCTAGATTCGAGTAAAGGCTGGTGCACACCGGCGACTAGCAGCGGTCGCGCGACCATTCGCGACTGGCGACCAAAAAGCGACTGATGTTCACACCGACAGAGGCTGCATGCGAGCGACCGGAAGTCGCAAAACCGGAGAGTCACGTCCGGATCTCGTTATGAGCGAGAACTCCTGAGACCGGCGCGATCAGCTGATCGCCGCCAGCTGAGTCCGTTCTCGCACAGCGTTCCCAACAGCGTCAAGTTCGATTCAAGCGAAGAACAAGACAATTTCAAGGTGCTGATGCACTGTGCCATGGTGTCAGCGCTGGCATCACAGATGCCTCCAAAGAAAAAAAAAAGCCGGTAGTGGATGTGACCATCCTTTCGATCGCGGGAGTTGACCGGCCATGCAAGCCGCCTGCCTTCAGAGCTGCGCTGACACGACGAGGAGTATTTCCGAGAGTCGTACGTATTCAGAAACCATCCTTGAATTTCCCTTGACTTGCCACAGCCTACAATGCTGCACAAATGCGTCTCGAACGTGGAGTCTTAAGTCGTTGCCAAGGCATGAAGTACAAACGCGTTCCAAACACGCTGCGTTGAATGCGCTGACAAGTCAAGTTCAAGACAAAAAAAAGTTTCCGAATACGGGGAAAAGACAGTGCACAATTTATTTTCTCTTTACTTTGACGGTGTTTAGCTTCTTGCGAATGCCACCACGTAAATTCGACACTTTGCTCGAGTTGCTACGGCCCGCCATCTCCAAGCCAAGTATTCCGTGGTGGCCATGGTGCCACAGACCCAGAGGAATGCACTCGTTTGTATCTGGCGGCAGGAAGCCAGCGCAATGAAAAAAAAAATTGAGCATCGCTGATTGGTTAAGCAGCTTTGCGACTGCAGTCGCGCGACTGAAAAATCGGTCAAGAAGCGACTGGCCAACGCAGTCGCTTTGCGACCGTTTGCGACCGTTCGCGACTGGTTGCGACCAGTCGCAAATGGTCGCGCGACCGCTGCTAGTCGCCGGTGTGCACCAGCCTTAAATACGGTAAATTAGTAAGCTTATATGCATGACACCAAAAATTTTACGACTGTGGTACTCTTTGTGCCTACTTTTTAAACCTTGCTGTGCCGCAACAACTTACAAAGTGCTTAAGTTGAGTCACTTTGTCACCTTTCTTTAGAGAAAAGGGGACCGTTCAGCCCTTCTTTTTGAAACTTTCGGTTGCATTTCATGACAAAAGTATATTATGATGAAAAGTGACCTCTCATTCACCTCCTGTGAAAATAAGAAATCCTTTAGTTACTTTCATAGCCTTCAGTCCTCTTTTGTCACTTTCAGTCACCTTCAGGCATGCCAAAAAGGTGAATAACTCAAACCCCGACATAACAATCTTGCATATAACAAATTATTGGTTATAACGAGGTGAAGAATAGTTTTATTATACAGTGTTAAGAATATACGTCTATAACAAATTTTCGAATATAACGAAGTATTTTCATGGCAGATCTGACTTGCTTATGATGAGGTTTGAGTAGTTCAAACAGCACATGCAAGACAAGACTGGCAGAAGCTGATCTTCAGTCGGCCTCAAGCCGTGAAGCAGGCTTACATCGAGCAAGACGCAAAGGTTGAGCAGTCCCCGCTTCTCCATCACGTGCCAGGGCTTCAGTATGCGCTCTGGTCGTTCTGGGTGTACCCTACGCAAGAGACGATGGCTTTTTGAGGACCGTGTTACAGAAACAATGACGCTAAGCAATCCAGAGCAACCTCTTCACCACTGCATAAATAACTGGGTTTGCTTATTTCTAAGGCACAAACAATCTTTATTCCTCGGCCAAAAACGAAAAAATCTAATCAAATTACAGGTAGCAGGCGCGTAGCCAGAAATTTTTTTTCAGGGGATGGGTCACCACCTTGATTTCGGGAGGGGCACCCCCTTAATATGGCCATTTTTCGCTTTCTATGCCATGGCAAAAAAAGTTTTGAGGGGGGGGGGGGGGGCACGTGCTCGGTGTGCCACCCCCTGACAGGTGATAAAGTTATTTTTAAATATTTTTGGGAACAAATGCATCCTCCACTGCATTGCACCTGATATATGAAACAGAGTAACTCAAACCTCAATATAACAAACATGGATATAACGAATTATCGGTTATAGTGAAGTAAGTGAACAATAGCATTGTCATAGACACAGTGTCACAGATACCAGTTTATAACGGTTTCTTGGATATAACGAAGCATTTTCATGGCATGTGTGACTGTTATAATAAGGTTTGGTTGTACATGTTTCAGAGTGCACAGGCACGTGGGGCTTGTGAAGAGCGGTTTTGCAGAAGTAGCCAACGGCAACAGCTCCGCATCAAAATACAAAGCACACACACCTTTCGTTGAGACAGTGGTGTTTAGCCATACGCTCGTCGTAAACCAGCGCTGTTCGGTTTGGCGGCACGTCCAGGTTGGTCTTGGATCGCAGCGCCGCCACCTCTCCTTCAAGCCGTTCCTTGTCCTCGGGCGGATGTTCGTAGTAGCCGCTGCGTGTGGGGAACTTCTCGGGTCGCTGCACACCCAGTTGGCCCCTGTACTCGGAACGCGGCAGGTGCTCGGTGGCCCCCGGGACGGCTTTATTTGTGCCACTTGTACCCTGGATGTGAAGGCTCTTCCAGTGGGACCGTAGCACTGACACGCAGTTTAGCAGCGTCTCCGTTACGCTGCATTCAGATCGACATGAGCCATGTTAGCATCTTTAGCAACAGACAATACACTCAAACCTCAACATAACGAACACAAATATAACAAAATATTGGCCATAATGAAGTGAATTAAAAATAGTCTTGCAACAAATACAGTGCCAGGAATATATGGGAATATATATTTATAACAAATTTTTGGATACTACAAACTTGTATCTTTGTAAGATGCAACTTTGTTATAGTAAAGTTGGAGTGTAATACTAAGGAAATAATAGCCCACATTGGCTGCAGTCTTTAACTGTGGCGCACGAATTACCCTGTAAAATTGAAAAATGAGTTAATTAAGATAAACGAAAAAAAAAAAACTATTTCTGTTCGAAGGGTCCAAACCCACAACTTGTGAATTACGCATCCGATGCTTTACCACTTGCGCTATGATTGAAGGCACTTCCACATCCATTTCGCCGGGCATTTCCGTAAGTGTAATACCCAGGAGTTCTGGCCAGCCCTACTTGGAGCGAGGGCGGCAGGTGTAGAACACTCTTTTCACCAAACCGCGTCACATGGCACGTCATCTTTCCACAAGGTGGCAGCAGACCAATAGAACCTTGAATGCTAACCTGCCGAGATGAGGCATTCGCTATGAATGAACACAGGACGGAGAGTTTCTTTGTCAGTGACAACCAAACGAATATGACCAAAAAACAAGCCAAAGAAGCACAGTCATCTGAAGCTCACATGACCGCCAGCATAAACGTAATATAAGGACAACTCGTAGGTTGAAACGAGACAATTTAGGGCTAAGTAATGCACATACTTTTACTTCCAATGTCTTCAATTCATACTATATTCGCGTAATTTCGACTTGAACAAGTAGATAAGAGGCAGCATTATTTTTGAAGATCAGATTTGTCATCTCATGACATGACATGATTGAGCGATTGCACATAACAATCGTTAAAATTTAAGAAATTAATGTCACAACTGAATTTGTAAAGACTGTACATCATAACCTCGTTAAATGGAGCCTGAAGAGATCGTCAAAAGCTAGAAAACAAATCTGCATGTCCAATGCACTATGGTAATCGGCGTAAACAAAGCTAATGCAACCATTCCGTCATTGTGGCTCGACATGAAAACTTTAATTGTAGCCTTAAGTAAAACGACACTGATGCTGCTAATGTTCCCTGAGCCAAACGACTCACTCCTTGCCGGGCTCATTGCTACGATCCTCCGGTCATCCTCCGGTCTACGCGGAGGTGGAGACCGAGGGTTGATGATTTGACGACTGAAAAGCTAAGTCAAGGTACCCATAAATAATGCGGAACTGGGGCTCTTTTGTACACGCCACAGAGCTGTATTCATATATCAACTTTTCCCCCCCTCTTTGAATTATTTAAAGAAAGCAATTTTTCACCTGTCGCTGACATGGCCCAGCGGTTGTGGCAGGCTTGGGCAGGGGTCCCCCAACAGTGTGCGCAGGGTCAGTGCTACTCCTTCGGCCAGAGACGATACGCAGTAGCCGCCCTGTACAGATAATGGCGCACCACTCTGTTTAGCCCCTTCTCAGCAGAAGTGAGCACGGCATTGTCAAATTTCATTACACCCAACTCTCATCTCATCTCAAACCACCTTTGTCACATCCTAAACTCCCAAAGCGTATCTGTCACAGTGTAATAGCAATGAGACAATTTTTCAATCATTTCGTTACATGTATGGCCTTTATACCGAGGTTTTGACAGTTGTTGGCGCATTGTAGTGCAGAAGGACAAGCAGAACCCAAACTGTACTTGTCAAGAAGACTTCAAACCAGGTTTGAGCAGTACAAACAAACAAAACGGCACATATATCAAGAGTCAGGCAATCACATATGAAGGGAGAAAAATGCCTCCGGCGTGCAAAATCGGAGGAAATACATGAAGATCAGAGCATATCCACGAAGTGAATTATGACGAGTGGGCGTAGGTCTTGGAGATCATTAACCCCCATACATTGCCCAATCGATCATGCCAAGACGTGACAACATGTGTGGACAGTATATACAAAGTTGTTTATTAATCACAATGCGCATACGGTGTTGAGAGCAAAATCATTGGAAAATGTCACACAGCAGTAATCATGTGGATGACGCACCTATGGGGGGGGCCACATTAATACACATGCAACTTTTTGTGTATGACAGCGAAGACTACAAGTAGGAAGAGCTCCGCAAAGAGCAGAGGCAGCGCACATAGTGAAGTGCGACGCAGTCCCCCCAGACTCCGACACACAGTATAAGCAGGAAGCATATGTTGCTTTCGGACTAATATTAATAACAACTGGGACTCAATGTCCAAAACCACATTGCGATTATGAGGGGCATTGTAGTCGAGGGCTCTGTAAATTTCAACCATCTGGTGTTCTTTAGTGTGCACCAACATTGCACTGCACATGGGCCTCCATCGAAATGCAATCGCGGCAACCGGGATCAAACCCCTGACCTTTGGGTTGGGCGAGCAGCCACTCCTTGCAAACGTTAGTTGAGGTAAAGGAAGGGTTTATGTGATTTTTTCTGATAATAGCACCCCCCCCCCCTCCCCTGGCGATGTGGAAATAGATGAGCAATTATCCAGACTTGTCCTTCTATTAATGGAGTAATGAGAAAAAAAATTCAATAGAACGCCTCATAGGCGGTGCCTTATTTACAGCGTGTAACAAATATTTGCGATACAGACTTGTCAGTACTTCATTTAGACTCAAATGCCCGTTTCAGAAGTCCGAAATGGTCAAAACTAATCTGAGGTAGACTTTCAGAGCTCCCGTTCCATTTTAAGGCATTCAGATTAATTAATAAATATATGAATGAAAAGACAAGCACTTACCTCAAGCACGACGCAAACACGACCTCCGGCCAGGGCCATGAGTGGGTGGAGCAGGTGAGCGTAGGTGGCTGGTGACAATCGCATCAGGCCCTGCATGAGTGTTCGACAAATTATCGAGTGTAGAAGCATTCAACTGTAGATTCAAAAGCAACGTAACGAAACACTGTGCTCCATACCTGATCCTGATATACCGCACTATATTTACCGCTTTGAGGCCCACCACGCGATCTTGTACGCACTCTGTGATAAAACATTGTATCTTGCCACACAGGATTGGCAGTTTCACGGCTCACTATGATGCGATTTCATATTGTGCTCGCTAACTGCAGTCTCTGGTTTCTCTAAAGTGTATCGACAAATTTCATTGCACAAGAAAATCAGACATGGTGTTGCCTGTGCAAGCAGCAAAAACATACAGACTGCTTTAGTCAAGTTTTACGATTCGGCTGTCTCGCAACTATAATTAAATATGCATACTCTCAGGTTTGTGGCATTAAAAGTGTGTGAATTTAGTCTGTGTGCTAGACCACGATGGAACAGCAGGACTTAAATATGCTTTGCATATTACTCACCAACTAGGCAAGCCGAATATATCGAATATTTGAGTAGCCAAATACTTAAGATACGATTCACAAATCGAACTATTCGAGAAGTTATTATTCGATCCTTACTCGCATGTTTCAAGTATAGCTACACCCCTATTTAAAAGCTTGGTGATTTGATTTCAAGCAAATAAAAACCATTATATCTATTTTTTGGCTGAGAGTTCGAAACTTCAAATAGCCAAAATTATGGACAAGTGGAATTTAACAGCAAACATTACACTCCAACCTCGATATAATGAACCCGGATATAACAAAATGTTGGTTATAATGAAGTGAATTAAGAATAGGCTTGCAATAGATATATTGTTAGTATACCTCGTAGTGACACGTATCCCGAAGGAGTACGGCCATTAGTGTGGGTCCGGTCTTAGCGAGCCGCAGGGCACGCGTTAACTGTCGCCGTGGCGAGAACACGATACTGCTCAAAGTCGCAACACTTCATTGTCTGTGGCAACACCAAAACGCAGTACAGCCCATTGCAAAGGCGCGGCGGGAAAGCAAATGGGCTTACCCACGCCACACGCATAAAAGTACTACACAGGGTGCCACGAGCACGTCTCCGTGGTAAAGGTGATCCACGGAGACACCGGGACCAAGGCCCAGTTGCCCGAGGGAGGGCAAAGGCGCTCGCGTTGGCTTCGGAGGGAGACGGGTCGGCATAGCCAGGCCACGCACTAGGACACCGTACCACCCTTCGGCCTAGCGTCCGGAAGGGGGTGGGGGGGGAGCAACATAAGGTAAGCGTTCGCCGCGGGCGCAAGGCGCTGTTGGCGAAGTTTGAACGAGCCCCACAGGGAGGTGACGGACGGAAAAGAAAAGCGTGCTTACCTCCATGTCGTCCCCGGAGAGACCCCTCTATACTGCCGACGCGCGCGCACAAAGCCTCTCGGGAGACTCCGCATGCGGCGCGAAAGTCAACATCCGCTACCGGGTGAGGGGGTTAAACCTCACTCCGCTCTCCCAGCGCGGCAGACAGCGGAGGAGGGGAGACATGTCGGGACATGAGAACGACAGAAAAGGCGGCGGGCTAGCCTCAATTCCCACAACCTTTATAACAAATTTTCGGACATAACAACCTTATTTTCAAGCAAGACTCGTGTTTTGCTTTTGATCAGGCTGCTACTGATTCTTAGGCCGTTCAATTAGTGATAAACGATGAACAGATCAACTTGCCTCCGGACATCCAAGGGCTGCGTCATAGCCAGCCGAGACCAGCACCAGCTCTGGCTGGAACTGCAAAGAAAGAAAGATCCAGCACTGACTTTGGAGGCAGACTCTTTCAGCGGCGAATTTCGCCAGTTACCCCGGAACTGACCTCGTATGCCACTGGCAAGAGCAGCTGGTGCCAGATGGCCAGGTAGTCCGCGTCACCGAGGCCCACCTGTCGGCACACGAATCATGGTCAAGTGCAATCATTCACGGTCATACTAAGCGGGCTGCCACGGTTCTAGAAAAAGTTTTATCCTTCTAGAAGTAACTGCTGTTCAATCTGCTAATTACACATATGCACTTGCTTGCAACATTAAAGATCCGTATCACTTACGCTCTTAGGTCGTGCAAGTGTTGAAGAAACATTCATGAGCATTGAATGTGCAATTCAATGCGCATGAATTGTGATAGAATTGTGTATTGTGATAGATTTATCGTAACGTTGCATCACCTTTACCTGTTCCTTGTTCAAAAGCTCTTGCCAAGCCCTGCTTCACTTGTCGACCAACAATATTTCATTTTTAAAGGAAGTCCCACAGCAGTTCTGTATTTACACCTGCATAATAATTGATTTATTGATGTGTGGGTTTTAATGTCCCAAAACCACCATGTGATTATGAGAGACGTCATAGTGAAGGGCTCCAGAAATTTTGATCCCCTGGGGTTCTTTAACATGCACCCAAATCTGAACACGTGTGCCTAAAGCATTTTCGCCTCTATCAAAAATGCAGTCACCGCAGCCGGGATTCGATCCCGCAACCTGCGGGTCAGCAGCCGAGTACCTTAGCCACTAGACCACCACAGCAAGGCACACCTGAATAGTGTAAATATGCTATACATACGTTATTATTGTGATAGATAAAGCATTCCGATTCATACACCACACCTACTAACGACCAAGTGCCAATGTCCTCACTACCAGACAGCTAATAATAATCAAAAGCTCATTAGCCTAGCATTATTCGCCAAGGCCACTTCATGTACTTACACTTTTCACACACAACCAATTCAGCCAAAATAAAACTGCATTTCAATAGGCCTTCACCTGCACATGCGTTTACAGGTCTGAAAACTTTACCCAGGGACTTACGGACATAAACGACTGTCATACAAGGGGCTCACCTGGTTGAGAGGCACATTTATGTTGTAGCCCACACCGGCGCCCCGGCCCACGTAAGGGAAGTCAGACTCCCGCATCTCGGGCCAGAACTTACCATGTTCATAACGATGCACAGAGAAGTAGAGGACCCTGCGCAAAAGTTTTAGAGGATTGGCATTGTAAACCTTTCATGCTCAGATAAACAGTAGTTTTTGTATACCCGTTCAATCGTGTTCCTTACATATTATTTCGTATGGCTTTTTGTAGTACTGAGAAACTTATCTAGTACAGTCAAACCTCATTATAACAAACTTGCATCTTATGCAAAAATAATTTAGTTACATCCAAAAATTCGTTATATATGTATATTTCTAACACTGTATCTGTTGCAAGACTATTCTTTGTTGACTTTGTTACAATAGATATTTCATTATATCCGGGCTCGTTATATCGAGGTTTGAGTGTATAGTGCATTTGGTTTCTTTCGGTAGAGTGTAAAGTTGGGCGTTGGTTCTTTGCGAATGTGCCTTGTGAAATGGCCAAGACTGCTTCTCCAGAAGAAGCTGCCTGAAGCAAGCATCAGCGAGAGTTTACGTGGCAACAGGCATGTTGCGCTGAGGCAACCGTGATGTTCGTGAAAGAGGGACCTAAGCTAAACAGCAACCAAAGGACTTGTGCAACTTTTCTCAGCCACAGGACCTTGCGTTTCACCCACAGTTCTATTTTCTCCTTGTGAACAGACCAGAAACTCCCTCATATATTGCAATCGCAGCTGTGTTACAATAGACAATACCAACTACTGTCTTGTTTTCTGAGAACCTCATCTCCTCGCTGCTTCGACTAGTTAAAAAGTACAGTAAAACCTCGGTGATAGTAAATCTCGTGAGGTCACCAAAAATATTCATATTGATACATAACAGCCACTAAACACGGCTGCATGAAAGAGGAGGACGAAGTGAGTTTTCGTTAGATGCTCGACTGGCGCCATCTTGCTCATTGAGTTCTGTGCGTTGTAAATAGATTATTAAAGAAGTTACTCGTAACATTATTGGTGGAGGTGGATAACCCACGTGCTTCGATGGAGATGGAGACGCGCAGTGGTCGCACCATCAGCGACCTTTCGACTGCTTCGGCTGCTGGTACTTCCTATACGCCGCCCTCATCAGTCCAAGCCACAGACCTACGTCCCACTCACGCACCTCCGGGATCCTGGCACTTTCTCTGGTGATGGTACGATCGATCTTGACACTTGGCTGAACCGATACGAGCGCGTCAGTGCTACTCACCGCTGGGATCCCACGCTCATGCTTGCCAACGTGGTTTTCTACCTGAACGGCACTCCCCGAACATGGTTTGAAAGCCACGAAGCCAACATAACGAGCTGGGATCTCTTCAAAGAAAAGATACGCGACCTGTTTGGCAATTTATCTGGTCGTCAGCTCGCTGCGAAGAAGACTCTTTCCACACGGGCTCAGTCTTCTACCGAATCCTACGTCTCCTACATTCTTGACGTCTTGGCCCTTTGTTCCAAGGCCAACCAGTGCATGATGAAAGACGAAAAGATTAACCACGTCTTTAAAGGCATTGCTGACAATGCTTTCGACCTGCTTGTTTTTAACAATGTCTCGAGCATCGACACTATCCTTAAAGAATGCCGGCGTCTCGAACAAGCTAAAGCCCGCCGCATAGCCCAAAGCATCGTGCGCCTTCCGAACACAGCGGCCACTTCTTCATGTGACGACGCCTTCCAACAGGCCCCTCGATGTTACAACCTCACACGCATCATTCGTCGACAGGTCGAGGCAGCCCAACCGGTAGCCACACCATTACCGACGCCTGCGCCTTCCCCGATCTCTTTGATACAAGCCGTCATTCGTCAAGAGCTATCGAATGTCGGCCTACATACTGTTCCTGCCGTATATTCTGCTGAGCTTTCTTATCATCCCCCTTCTGCTCCTCGCATACTATGCAATCCGTCCGAATGGCGTACCCTTGATGACAGGCCCATATGTTTTAACTGTCGACGCACTGGTCATATCGCTCGTCGCTGCCGCACCGTCCCATTATGCACCTCAGTATCACGCCACATCTGTCCGCCAGTCGTCCCCACCACTTTCTCCATCAACACCGACCACATTTTCCGCTCCTGCAGCACATCTGAGCAGACCTCGCTACGACCGGTCACCATCTCCTGCTTGTCGTCAGTCCCAGTCACCCCCACAACACCGTGCTGCCTCTCCGACCTATTCGCAGCACCTCCGAACAGAAAACTAGGCCGTGCAGCTTCTGGAGATGGAGCTGCGTTGACGACCTTCGTAAGAAATCCTCGCTTAACGTTAACGACGAACCGGAACCTTTTGGACATTACTGTCGACAATGTTCGTGTCAGTGCATTGATAGATACTGGCACGCATGTGTCCATTATAAGTGCTAACTTTTGCCGCCGACATAAAAAAGTTGTCACGACCGCCCTCATCCGAGCTGTACGAGTCGCCGATAGAGGAACTGCCGCAATTCTTGACATGTGCTCTGCGCGAGTGTCCATTGGGGAGAGAAGCACTGTCGTTCTTTTCGCCGTTATCGAACATTGCCCTCATGAACTCATTCTCGGTATGAATTTTTTAGCCACGCACTCTGCTCTCATAGACTGTTCAGCTGGCTCTCTTTATCTCGATTTACCTCTCTTTTCCGACCCGACCAGCCCACCGCAAACCAGCCTCTGCTGCATTGATTTCATTCGCCTCCCGCCCAACTCTGTCCCACATGTCGACTTATCCTCCACGCCGCCAGTACCTGATGGTGATTACATGATGGCCCCGATTCCTGCCGTGATGCTTACGCATGGGGTTGCTGTGCCGCATATGATTCTGACGATTACGAGAAACCACACCTTCCTTGCACTGGTCAACTTCCCACTCACGACCTAAGTTCTACCACAGGGTATCTCCCTGGCCAAATTACCGCTCTCCAAGATGACCATGTCGAGCCCTTCAGAGTTGACGATTGCTGCAGCTCAGTCAGTCCACTCCATCACGTTCTTGGGGCGCCGACATCGAGCGAATGCTGTCATAGGACCTCACGTCTGAGCAAGCTGCAGAGCTTTGCTATGTTCTTGAGGGCTACCGTAGCATTTTCGACTTTGCCAGCAACTCTTTAAGCCAAACGAGCATTGTCACCCATCGCATAAATACTGGCCATGCAACTCCCATTCACTGAAGCCCCTACCATTCTCTGCGTCGGAGCGAGCAATATTACAACATGAAGTCGGCAAAATGCTTGAGAAAAACATTATCGAGCCTTTATGCAGCCGCTGGGCTTCTCCAGTCGTCCTTGTTAAAAAGAAGAATGGAACATGGCGCTTTTATGTCGATTACCGTCACCTCAACAAAATTACAAAAAAAAGACGTTTATCCTTTACCTCGCATCGACGACGCCCTCGACTGCCTGTACGGTGCTACTTATTTTTCAAGCACTGACCTTCGGTCAGGCTACTGGCAGATAGCCGTCGACGAGATGGACCGCGAGAAGACCGCATTCATCACTCCTGATGGCCTTTATCAGTTTAAGGTGATGCCCTTTAATCTCTGCAATGCGCCAGCCACATTTGAAAGAATGATGGACTCATTGCTCCAAGGGTTGAAATGGTCCACCTGCTTGTGTTACCTTGATGATGTTATTGTCTTTTCGCCCACATACGACTCGCATCTCGATCGTTTGTCAGCTATTCTGGACGTTTTTCGTCGAGCCGGACTCCAGCTTAACGCCTCCAAGTGCCACTTCGCTCGTCGTCAAATTTCCGTGCTCGGTCACCTTGTCGATGCCCAAGGCGTGCGTGCAGACCCAGAGAAAATTAGCGCAGTCACGAACTTTCCCGTTATGAGGACCACAAGGGATGTCCGCAGTTTTGTGGGGTTGTGCTCATATTTCAGATGCTCTGTTAAGGACTTTGCGACCATTGCACACCCTTTCACAGACCTCTTGAAGAAAGAGGCCTCGTTTATCTGGGGCCATGACCAAGCGTGATTATTTTCCCAACTTACGACACTGCTTACAATGCCACCAATCTTGGCTCACTTTGATCATTAGCCCCAACCGAGGTCCACACGCATGCCAGTGGATACGGCATAGGAGCTGTGCTATTGCAGCAACAACGGGGACACGACCGTGTTATAGCCTACGCAAGTCGACTGCTATCTCCAGCCAAGCGCAACTATTCCATCACGGAGCGCGAGTGGTGCCTCGCCCTTGTATGGGCAGTCACCAAGTTTCGTCCATACCTGTATGAGCGCTCACTCCGTGTTGTCACGGATCATCACGCGCTCTGCTGGCTAGCCTCCCTGAAGGACCCCACAGAACGTCTCGCTCCTTGGGCCCTACGCCTTCAAGAATACACATTCTCTGTAATGTATAAAACAGGGCGATTACATCAGGATGCCGATTGTTTATCCCGCTACCCTGTTGACGAAGCAACCGATACTGATGCTATCACGTACGTTTTTTCCGTGTCACAGCTGTTGAACATTGGCAAAGAGCAATGTCGGGATGCTTCTTTACGAGCCATCATTGACAAACTGGAGTCAACGCCTCGCGACCCGTCCCTACGAATGTTTTTGGTGAAAGACGGGACCCTATATCACCGTAACCTTGATTCCTTCGGATCAGACTTACTTCCTGTCATCCCAGCGCACCTGCGTTCCACTGTCCTGCATCAACTTCATGACGCTCCCATGACGGGCCATTTGGGCGTTTCTCGCACGTACGATCGGGTACGACGTTGGTTTTTTTGGCCTAGACCTGCCTGCTCTGTTCGACGCTATGTCGCCGCTTGTGAGCCCTGTCAGCCCTGTCAGGCCCTCCCGGCCGGCTACCTTCAGCCAATCGACGTTCCCACTGAACCTTTCTTTCAAGTTGGTCTCGACCTGTTGGGCCCTTTTCCACTCTTCACAGCCAGAAATAAATGGATTGCTGTTGCCACAGACTATGGGACGCGGTACGCAATCACACGAGCACTCCTGACCAGTTGCACTACCGACGTTGCGGACTTTCTGCTGTATGACATAATATTAGTGCACGGTGCTCCCTGCCAATTTCTCACCGACCGTGGCCGCACGTTCTTATCAGCTGTCGGACATGAAATCCTGAGGTCTTGCCATACCAAGCACAAATTCACTACTTCGTACCATCCCCATTCAAATGGCCTCACGGAGCGCCTCAACAGGACCCTAACTGATATGCTTGCCAAATACGTTGCGCCAGACCAGCAGGATAGGGACATTCATTTGCCGTATGTGATGTTCGCCTACAATTCATCCCGTCACAACACTGCCGGCTATTCTCCCTTCTATCTCCTATATAGCCGGGACCCAACTCTACCCTTAGACACTTTGCTACCTGCGACCACTGAATATGCCGGGGAAGCCATTGCCAGCGCCGACCATGCGCGCCAAGTCGCCCGTAACCATCTACAGGCTTCACAGGCGCACCAACAACAGCTCTACAATTCTCACCATGAGGACGTGCACTTTTCCCCGGGTTCTCTCGTACTCCTCTGGTCATCTACTCGGCGTGTGGGACTGTCTGAAAACTGTTGTCGCCCTACACAGGACTGTTCCGTATCGTTCGCCAAGTGACAGACGTCACGTACGAGATTGTTCCAACCGATCCAACAAAGTCATCGTCAGCTCCGAGCGACACCGTTCACGTGGCTCGACTAAAGCCCTATTACCCCCCTTCGACATCATCTGCGCAGATTGATACATAACAGCCGCTAAACACCGCTGCATAAAAGAGGAGGACGAAGTGAGTTTTCGTTTGATGCTGGACTGGCGCCATCTTGCTCATCGAGTTCTCTGCGTAATAAATAGATTATTAAAAAAGTTATTCGTAACATCATCATCAGAAATTCATATTACCAGAAAATGTGGAAAATTGGTACAAAACAAAAGAAAGCTGCCATACATTTTCACTTATTTCGTCTCAGGGCCGCAGCAATGTCATGAACAGCTTAGATCGATCGACAGTAACCTTTTTAGAATCGATGATCACTCATGTGCTCTTAAATATAGGCACGTGTGCGTGTGCATAATTAATGAACCAAGTGTATTGTGATTTGTGACAGCAAGTGGTCCCTTCCAAATCTTGGTATGCTTTTCTGCATGATGCCAGCGAACTTTGGTGAAAAGAATTACGGAGCACTTTGCATGCGATAGGGCACCGAATAGAAGATTTTATAAATGCTGTCCTCTTGCTTTTTTTATTTTCTCATCATGGTGGTGCTAAAGATGTTTTTTGGGAGATTTTTGGCCACGCTCAAACCACTGCGAAGTTCGCTCGAAATTCGGTACTCTTCCGTGCGAATCAGAGGGTTCGCAGTCGTGCACGTCCCAAGTGTGCCAAGGTTCAAAACCGTTTCTTTCTTTTTCCGATCCTCGTCCACCTTTCCTAGGATGTCGATTCCGAGTATGTGGAGTGCATGTATCAACGTGGAAGGTGTGCATGAACACAGTACAATGACGCACTCAAGAAAAAAATGCGAAGCCACCGCCATTTGTAATCTAAACGCAAATACACACGAAGGTGCATTAAGGCCTACGACATTTGTGTGCACAATCTCGCAAATTACAACGCGTAGCTGATGGTCAACTGGTGGCGCGACTCGCATACCTGCGCTTGGGTTCCCGTGCACACATGACTGCCACATCCCTTGCGACAGCGCAGGTAACGTACGTTCACATCAAACATCTGAAGGCAACAATCGTTTTGCAATTTGCAACAACTGTACTCCATTACACTGCAGGCTAGCAGGCCTTGCCCGGGACCACAGAGAGATTCGTATCACCCTGAAATTTGCACGAACCGTGAGTGTATCACCTTGGTTTTTACTGTACTTTTTTTTTTTGGACAAGTCCCCAATGTGACGTAATGCGACACCGAAAGGGGCTTACCGAGGATCCTCGTAGAAGGCGTACTGAGTCGCCTGGCCATGGTGCACATCCCAGTCCACAATGAGAACCCTGCAAAGCACACGAACAAGAATGGGTCGTGCACTGCTTGTCGCAATAAACAGACACCAACGTCAGCTTGTCCACCATCAAAGGAAACAGCGTGCTACCAAAATGTTTCACACAGGACTCGATGAGTTGTACGATCCGAAAGCATGGTATAAAATAAAACGATGGCCATAAGCTCTTCCTTGCGACTGACAGCTTGTTAGAAGCAGACTGAGCGTGAAGTTCCAATATAAAGCTTCTATCTGCATGTTGTTGCTGTTTTGCACTGCAAGTTTAGCAACCCAATAGAAGTCGCCCAGTTAACTAGTCTCGTATGGGGTGTCTGCAGTTGACATTGCGTTTCATTATTCGCACATCACATTGAACCTGGTAATCGCAATTAGGATAAATGGCAATAAGGGATCCCAAGTGCTCACCCATTCGCTGTGCCATTCCACGCAGACAGTTTTCAGCGTCTATGGTATTCACATTAACAAGAGAAAGAAACTCGAGGCCGCACCTTTTCAGCCGGAGCTCGTCGAGCGCGTACTTCGCCGCCAGGGCCACATTGTTGAAGAAGCAGTAGCCGCAGTACTCGTTGTGCATGGCGTGGTGACCCGGGGGGCGAACTAGAGCCATGCCGTTTCGCACCTGCACGCCAAACACTGCCTCGAGTGACAGCTAGAGAAAGCTCCCCCGATCAGGGAATGTGCTATCCTTCACGCGTTTAATGCATAACGCTTTAATATTTACTATATTTAGAGCGTGTAAGCCAGTATAAGAAGCTTTTTAATGTCAAAAATGAGGAATCGATGTGAGGGTGATATTTTCATTTAACCTCGAAGTGGAGCTTCGCAACAGTGCAAATTTTCAATAAATAGTTGTTTTCATGGCTTAGCGCGCCTTGACTGCAGTGAAACCATCTTTAGAAAAAGATCAATGTGAACTGATATAGATTTGAATAAGTGCTTTCACAGTTTAGCACCACTCCACTGCAGTGAAATCTGCATGCAACTCTGGTTGCACGCACACTACTACACACCTATTTGTTCATTTCAAATGCTTCAAAATTTTCAATAATTTATAGTTGAATTCAAGGGAATTCAAATAATATCATATTCGTTCGAATTTTTGAATTCTTCGAATATTCACACAAGCCTAACTACAACATGTTTCTAAAAGCTTATTTCGGTTTGTAAAATACCCTAACATCATTATACGGGACAAAAAGGTATAGCAGATTGTAAAACACTTTCCCAGTTCCAGCTGTTTTTACATACAAATTTTCCATATGTCGCCTCTTTGTTGCATACACCGCTTTGTTAATAGCTCATTCTTTTATCTTTGTCTTTGTGTAAACATATGTGCTTTTACGTGATTAATCGTGTTACCACCCTGCAATAACACCCTCGTGGCGCTGCAGGTAATTCTATAAATAAATAAAATAGATAAATAAAAAATTCACACCACGTGCTTGCCCAGGATACCGCAACGTTTCTACGACAGCTCCGCTCTGTGTTGCTGTTGGTGATATGCAGGCAGCCCTTTTGCGCATTCTCATACCTAACGTCATCGCAAGCTATACGCACTGGTGTGAGAGGTCGCAAGATCGAATAAATGCAACCACGCAACCACAATGCCTAAACAACCTGAACTAGCATAAGCAGTACACTACACCTTTCAGCACATACTATAGAGCAATAGGAGGGCCTATCTATTTCTTAGGCAAAGGAGGAGCAGAAGCAAGAATAACAGCTTAACATCGAAGAGATACTTGCCTTTCCCTGGATGACAGCCGTCACAAGGTCCTTAGTACAGCCCGCGGCGAGCAATGCCAGCTCATACGTTTTCTGTAGGCAAATGTGAGAAATCACTCAAACCTCAATGTATACAACCCGGATATAACAAAATATCGCCTATAATGAAGTAAATGAAGAACAGTCTTGCAATAGATACAGCGTTAGGAGTACACTTTTACAACAAATTTTCGCATACCTTGAACTTAATTTTGTATAAGATGCAAGTTTGTTATAATGAGGCTTGACTGCACTGGTTATGTAAAACTCAGCAGCCTTACGCCTACTAAATGCTTCTTTCTGCACAAATACACACTTCAGTAGGCTGTCACACAGATTAGGCGAAACGCAAGAGAGACATTCAGATCATACAGTGGACAAAACGATGGGCCAATAATGAAGGCTGATGACTAAGCACCTTGCACAACAGCAGCTCTTGCCCGTCTATCCAGAGCCATATAACGAGACATTCACTTTTTCAGGTTTCACTTTTGACGTGCAACGGTAAGCAGTTTTGGAAAACAATACCTTAACTCTCGGGTTAACTTAATATCTGGGGTCTCACATGCCAGAACTATGACACGATTATAAGAAACATCGTAGTGGAGTGCTCCAAAAATTTTGACCAGCCGGTGTTCTTTAACATGCATTGACACCACACCGTGCACAGGCCTCTAGCAATTCGCCTCCATCGAAAAACTACTACCGCGGCCGCAATCAAACATGCAATCTTCAGGTCGGCAGCCAAGCACCGCAAGTGCTACGCCACCGCAGCGGACAGGTTTAGAAAATACGTAAACCAATGGATGTCAGCGTTTTACAGTGAAACCTCGTTAAACCGTACCCGCGTAAACAGTAATTTCGTTTTAAAAGTAGTGAAGTCGAATCCCCGACTCGGCGGCCATTGAACATTATGCATTTTGTATCCGCATAAGCCGTACCAGCTTATCGCGTATGTATCGGTTAATAAGTAGTTTTTGGAATTTTCGTTGCGCACTCGCCGCGGCATGTCGTCCCCCCCTGGGCGTCCCGACAGAACAGCAAGCCCCAGAGATCGAAACACGCCTCACTTGTTTGTGTGATGATGATGGCGGCTGTGTTGGTGAGCGCCATCTCTTGGATTTTTCTGCAACAAGAAGCACTCGGCTGGCGAGGCTTCTGGTGTTGTCCATGCGATGGCGCTTTGCACAAACACGCAAACACGATGTGTGCTTGCTTTGCTTTCTTTGTTCCTTTGGCGCCGTGCATAGCTGTTCTCTGGTTGATCCCTGCCGTACAGCTCTCGCGTCGTTTTTCATGTGTTGTGTATGTGTGCTTGTGCTGCTTCGTACTTGCGTCATGCCGAAGCTGGGACAAAAGCATCGAGTGCTGAAAATAGAGGAGAAATTGGACATAATTCGTGCTATTGAAAGTGGCACGAAAAAATCGACGCTGGCACGCGAAAAGGACCTGCCGTTAACATGCCGTTAACCACGGTGTGTGGAATTCGGAATTCCAGAGAGAAGTTGCTCGGCAGTGCTGCTGCAACTGCGAAAAGGTGCCGGCTGCGCGGTTCAGCGTTTTCGGATGTAGAGGAGGCGCTGGTGAAGTGGCTAAAAGCTGCACGGTCAAAAAATCTGCCTATCAGCGGACCCCTGCTCGTGGAGAAGGCCCTGGTTTTTGCCTCGCAGCTCAACCATGACAACTTCGTGTGCAGCAATGGCTGGCTGGCCAGATTTAAGGCGAAGCACGGCATTATCACGAGGACTGTTTCGGAAGAAGGTGCTGCTGCTGACGTGGATGGCACAGAGCAGTGGCAAAATGGTCAGCCGAAGAACATCTTGGAAGACTACGCACCTGATGACATCTTTAATATGGATGAATCGGCGCTATTCTTTAAGCTACTACCAGACAAAACGCTCGCGTTCAAAGGCGAGATGTGCATTGGCGGCAAGCATGCAAAAGACAGAATATCAGTGGCGTTTTGCGTAAACATGACTGGAACCGACAAAACTTTGCTCCTCGTGATTGGAAAGTCGGCGAAGCCTAGATGTTTCAAAGGCGCCCGGTTGCCATCAGGGGTCATCTATTGCAGCAACACCAAAGCACGGATGACGGCAAAACTCTTTGAGGAGTACGTGCGCCTCATCGATCGTCGTTTTGCGGCTAAGAACAGAAGAGTTGTTATTATTTTAGACAACGCTTCGGCGCACGTCGCCCTGGACAACCTGACGGCTGTGAAGTTGGCGTTTCTGCCACCAAACGCAACAGCGATTGCCCAGCCTTAGACCAAGGCATCATTTGAGCCGTAAAACAGCTCTACAAGAAGAATCTGCGGCGCAGATTTCCTGTCGCCATTGAATGTGGCAAATTATTCTCCATCGACCTGATTGACGCGATTCACCTGCTTGAATACTCGTGGCGGCAGGTTGAAGCAACGACAGTTCAAAATTGCTTCAAGCGTGCTGGCTTCAGTGTGTGTGCGGGCGACGCAGATGACGCCAGTGACACCATCGACCAGACTTCGAACATCGTAGACGAAGCTTGCAAAACTCTGCTAGCTGAAGTGCTGGAGCGGCAGGGCGTTATGGAAGGCATTTCCTTCTCCGACTTCAGAGACGCAGACAGTGATGTGCAGACATCTCCGGCCATGTCCGACGAAGCCATTGTTGCCTCGGTTGTCGAAGTGTCGCCAAATGATAGTGATGAGGACGACATAGAAAGCGACAACACAGGTGATCCAGGTCTGACAGTGGCCGAAGCTGCGCATTGCATCAGCGTCATGCGGGTATTTGCCGAGAAGAGGGGGCTGGCGGAAAAGCTGGCACACAGCATAAGTGAGTTTGAGGCCGCTGTGGTTGCTGCTAGGCCGCCGCGTCGTCAAATGAAGATTACAGACTTTGTCACGCAAAGTTAATAAATTACTGCACGTTTTTTGTTCTTTCATCGCACTCCCTGAAGGTTTCTTTATTTGACAGGTAAGTGAGCGACCTGACGCTATTTCGGTTAAGCAGTACTACTTTTTTCGAGCTCCGGCCGACTACGGTTTAACGAGGTTTCACTGTATACGTGCGTTGTGAGCAGCATCACTTATGCAAATGAGAGACTGCTATTATGTGTGTTCAGGAATTTTATGAAAGCACTACTCTCAGAGTCGGAGCGTGTGTATTACCGAGATGGGAACAGATCCCTGTAATATATGTGGCTATGTCGTTGTGTGTATCATATCAGGTTATTACACAGAATCATCACCACCCGATTACCAGGCACACCGTAATACCGTATTTGCTCGTGTAATCCTCGCACCCCCCACATCGCCCAACAAAAATAAGATTTTTTTTGCCCGAGTAATTATCGCCCCCCCCCCCCCTCCCAAAATTGCCGCAATAACGTTGTCTGCTCGTTCCAGCCATTGATGATGATAGCGCACGCCATCTGGCACCATCTCTTAAGCATCAAGCGTACTATTATTGCACGGAGATTCAGTTTAATCCAAGCCAAGCCAAAGCGGCAAGTGCGCATTGCGGCGTGTTTTGTATGTTGTGTCGGTAACCTTGTCACGTTATGGGGCGATACTGAAGCTACACAGCTGCTTTAAGGGGAGATGCGGGTCGAAAAATCGCGTTTTTTGCGAAAATTTCCACTTTTGAGATATTGCTGCTAAAATCACTTTTGATCATTCAACTATCATTTCCCCAAAGGTCATAGCTGAATTCAAACGAGAAAGTGGTAAAAAGTCGATCTGCGCTAGTGAAGGTAGCTGCCGAAGTCGCGAATTCACGCATCCGACGGCTATTTTTGAAAATCCGCCACTCGGCAACACGATGACGTCCGCCATCGGGGTTTGTTCGGTGGTGTAGATCAAGGCTCCTTCTAGTGTACAGGCGTCCCCCTAGTTTCGTATTTTAGTGAGGAATTTCACAAAACAGTCGTTTCCAAGTCGGTTTGCAGCCAAGCTGCAGCCGCTTCGCGCATCTCTACCGGTCACATGGTACGCTACCGAGGCCGCCATTGGCTACATCTGATCGGCCTCGCTCGCTGAGCGCTTGCGACGATCGGCACTTGCCGTGCGTTTCTATGTTTTTCCGAGTTCACCATGGATAACTCGAAGAAGCGAGACTTCCGAGCACGAAAGTTTGCAAGCAAGAACAAGTACCAAGGGCGTCGACGTAAACCGAAGCGCAAAGCAGCGGTAGAAGAATGCGAGCCGCGGGCCACTAGGCCTAATCAAGGCAGCGGGGATACGGCGGCTTGCGGGAACTTTGACGAAATCGACGCCGCGATCAAGTTCATCAGCGCATCAGAAAAAAAGATTGAACAGTTCGAAAGCGAAAGAACGAAGAGTGTTTGTGGCTCTGTGAGCGGAGTATTTTGTGACATCGGCGCACTGACATCGATGGTAAGCCGTGCTGTTTGTCCAACATGCCACACCGCTGGACTCGTCGTTCGCGACACCGCAAGTAAACGTAAGGGCCTCTCTTCGTTCCTCGAGCTGCACTGTGATAACAGTGAGTGTCCTGAGTCAGTGGTTTCTGCCGCGCATAGTTCGCGGCGTGTTCTGCCGGAAAGACAGCCCACCGATGCCGGTGATGACTGGAGCTACCGAAGCGGCAGCTCGCGCGACAGCTTCGCTGTCAATGTGAAGGTAGTTGTGGCTGCGCGTGCAATAGGCATTGGGCATGAACAGCTGTCGCGTTTTTGCGCTATTCTTGGACTGCCAATACCTATGCATCATAAGACTTTTATTGCAATCGGCAAAAAAGTTCATGCTGCAGCTACCAAAGCTGTGCAAGAAAACCTGGCGAAAGCGCGGATGATAACTAAAGAGAAAGTGGATGGGGCTGATGTTGCTGTCATGTATGATGGCACATGGCAAAAAAGAGGGCACAAGAGCCACAATGGCATCGGCACTGCTGTGTCTGTGGACACTGGTTTGTGCCTAGATTTTGAAGTGCTATCGAATTACTGCCTTGCCTGTAGCCGGCACCAGGACTTGGGTGATGAGGAAGAAATATGGCAAGCATTCCACACACCTGTCTGCGAAAAAAATACAGAGTGCTCCTCTCATGCCATGGAGACTGAGGCAGCTTTGCGCATATGGGGCAGGACATCCTCATACACAACACCATTGCGCTTCACCAAGTTCCTCAGTGATGGGGACAGCAAAGCTTATACCGCTGTCGCTGAGGCCAAGGTATATGGTGAAGCTGTTGTGGACAAGGAGGAGTGCACAAACCATGTGGCCAAGCGTCTAGGCACTGCACTTCGGAAACTGCCAACAAGACTTCCACGAGGGGAAAAGCTGACAGATGGCACAATTCAGAAGCTGCAGAACTATTACCGTATTGCAATCACAAACAACAGAGGTGATATTCTGAAAATGCATCGTGCCATCTGGGCCTCATATTTCCATTCATCATCGAGCAACACAGCAGGCAGCCACCGATACTGTCCAGAAGGAGCGACTTCCTGGTGCAAGCATAGGCGAGCTGAAGCGCTTGGGGAGGCCCCACCCGACCACACACCAATCTTGACCAAGGCTCAAGGATTGGCTGTGCTTCCCATTTACAAGCGGCTCACAGATGAAAAGTTGCTGGTGCGTTGTATCCAAGGGAAGACCCAAAACGCTGCAGAATCTTTGAACAGCAAAATCTGGTTGTTGTGTCCGAAGACTAAGTTTGCCTCCCGGACAACAGTGGAAACTGCAGCTGCTATGGCCGTGTTGTGGTTCAATAAAGGACATTCAAGCTTTGAACACGTGCTAGAGGAGCTTGGTGTAGTCCCACCAGATCAACTGATCACCCTGGGCCGATCCCGCGACCAGAGGAGAATCGAAAGAATGTCTGCGTGTGAAACAGCCGAGGCAAGGGCCCATCGGCGGAACGTGGCAAAGAAAGCGCGCCTTGATGACTCCCTTCTCAAGCGGCGAGAAGGATCCACATATGGAGCAGGACAATTTTAGGTGCTCTAGCTGTGTCCCTTCTATGATATCACCAAGTTTTGTGCAAATCGCACTGTGTAATCATGAGTAAACATATTTACAACTTTCAAATGCATTTTTCTCGATTTCCATTTTGAGGTAATTCTCTCATCTTGTGCACAATCTTTTTTAGGCATAAAATAGTCCTATCTTGATGAAATTTTGCACAGAGCTTAATCAGCCACTCTAGAATACAAGTATCTACTTTAGGTTGCATTATACATCACAGATTTTTTGTTACACAACTTGATACACTGATAGAGAGATGTAAAATATGCATTTAGTACTTTTAATTTTTTTTTTTTAATGCAGCAAATAAATTTTCTGTTTGAGGTACTTTTCTGTATTGTACTGCTCAAGTGCAGCAGAATGAGCCATTTTGCAATTCTGTGTGAAAATTTTTAGTAAGCTTTATTATGTGCACAAAAAACACTATATTTTGATATCAAAGTTGTAGTAACTCCGGAACTACTATAGCTATCAAACAAATAATTGCAGTTATGAAATCAGCACTGCAAGCTTTACTAACACCTAAAATTTCAAGGAGCTGGGTTATGAAATAAAAAAAAACCTTTTTCGAGTAGCATCTCCCCTTAAAGTTGAAAGTGATTGATCATGCACTAAACAACGGCAACAGGGCCACCGGTAGGTCCTTTGGAGTCGACGAGTTTTGTGTTCGCTACTGGTGACAGCAGCTGAAAACCACCAAGACGCATTGGGCCTGCCGCGTTCCTAAGACTGGGATTGATGGTAAACTATTTCTACAGAAGAAAACTTAAATTCTGTTAAATAGCCATCAGCCCAATACCGACATCCTACGCTTACCTTTTGAGAGCTCCGGTTGAGTGACGAACGCTACCGCAACGATCACAAGCTTTGCGTATGGTATTCTAATTCTCGACTATTTGCTTGCACTTTTTGTGTCTCAAATAAATCTTGCCTTGAGTTGAACCTCTGCTTTTATTGTTGAGGTAAATCTTAATTAGTACCTCTCATAGCTTGCTGTTAGTTGCTGGTGTGAGAATCCCGATTTGTGGCCACTTCGTTTTCTTTTTCACTCTGTACGTTTTTGTAGAAAGTCCCCCCCCCCCCCCCCCGTAATTCTCGCACCCCCCAACTTTGCATCGGTTTTCCAGCGAAAAATGTGCGAGGATTATGTGAGTAAATACGGTAAACTTCAGAACTCTTGATCACCAAGAATTCCTTTAAGAGGGTTCATGAACAAACTTTCAGGCTTGGTGAGAAAAACACATCCTGAAAAACGCAGACACTGCCATAAAGGGCTCAGCCAATCTTGCAGTTGTGGGCAGCAAAGGAGAGTTTAGAATCGGAGGGTAACGTTGCCACTTCCTCAGGAGCCCTCTTTTCATAAAGAGGCCTCTGCTCACTCTCTTCAAAGCTGCTCGCACCTGCCGTCTGGCATCACAAAACAGATTACCTTCTATGGACCAATGGCAAGACATAAATTTAGAGTGGCATTTCCATGAGATGTGCTTCTTGCGACTGGGTGACGCCACATGCCAATGCTACCTTTTGTAGTCTGCTAACATTATATAGTAGCCACACTATCATCCATAAAAATCATAACGGAAGAGATGGATCATGTTTTATCATGCATGCTGGAACTCTTCATATGCAGTGACTAAACTTCTTTCCCCCAATCCATCCCCCCTCCTCGCTCCCATACAGCTATCAGCATGCTCGTCAGCATGATAGAAAAAAGAAAGTGTTTAGAGCGCATGTGAAACCTTGTCTTTTCGCTGATTCTTGACAGATTTGAGAAATATTTGAAGCAATCAATTCGTGAGGCAATGAACTCCGATACTGGTGTCATTTGATGGTTACTTGGAAAAGCGATTTAGGGCCACTTCAAAAGGATTTAGATCTCTTTGCGTGAACATACTCGCATTTCATCGTGGTTCTGATCCAAACAGCAATGACTGCATGCCGTCTTCAGAAGAATGCGACCATTACTGCTCGTATCAAAACTGTGATCAGTTGGCCAGCAGTGCAATGCCATAGCAACTGGGTTACAGCGGTACATGAATTGTTAAAAAGCAAGGGAGTACGATACCGAATTGATGTAGATGGAGTCGAAGCGTGCGCAAAGAGCCTCCAGAGCATCGGCGTCTGTTTCCCCATGTGTCTTCTTCAGCTGTTCCAAGTGTTCCGGCCTACACCCAAAAAACATGGTGTTGGTTGCCAAAACCATTCCTTCACAACGTTATTAGCCTTGTGCCAACTACAACAACTACGACTTTGTTTGTCTGACACAACCTTATTGAAAACCAGCATGTAATGAAGACAAGGAAGGTATAGGGAACAATACTTGTACTGCTTAGGTGTACTGTGTAATTGTGATAGAGACGTGAAGAAAGTGAAGCGAATGAGAGACAACTTGCCACGGAACTGAACCTACGACCCACGGATTACGTGCCCGTTGCTCTTACCAACCGAGCTACGTCGGCAGCAATCCCCTTGTCCACTTATTGGGTATTTATGCGCATGGAAACCATGGGTGTGCTAGCCATGACAGCGAGTGTGGAACACTGTTTCTCTTCGCCAAATCGCACCACATAGGTGCGAACCTTTAACGAGCAGAAAGCTGATTAATAAAGCCTCACATAAATGAATGAGGAAAATTTTTGAGTGCTCGGTTCTTTGTTTGACACAACCTTGATGCAAGTAGATGTGCTTTCTGTCCCTTAAACCACGAGTAAATGACAAATAAATATTGGTGGAAACTTTACAGGGAAGTTGCCACATTGTGCGCGCAACAGCAAAAGTTTGACGTACGCAATGTGTTCGAGAAACCTATAATCGCAACTTGCCCGGGTACAATACATCACATCCCCATGAACAATACTGAGATTTTCATTGATATTGCAAAGTATAGTCACCAGTTATATTAGAAGTAGTATGCACAAATAGAAAAAAAAAATTGCGTTTGCTGGGCAGACGACGTCCCATAAACTCTTGCTGCAGGGTGCACATTAGCATCTTTTGAAAATAATATTCCCAAGACTTGCAAAACTGCAGAAGTTTACTTTCCTCCCGTGTTTCCTGTAGGGTATCTCGTTACTTGTTGTGGCAACCAATAGTGGCCTGCTCTTTTTCTGTGCCAACTGCTCCATATTGTTGCAGCAACTGCACTGTCTAGAATTTTATTTTGAGCTAAGTGATTGATGTTTTTACACGTGGCAGCAAACTGCAACAACCTGCTCGTTTTCTTGCAGTTACTTGCTGCAGCCGTTGTACCACACCTAAACATGCACACCTTAATTCACAGAAAAGTCTCCTCAAAAGTCACGACTTTTGGGGCCCAGTGAAATCTCGAACTGGTTCTCAAATCTCAATTCCTTGACCGACCACTGGGGAGCATCAGATGCAGCAAAAACATAGTTAACATGATGACATCTACAACTGAAATCATCTATCATTGGTGATCAGTGTGATGAGCGTGGCGGTGATGAAAGAGTTGACCACAGTGCATTTTTTGTTATTTTGTTTCCTCTAAGCAAGCAGCAAACAAACAAGCATGAACAGGTAGACACTTACTCATGCAAGGCCAAAATCTCGGCTTCCTCGGCCTTGCGAGCCTGCAAAAGGGACGATGAACAATTTGCATGAAACAGAGCATGCAGTGTGCAATGCGAGAATAGCATTTGTGCGGAAAAGCTTGAAAGAGAGCTGAAAGAGAAACAGATACACTCAAACCCCGATATAGCGAGTCCGAATATAACGAAATATCGGTTATAATGAAGTTAATAGAGAATATTCTTGCAATAGGTAGTGTTAGAAATATACCTTTATAATAAATTTTGGTTACAATGAACTTATTTTTGTGTAAGATGCAACTTTGTTATAATGAGGTTTGAGTGTAGATGATAGACAAACATAAGAAATGGAGAAAGATACGAATAATTTAACCATGAACACCAATACAATAGAACTACGGTGTTAAAATTTTGCCAGAAGGCCCGAAGAAACCAGAGCCGCGTGATTAAAGTCACATGTGTGGAGCTCTATCAGCCAATTCAACGACCACTTATACCAAATGGTTGCCTGGCCAATCCGGTACTGTGCCTATTACCTTCCCCTATGAGCCATAATGTGGGCATGTGAAAACATATTGTCTCATCACGGTCGTAATCATTGCGTGTGGTGCTGTTCTTATTTACTTATTTATGTAGCCTACATCACTCAAGTGAGCTTTTATTATATGAGGGTCAAAAAACTATCAAATAGTTGTGTGCAGTCGAAACAATAAAGTACGTTTGTGCAGCAGTGCCTGCGCACTCACCAAAAGCACATATCTTGTAGTTAAGAATAAAATGCATCTATAGGAACATTGACAACACACCAATTCTGCTTATTCCATTCACAATAACTAAAGATCACTTTTAGTTTTAAAATTGAATCAAGAGCGACTAAGCGTCCCTTTTAATTCAATAACGAAAACGCAAGAGCTAATAATTGCGAAACGAAACCACAAATGGCGTAACAGTCAGTTGGCGTCATGGCTACACAGGAAGTAGGGGTATGTAGAAAGAAGGTTACTTCCACAAGTTGTGCTAATTTACAGTGCTCACAGATTAAAATGCGACAATTTGGGGCTACATAATCACTGCATGAACATGCTACGCACATCCTCATATTTCACAATAGTAGTAATAAATTTTTTTTATATATCAATACCGACTTTCAACAAAAATCCTGAAACTGCAGCTCCGGTTGTTTTTGTACATGAACTCTACAGCAAGGTGGAAGTATCTTGCCTCAACTGAAATGACACTGTGGCAACTAATTAACAAAATTGGTAAATTAACTTTTTAATCATTCACTTGCAAGCAGTAGTGTATATTAGAAAGTTGGAGCGCGCGACAATTTACGGCATACGAATTTTTTTAGAAATATAAATTTCCCAGTTTTCAGAAATATCCAAACTTTTGATGCCAAATCTACATAAAAGCACGGCATGGCAGCATGGCTCAAGAGAGATGGGATGCACCATGAAATCGTCACAGAGACTCACAGGTATACGGAGGCAGCGTTCGACCAAGCCGTAGTCGACACACCGCTGGTAGCTGGCGGTCAGCCGTTCTGGACACTCCGGGTGCCGGCTGTCCCAGAGGCTGAGGTGCTCTGCCATGCGCTCATCGTAAACCAAGCCCGTACTGTCGCCCATCTGTAAAGTAAAAACAATATCAGGGGCCTTACATGCCGATACCACAGTACAACTATATGGTTCACAACAATAAATGGCTCTGAAAATTTTGACCCGCTGGTGTTCTTTAACATGTGCCGTCATGGCACAGTACACAAGCCTCTAACACTTTAGCTCCATCAAAACCTGTAAACAATCAAAGTCTGCAAAGCAACGGTGTGCACTAACCTGCAAGTTACGCAGCATTCACACACAGGAGTTGTAACGAAGTGGCACTCGACAAGGGTGCAGTGTTGATCTAGACCACATGCACGGCTGGACAGATTCAATGGTAACTACAGAGAGGCATTTTCAATACAAAACTAACAGTGTCCTTTATCGAAGACAACAGAAAGACGAATGCCATCTTTTTTTTTTTTTCTTACCAGTACGTGTATTGTTAATGCCTCACCGCCCTCTGAGAGCTTTCTGCACCCAACAAGGTTCCGTACTGCCTCCAGGACTGACCCAATGGCCAAGCTACAATGTCATGTGACATCGTTACGTGAAGTCACATATTTTGGCGATCTGTGATGTCACGATCATGTCACCACATGACAACTTTTTGCATCGCTCCTGTTGACACCACCACATTTAACGAGGCATCCAAATCTTAAATTATACATATTGGGGGGTTTACATGTCAAAACCAACGATGTGATCAAGAGGCCTGCCGTAGTGAAGAACTCTGTAAATTTTGACCGTCTGCTGTTTTTCACTGTTCACCGACACTGTACAGAGCACGTGCCTCCACCGTTCCGCCGCCCCTGAAATGTGACCGCCACAGCGGCTATCGTACCTGCACTCCTTGGGTCAGTGGCCAAGCACTGTAAACACTGTACCACCGAGGTGGACAGGCATATGTGAAGCAAGTGTTTCGTGGTAACATGGGGAATATAGAACAGGCGGGCACAGGAATCCGGAAACCGCCTGTGATGCAGTAGCACTTGAAAAAAATTCAGTATTTAGCTAAACTACTTGATCAACCGGACAGATGTTGACGGCAACCACAGAGGGGAATAATTCTGGACAAAGGAGGCTCTGGGTATCTTGTCAATTTTTCTTGTAAGTTAACAAGTGAAATTTATTAGTTGCACATCAATATATGGTACAAATTATAGGGGATTTAATGAAATTGTATGAGTGTGCAACATTCAGCAATTGATGTTAGGGAGTATGTAATTAAACATCTAATTATACTCCAAGTCAGCTTAAGTCCTTACATTAATATATTCAAACATTAAGCTTGAAACGCATGCCCAGTGTCTTTTCTGGATGTACTTATATTGAGCAAAAAAATTTGATATCAATTAATTCACTAAATTGAAGTACACTCTCTTCTTTATGTGGCCAGCGTGAAAATGATTAAGATGAAGGAGGGCACGACAAGGTATGAATTTGAACAAACACATGCTGTGAATTTGAAGGTGCAGTCAAAGTAGGTGTTGTGATTGCCCAAGAGTAGTGCAAGGAACAGATAAATTTGGTCTTACTACGACTGAAGAACTATGCTGTCCCTATGTAACAAAAACATGCAGATAATGACAGCAAGAAAGATATAAGGGGCATTAATTGTGTTGTTTCAAGTGTATTGCAGTAATTGTGACACTGTTGTGCCTAAAGTAAAATGGATGAAATGCCAGCAGCACGTACAAATGCAGGTACGGTCCCTGATGGCAAAAGTTTTTTTATTCAATTTACTGTCTTCACATTTATATCATAATTACTAAAGTACACTTGGAATAACCAACGTCAACTAACGTCCTCTATACTTTCCTTGATAAGCAGCTAGTTTTCATTAAAGTTTCGTCAAACAGCGAATTCAGGAGCCCTCAAAATCTTATTCCTTCATGCAATCATCACGTGATTGATTTAATGTAATTTATCAGGGTTGTTCGGAACTGGCAGTTCATTGGCTTCTGAATTCATGCGGTGTGAACGCACATATCGGCCTCCGCTTGTTCAGTCGTCGCTAAACAATTTTCTGAAAGCTCTATTTACACATTTTTACCGCATTCAGACCCGGTCAATCTGTCCTCGCCGTGTTGCACACCACACAGGAGAGATGTTACCACGCAGATCAGCGACTGAAAACGTAGAAGCAACAGTACGAGAAATTCACAGCGATTCGCGAGTAATCTCTCAAATATGTCTTACGCAAGCTTTGCCAAATGACTTAATAAGGTAATAACGTTCGTGGATAGACACACAGTGGGACAACCAGCCGCCGGCAGTGCCGCGTTGTAATCACTAGAGCCCGCAATAAAAAAAAAAAAAAGCTTATCGAAAGCAACCGCATTCACATCGCAACTGGCTCACCGTTCTGTCAAATATGCCCGGGTTCAAGCGGTTTACTTCATTTCTTAAATGTCATTCTCTACTGAGACCATATATCAGATATGAACACTCACCGCGTTAAACATCAAGCCATACAGTAAAAAAAGGAAGTGTATACATCAACATTGCACACTACGCATGGTTCCTCCACTACGAAGGTAAATGATCCGCCAACTCACCCCAAACTTTGCGGAGTGATTATCACCGCTTCCTCCTTCGTCATTCACTGCAGCCATCCTTCACTTAAAAGCAACGTGGTTAGCAGAGAAAAGAACGAACACAGCGTGCCTCAACCGTCGTTAGTTTCCGATTCGAAGGCGCGGCTTCAACGATGACGCTCTACAGGGCAACTAGAGAAGCGTGCGCGCCGGCGCATTTTACGCGAGAACAGCTACAAGCGCACAGATGTTTCAGCATGATGGGACTTTGCAGGGCTCGCAGCGAAGGCTCGCCAGGTTGACGCACTTTCCTGCGCGTTCTGTCAGTCCGCTCGCACGTGACAACGGCGCTACACGTGACCCCAACAAGAAACCATGCAGTCACATGCGGTCAACAGGTATTTTTCACGGGCGAGTGTAGAAAAAAATTTAGTACCTCGACGAGCGTTATCGTCGAAACTGTGCGTGATGTTTCTCCTACGAAATGCGGTCGTATGGCGCTGGCGTCGTATTCCCTACGGCGGCGGGATGACCAAGGCGGGCCAAGGGTGCTGTTCTGAACTGAGCTTAATCACTGCCGAATTCCGCTATATTGTCAAATTTTCAAATGGCTGCATTTTACGCCAATCAGAGAAGTCGTAGCAGCTCACTTGGCCACAGAACACCTACTGACTTGGCCAATTAGCATCGACCAATGGCGGAATTTGACAACATGGCGCAATTCGACAATGTCCAGAATAGCACCCCAAGTTAATTAACATAACGGTATTCGAAGGTGTAGTACACGGTGGCTGTTACAGTGTGCTAGTACACTCTAGTTCAGTAGTAGCTAAAGGTTGTTTGCTGCTTTGACATTTTCTTAATCCAGCCCAATACCATTTCCGTGCTAATTTATTTACTACATACTTGCGTTTTATTTCGGTTCTAGCGCGCGCAGCAGTCACTGGTTTACCTCCTACTGACGATTTGCCGACGCATGCGGTTTATGATTAGCAGGCTCATTGAAGAATTAGTACATTCTCACACGTACACGTAACAATTAATGCGTCGGAGCGTGGCCTGCCCTCTCCTTATATGCGCACCATCTCCCACAATGGCAACGTGACGTCGCCGTCTGGCGAGTTCTTTCTTTGTGTGCGGGTCGTAAAGGAGCCTGCATACTAACACGTGATGTCCTTGTCTATACAGCTGTGTGGTCAACGGAAAATTTGGTGGAGACATTGCGTTAGCGATTACAAGGGTAAACTGACCCCAATTGTTAATTAGGCTTGATTCTGCAGTGCAACAGCAAACAGGCGCCCCTCAGTCCTGGGTGGAAGCTTAGTTTGTGCTTGAATAAGCTATGTTATAACTTTTCTGCAAGTTCTGTTATTGTACAACTATCATAACAAAGCCAGGACCGTACCCAGGAATGTATTTTTGTTTGGGGGTGTTCATGTCTATAGAATGGCTAACTTGGCCAAATGGCGGTCGATGTGAAGCTGTGTAAATATTCAGGGTCACCAAAAAGTTGAAACATAAAAGATAGCAGTGGGTTTTTTAACGTTCACCTGCTGAAATTCACCTGCTCTGATTCACCTGCTGAAATTGATTTGATTGATTGATTGATATGTGGGGTTTAACGTCCCAAAACCACCGTATGATTGAGAGACACCGTAGTGGAACACTAAAAAATTTCCACCACCTGGGGTTCTTTAATGTGAACCCAAATCTGAAGCTCATGGGCCTAAGGCATTTTCGCCCCCGTCGATTTACTGAAATAGAAATGCCTCAAAGAACGCACTGAACAGAACAGCCACGTGAAGCAGACGTTGTACCACACAATCAGTATAGACATCTACTGAAGGCACCAGAATGTGCAAGCATTTCAACCTTTCGACGACGAAGTGACCGAGATGCGTTGAGGGATTACAGAAGGAGAGCGGTAGTTGGTGTGTATTAACATCTAGACAAACAAGTAACGATGAGGTTGCCGAAGTCACGCTACCGGTGACAATTCGAGCGTGTGATCGAGCAGTCTGTGTGGTAAGTGTTCTGTAACACAATATAGGGCAATATACGACGCACTAGAACACAATTTGTACTTGAATTGGAGTTTTTTTCCTCAGCATTCCTCTCGCACTTTTCCCATCATTAAACATGATCCAATACTTTCCCACAGTACTAAATAATACCTAATGTGTCAAATTTGATTCTTTATAATGGCAATCAAGTCCCAATCAAGATTCGATTTCTTGAATGAGGTTACCTCACTTCTGCAGCCTGTGCTAAAGAGGCAATAGTGATGGGCCTGCAACAGAAAGTGACCTCGGTCTAACTTTGACCAGGATGGACGTTAGAGAGATCGCTTACGTGAAAATAAAAAATCAGTTCAGAACTGGTCACTTCAGACTAGCACTCAATTTTAGTTTTTCTGATCCTAGGTTTATTATTTGACGTAGCTGTTATTATTGCAGCAGTTACCGAAAGAGTGTTTAGAAGACACTCTGAAAGGCCGCTCTTCCACCTTTCGCTGAGACTGTGCTGCTCCTTCCGCACAGGCCTGGCGTTTTTCTGGTTTACTGCGCATGGTGTACCAGTAGTTCACACACAAAAAAAAAAAAATCTTTAAGAGCTTTTTTTAAACACTCTTTGGGTAAATGACTATCTGGGTATTCACTACGGCATATATAATCATAATTTCTGCGTAGTAGGCCGGCATGCACTATGCTATCCGTCCACATTCTTCGAAGAACTGTGGTGTCCCCTACACTTGCAACCAATTTCGTGCAAATTTTGAGTAGCATTCATTGGCTCAGAATGAAGAATGACGCCTGAAGTGAGTATGTGCCACAGTTAACAGGTGATGAAGAACAAGCTTTTGTTAAGTGTTGGAGCATCAGACGACCCACTCGTTCGCATTGTGTGGTGCCTGGTTGTTCCTTTGCCATTCTAAAATGCTTTATTACTAATGTTAACGTGATTCCTTTCCCGACATCAAGCCTGCCTAAGGCCCCAAGCACCGGCGTGGCTCAGCGGTAGAATACTGGGCTGGCATGCAGTGGACTCGTGTTCGAATCCCGCTGTGTCACCACATGTCCTTGGTGTTTATTCGAGTGTTCTTTTCTCATTTCGTGCGATAGTGGATAAGGACACGTGCGGTGGTGGACAATTACGGTGCTGCGCGTGACTCGTGTTGTGATCTCACAACAACTTTCGCTGTAAAAAAATTGCACTCTGCTACCAAAAAATACACCATGATACACAATCAAGTACTGCTTTTATTAACTACTATACCAACACACTGCAAAAATATCTTTTTTTTTTTCATTATTACATATAGCAAGTGTATAAAACATTCATTTCACTGAAGGAGTAAATGATCACTATGCTTGGCACACCCTCCTATAAGGCACTCCTCAAATAATTTGATTGACGCCTATAGCTACCACCATCCTAGTTTTCAATATATCACCGAGTTGTCGACACTCCACCCATGCAGTTAGCACTTCCATCACGTATCATTGGGCTTCCGCAAATTGCGTAAGCTACGCATTTTGTTACGTACTAGTTGAAGAGGAATAAATGCTGGTCTCCTTATCTCCCAGGAACTTCATTACAGTTGAGACAAGATTGCGTCGAATCCCATCATCACAAAATACAATAATCATGTACGTGTTCCCATAGAAACATCACAATCTGGCTGCAATGATTGCGTCTGCTACATACTGCTCGCAGAACAACAGCCTCCAAGATCTGTACCTCAAAATAAGGATCTAGAATGCTGTCATTTGAGACATCGACATGGATGCCACCTATGGGTGACAAAAAGAAGAGAAAAGATACTGACCTAAATTTTGTTCCCTTTCAGATGACAAAGTACAGTATGATCCAATGCCAAAGAGAACACCTTACAGTTAATATATACACCTAGAACCTCTCCACTCGTATATATGAAAAGAGGGGCCTATCTAATCGCTGGACAGATGAGGAGCAGGCCTGTGGGCTTTTATGTCACATCTTAGAGGTCATCAACCAAGGAATGCACACTACGTGCTCCCTTTAGAAAAGGATCACATCACACACGCGCTGCGTCGATCCCAGAGAAACCAGCGAATGCTCACACAAAAGTAACCTAATGCCGTGCAACATAGTCGCAACGAATGTGCCAAAAAGTCACTGCGGTGAGCTCAACATACAATGCACTTGGGTGCAGCACATCATCTACTTGCTCAAAGTATACATACATTTGCTTAACACATGCATGAGATTGCTGCCCCCAATATGGGCACGTTCAAACATATTTCCATGAGCCAGTATAGATTCTGTCGAAACGCTACCACCAGCGGTAGTGTTGCGAAACGCCAAAACAACCTCGAAGAAGACTAGTGTTCCGAGTAACCTGTACTCCTCACACAAATAGAGCTGCACAGGACTTCCAACAAACGTTGCTCACACGAACTTTAGAAAAAGTTAGGAAGATGCATTTCTCCGCTGCCATGTTAAACCCATTCAACTACAGCTGTATCATGCAAGACACGCAGATTGCAAGGAAAGAGCAAAAAGTGAATGGGGTCACGAAGGCACTGACACGACAATACAACCTAATGCAAGAAGTGGGAAACAGCCGACCGTAGGAAGGTCAAACTCGGAGCCACAACACTGCCGCATTAACTTCGAGCCTTTGAATTTGCACATCAAGATTGACAAGCCTTATAAGTTCCGCCAAAAACTTGACTTCTAACATGACATGTAAAACGCACGTCACTCGGGAGCCCACGCACGACATCAGCTTCGGCTCCAACATGCCTACAAGCAAGCTGCAAACGGTTGGCCTAAAGGTAGACCAATCTCTCTCTCTCTTTTAGGGGTCGGGTGCCATTCGCAGAAAGCTTCACACCCGTCGTAGAATAAAAACACACAAAAAAACACTCTGCTTCACAATACATCATTCCAAAGTTGGTACAAACTGGCTGTAGTAAACCGCAACAATGTTTCAACTTTTGTTAAACTGGTAGTGCATAGCTAGTAAAGATTGAAGAAAGAACAGACAATGACAAGCTTTGCGTTTGTTTCGAATTACCAATTCAACACGACATGCAACCACATAAGCATAAACGAATGTCTACGCTGCTAAATCTTCCTTTGCATGCATCAAGGCACGTCCTGCCCAGCAAATTTTCAACGCCCGCTGGTGCAGTCGTGGCAATCGCGCGAGTTCGTGGAACCAAGACGCCAGGAATACTGGACATGTCTGCCCCCACTACACATCGTAGAATCGAGTTATTGAAAGCACACTTGGTCCCGGATTGCAAGCGCTGTCTCCAACATGCTCTTGGTGGTCGACAAAATGTCGAACACTACCGCAGGTGGGTCCCCACCGACTCACTGACGTCGCGCATCAGTGACGTTGAGGGCGAAGAACTCTGTCACCGTGGAAATCAGTTCCGGGTCGCGGTGCATGTGCTTGTGGCCGTAACCCAACCGGCCGTCGTAGGCGTGCAGCCGCAGAGGTCCTGCGCCGGGCTGGTTTCGGCGAGCTTCGTGCAGTGCATTGTGCAATGCCTCACCCAACCGAAACGGGACCGTCGCGTCGTCGCGCGCGTGCAGCACTAGCACAGGCAGCTTGGACGGAACGCGGCGGGCACGAGCGGCGCTGTCAAACTGGACGACGGGGTCGTTCTTCAGGCTGTCGACGAAGGCACACTCAAAGTAGGGCAGCCAACGGTAGGGAAGCGACAGCGGATGCGTGGCTGCTACATGGTGCAGGGCGTCGAACGGGGCTTCGAGGATGAGACCCGTCGGTAGCGGTTCTCCGCGGCGGTGCAACTCTTCCATGAGGCGTACGGCCACGCCGGTTCCCAGTGAGTGGCTCCACACTATTAATGGCCGGCCCGCTGTGCGTGCCTGGAGCCAGCGCAGCGCAGTGCGGGCGTCCTGTGGAAGTGCTTCTGCAGAGGGTCCGCCTGGACCAGAGCCAGAGTCAGCGTAGCCCCTGTAGTCGACTGCCAGCACGTGTGCATCCATATGTCCAGTCAGCACCTGCATATATATGGCCGCATCGGTCAATGTTTTCCAACACTTGCTACAATCATGAAGTGACCTGTGCTTTGAAGACTTAGGCCAAAAAGGTCATTCGTGTACAGTACCATCCACTGTTAAATGGAACACTACAATGAGCACCGTTCAAATTGCAGGACCTCTAGTAGCAAATGGATAAGGAAACAATGCTTATGCGGGACACTAGTCTGTCAAAAGGAGCCAGAAAACCAGTCACTACACGTTTCGTGTAAATCTAAGCCACTGCGCTTTTGCAAGAGAGTGAAATACAAATGTGCGGCACACGCAACTGTTCCCTTTACCAGTGGACCCAACTGTATGTAAGCTGTGTTGGACAAGCTGTTTCTAAAACGTGGCCTGGCCTAGATGAGGAAGCTTGCACGTCACTTTTTCATAAAGTATGTTATAATGATGCCACTCTCCGGTCGTTCTTGATGCACCCACCAGTACTCGCATCTCCTCGTAGAGGTCATTGCCATAAAGTCAATGTCTCCTCCTGTAATGCTGTCATGTCAAAGTTATTCCTTCCTAAAACCTTTGCTGAACAAAGTGACCTACTGGCATCAATAGTAAACATACAATACACAATGCTTTTTATAAGTGCCTCAGTTAAACTGATGCAGTGCTATAAGGTTCCTACATATTGCACTGGCACGTAGCAATATTTTGTTGGAATTTTCAACTAGTGATATTTTACTTTATAATATTAAACATTCCAACTGGATTCACTATACTGACCTTTAAGCTTTGTACTTACGGTGTTTGAATCAGTGCCATCTTTCACTTTTTCTTATTACTGGACATTGCTACTATACTTACCTCATTTGAGTTTCACACGGATTTCTATTATGCTTTTTTTTCTACTTTGCTCTGTTATTTGTGTCTTCCTTCCCTACCCTCTATAACATACTGTGTGTTTCGAGGATATTACACGTGGATAAACAAACACATAGGAATTCAGAAGGCAGAACTTCAGCCAGAGAATGTTGCAGAAAAAGAAAAAATATTACATGGAACGGCATTTTACTAATCACAGTTAAGTAGGCAAGCAAAGAAACATTTACATAAAATCATCTGCCAGTGGTTAGAAACCCTTCGCACAAGGATTTGTGAGAGACTTGAATACAGTTGAACCCCTTTATAAGAGAGATACACAAGGATTTGCAGTATCCCTTATAAGCAGGGTACCACTCATGCAATTTTTTATCAACATCTATTTCAATGTAGCCACAATGGTGTCTTCTATACCCATTTGTCACTTACATACAAGACACAATTGATTGATCATTGTCTCTTATAAAGGGGTTCAACTGTAATGCCTATGAGATAGTACCACAATATTTAACCAAATTGTTTGCGCAAGACTGTGCGATGGGTCTCATACAAAAAGAAAAAAAGAGAAAGAGAAAAGAAGGAAATACATCGTATAGGCATAGGTGAGAATAGTGTGCACGAGAACAGTCATAAGCAAAGAGCTTAATTCTACTAGATCTACTAATAGAGGAGAGAAACATTTTTAATGCGCAACGTGAAGCACTGAGACAGGCGATCTGTCCGAGATTATAGACCTTGACAATCTTGAGCTGGACGTTTTGCAAGAGGGATGTGCGCCTATTTCCGCCAGCACAAGCACACGAGATGGGTACATTTGTAACTATTGTAATCAGCGCTTATTATTTTATCATCTGGCTTTCATGCTTTACCTATGCATCATGTTTGGTGAGAGTTCCTCGGTCATTCTACGACAAAATGTTTCAATTCTCCCACTATAATTAAACATTGGAGTTGCTCCTAAGGTTACTGTTGGTTAATCTGACCACGGTCTGCTTTCATGAAAACCTACATATTTCTAGCGACCAGATAAAATAACTTTTGGTTGGCAAGGTTGGCTTAACTTTTGCTAGATTTAGAAATTCCGATGCACTTCCAGTGATCAAACTTTAACCGCTGATTGCATGGACCCAAGGAGGTTCTATACCATGTTTTCTGGAGTGGAGGTGCGCCCCGATAAGTAGCTGGTCGCCGCCATATTAAAAAAGGAAAGACTCTGAAGCAGACGACAAAGTGCGCTTTGTAGCTCCGCTCTCGCTGTGGCGTTTGGAGACTGTGACATGCTTTTGTAAAGCAGTTAAAAATTTTACAAGGCCATGGTGACTTTGTGCGTATCTTATGGCTGCACAAATCGCATCAAGAATACGCCTGGGATCACTTTTCACGTGCAAGTATTCTCACTTTTTTTGCTGACGATCGCCTGTTTTTTCGCATATTTTGTTAAATTAGAAACAATATCAAAAGTGCGCATGCATGTAATACATGTGTATGGCTGTATGGAAGGTAACTTGATGCTTTAAATTGTCCCTGAGTTTGAAGTTTATGCATGAAGGACTTGCGCGGTCTGTGGCTGCACGTATCAAACATTGAAACGAGTAGGACGTCTGAATGCCCTTTGAATTCCAAGTTTTCTGGTGTTGTTTTACAAGGCAAGACTGACGGCGTGCATGCACATTCTTTTTGGCGAGCGAATATCGAATTTGGTGCATGTTTATCGAGGAATTCGCAAACGTAGAGAACAATTCCATGCCGTGATTATCCATGTTACAGGTTTTCAAAAGACAGTGCGCTGCGTTCTGCCTGGGAACGTGCTGTTCGAAGAAATAGTTGGAGGGCTAGGGACGGTGACCACCTCTGTTCTATTCACTTAGAAGAATGCTGCTTCGACAGAACGGGGCAGACAACCAGACTGCGGCCTGGCAGTGCGCCTTCGATTTTTCCTGCTTTCCAAGTGCATCTGCAAAAACCTGTTAGTTTCTACCTCCTTGACGTAGCTTCTATAGAATGTAGACGCAAAAATAAGCAATAGCGTCCAAAACAATATGAGACACGAGCCTTTGAAATCCGTTCTATCTTGCCGACGAAACCGAACCCGAAACGCCGATAGACGAAGTTACCAGAGTGAGTGGCGTACTATCAACCATCAAGCTACTTCGTTTCTAGGCTCTGAAGACTGCGCTTGCCATGACAACACACGTCGCCAACGGAAGTTGATAAATATTATGCATAACTAATGCCACTGCAATCGTTCTTACAAACAATTTGTTTGGGGTACGTCTCCTGGAGTTTGTCGGTTGCGTGCGACATCGGTGCTTTGGTTTTGGTTCCGCCTGTAAATTGGTTAGAATTCAATAACTCTAGAAAAATTACTGGCAACTCCCAGTTTACTTAATTACCTCTCTTTTCTAACTTTAGCTTTAATTATTTCAACTTCCTTATATATATTGTCTGGTAATCTGCCGACACACACACAAGCACATATATGAAAGAGGCGAGCAAATGTCGTGTTCCCCTTGATCTTGAGTATCTGCAGGCACATTTCTTAAAACTCCAATATATACTACAACCCTTTTATACCGCAATAGTGCACCAGCAAGCTCGATATGCGAAGCATCCCTCGATAACAGATTGATCTGAAAGCATGCTGCTGACAATGGGTGCGTGAAATAATTTGTTTAATAAACAAGAAGAGGCATTTATTCGTTGGTGTAACCTAAGAGTCGTTTCCATCTCATTTTTTTTATCGTAGAACTGTAAACCGACGCGCGCAACGCGCATATTCCATTGCGGTCTATGGCCGTTCCGCCCTGTTTTTCCTCTAGCAATATGGCCGCCGGCGGCTTCACTTGCTCCTGTTGGCGGCGGCCGGGATTGCAAGTCCAGAGGTTCTATAGAACCTCCTTGATCGGACCAAGACTGCAGAACGACAGGAATCATTGGCAAGGATGGAAAAAACAGTTTTCCAACACCACCACTTTGAGTTGCCTGCTTTAGATTATGGGGCAGATAGGTGGCAATGACATCGGAGCATAATCCAGTGCTAAACATCATTTGATCGTGAGGCAGATACAATATGAGAATTAAATTGTAGCACCACCTAGTGCTATGTCATTAACGGCCTACCACTGAGACGCCCTTTTTCTAGTACCCGTACATACCTTGTAGAGACTGACACGGTGACCGCCAGCTCGAGAGCCACCATTTCCGTGCAAGTACAGCACTATAGGTCTCTTGTCGTGCGCAAACCAGTCCTGGTCTAGCTTATCACAGCCTAGCCGATCCACAGAGGAAGCCGGAGGAATGTGCCATGCTCCGAGCTGCAGACCTGCCTCCTCAGAGTCCAGGTAGAAATTGTGTGCGCACCTGCAAGTTCAGGCGCTCCTGAGGGCCGGCATTTGGGAATATTGGTTTATGTAGGCATATAGCAATGAAAAGAAGCACTGAAGCTTCTCCCAGGCAAAGAAAGCCTAGACCGTGTTTAATAAGTGGCATCTATGACATGTTCTACAGCGAAGGCTGTTATGAAAGAAGCTGTAATGACCAGCTGTCATAACAACAGCAGATTTTGGCACCGTAGTCGTCCGTCACTTTACCTCTGTCCTATCCGCTATCGTGTGAAATGAGAATAAAAAAGGAAACGAGAGAAATAGATCGAGGGTCAAGTGAGATTTGAACCCGGGTCTTTTGCACGTCAGTCAAGTATTCTACTACCAAGCCTAACATATGATTATGGAACCACTATACGATTATGAGAGATGCCGTAGCAAAGGGCTCCAAAAATTTTGACCTCCTGAGGTATGAACATGTATTAGTTGGCTATATTTACGAATAAATCTCGATCTCTGACAAAACAAAGCACTCATTCAAAGTAGCAGAGGTGCTCACAATATGAACAGTACAGATGTTGAAAGCAAAGCACCCCACACAGTGAAAATAACTGAACAGGTAGCTCAACACAGACCACAATGAAGTTCAAAAGAAAAAAAAATGAATATGGCAACCATTATACATAAAATTCCCTTGAAATATCAGTCATGTAAGTAGTAGAGACCCGTAGAGGGACACCAACGAAAAACGTTACTTCGATGCAGATTGCTGAAATAGCCTTCCAGAAACCTTTTGCTGATGTTTCGTGCCAAGAAATCACTCAGTTTGAAAGAAAATCCTATTTTGTTTGTCCGCACGCCGTTCACACCATCCAAACCATCTGCCTCAGGGAACCACCTAGTGACATAGCATTCGCCATGTCTGCATTGCCCAACAGCAGTGCAAGGGGCTTCAGGAGAACATATCACGGAAAAAGCCAAGCTTGCATTGTTCCAAATGGCAAAGTCAGTTTCTTTTTTTGGTTTCGCCGGTGCCAGACTGAAATGCAGAAATTTTCATTTTATTCTGTTTTGTAATGAAAAGAAGGGTTACTTTTTATCATAGGTATTTAGGGTACTTGCGATTAATTGTGCCAAGGCCTATGTCATCAATGTCTACTATGACATCAGGCTTGTGTACCTGAGTGCACCACTGGTGGTGCCAATCGTGTCCTGCATTGATCTTAATTTCTTGATTACTGAAGTGTTGTAGCACGTAATTTAGCAGACTCTCCTGAAATATAAATCTCTAAAATGGCATCGTTGCTCATATGCAACAACTACTTTTATTATGATCGGTCTTGTACTTGAATTCTGTACCACTGTAGTTGATAATCTTGTGGTTTAGCGTCCGAAGACCATGATGTGATTGTGAGAGAAGCTGTAGTGGAGGGCTCCAGAAGTTTCGAACAACTGGGGTTCTTTAACATGCACCTCACTTTAAGCACACAGGTCTCAAGCATTTTCGCCTAAATTGGAAATCTATTCGCTAAAGCCGGGATTCGATCCCGCGACCTGTGGGTCAGCAGCCGAGTACCTTAGCCACTAGACCACTGTGACGAGTATTCTGTATCCCCGTTTCCTGTTCAATAAATCAAACTCTTAACGGAACATTTTCCTGATCCCTTCAGGCTCCATTAAACGAGAATATACTATACTAACGTCTTAAACATTCTCAAGCATTAATCCTTCATTCTGACATAAAATGCTATTTGCCTCTAGCGTACCTTTAAAGGGGCCCTTAAACGCTCTTCCAAGTAACCACGGAATGAATTCACTGGAAAAGCTTATTGCCTCACGAATCAGCGCTACAAAAATTTTTGAAATCCGTCCAATGCGAGTGGAGTTACAGAGGTTTGTCGCATTCTGCTTAAGCATTTTCTCTTCTTTCGTCCGGACGACAGCGCTGTAAGCTAAGCAGGGAGGGATGGCAGGGCCACAGAAAAACGTCACGTGCGCCTCGCGGCCTTGAGCACTCTTTTTTTTTTTTCTTCTAATGCTCCGCTTTTTCGGTGTGATCGAGCGCGCATGCGTGGACAAGTTGAGGCCTGCCGCGGCGATCTCTGTAACGAGCGAGCGCGCCATGTTCAAATGAGCCAATGGTTGATAGATGGGTGATTCGCTTGTGATTTTTGGGTATATTCCGCCTATCGTTGAGAGAAGAGAAAGCAATATTAAGCTGACTTTCATAATTTATTGTGAATTCCAGGCGACGTGTTGTGCTATAATATTTGGCTCGCGTGCTGTCGGGAGCCTCTACTGCCGATCGGCAGCGTTTTCTGACCATGCTCAATAAGTGTTTCAGGGCCCCTTTAAGGAAACAGTGCACTGATTCAGGGAATCCAACTGACACCCTGTTCGTAATAAAATTAAAAAATTGTAAAAAAACAACATTTTTTTAGGCAGTAGTAGTCGGACCTGAGGTCGTACGATCTGGGGTCGTTCAGGCGAGGGAAAGGTGGAAGGTTGACGAATGTCAGGAAGACAGTCTTGTGTCGGATCCAGGGTGACACGTAGAACACGGCCGGCGCGATCACCAGGATCCCAATGGCTATCGACGCCAGAAGTAATAGAAGCACAGATAGCGCGCTGCGCTGCTTCCGTTTTGGGGGAACACGCGCCTGCCTCTCATCCTTCTGCGGCAACGTTTCGGCCGCAGTCGGAGCAGTGGAGCCTCGCCAGCGCAGCATCTGTGGGAAAATAAATTCCTGATGTTGCACATTATGTATCCCAGTGTATCCACACTGTCAGTGAGAGATCATCGTATGCCGCATTTTAATTAATGCACTCATCTGAGCATCCCTTGACTCTATGCAAGTCGCATTGCTCGGTAAAAATGGCGGCATATGCACATAGTTCCGACACACTATGTACCGCACAATGTGCATAATACAACAGCTTAACACACAAGATTTACACATAAAAACACAATCTTGGAATTCTCTGTCGCTATGTTACACACGGCAACATCCAAAGGCATTCCATATGTACTGCTCGTTATTCAGGGAGAATTGCAGCGTCTGCACATTGCTGGGACCTCCCCATGCGCTGCACATTAAACAAACTTACGTACGTCAACATTACTTGCACATAATACAGAGTGAAATTTGCAACGTTTGCTTGCACATAATACAGAGTGAAATTTGCAACGTTTGCATAACGTTGAGATTCCCTGTGTAGGACACATTACCGAGATTCTTCCTGTGCTGTACATAACACAATTAACATAACATGTGTACACAATCAAGAAATAGGCCATGCTGAAGAATGTACAGTCCAATGATAAAGATAAAGTTAAATTCGATGTTTTGAACACAGATTAGCATTACCGAGAATGTGCTTTTCTACACAGATACAATCATATATATGGGTGTACGAACAAATACACCACTAATGTGCAATACTTTTATGAAGGCAGGACCACCTCACGGTTCAATGTCAATGAAGCTACGTTTTGGGGTTCTGTCATCCTCCTTAGCCGCATATTCTATTGGGTCCATAACAAAAGGAACATTTCCAAGAAAGGCAGATTCCCAGTCAGAACATTAACACACACATATGCATGCAGCTACACACCTGTGCACATACATGCAAGGTGCCCCAGCTAGGTCCAGCCAGAGCTTAGAAATATGCAGATGCAGTTTATGACAATGCAACCAAACGCATGCTGTTGTCCAGAGTATATGTCACAATCTTTTTTGTGGTCTTTACCGCTCAACTAGGGAAGTTAAATAAAATAAATTAAATTTGAAGCAACAAAGCTGGGAAAAAAGTTGCACCGTGGAAGTTCAGTTTATAGCAATTTATATATTAAGTATTAGTTTTTCTGCTTACTAAAGATGCCTGCTAATAACAACAAAAATTATTCCCACGTGACGTGTCCCCATAGATGCTGTAATTTCAGTGCTCCCTAACATTCCACACAGAGGCGATAGGCTCGCTTGCAGATCTGCAATTACGACACGCAAGCAGACTCATCACCAGGTATTCTTTAAACAATTTCGTGGGCGTCTGCACCAAACAGAAAAACCAGATACTTAATAAATAGAAAGCTAGAAACCGTCTAACTGGACGTTTTGCAAACTTATCGACAACTTTGTCAGTGTAATTTCTTCCCACCTTCCTTGCCTTGAAAGTTAATTAAACATGCCTAATTAGGCAATTCAAAAAGAGACAAAAAATAGCCTCACAACATACTCCAGGCGATGGCCAGGCATGCATTTGGTCAAGCCGTTATAGAGTGCATCATCGTATATTGAAAACTCTGGCTACAGATAGTGGGGGCATGCAGTACATACATATTTTTTTGAGACAGATGGAGAACATAATGTGGAAAATAAGGAGCCCATTTATCTTATAGCTTTAACCATACGAGAAAAAATGATAGTGATAGCATGGAGGGAGAATCATTTGCTCTTTTATCTCAAATGCACAAATGACCCATAGAAGTGATAAGAAAGAAAGCCTCCCAATAAGAACTAAAAGAACAGCGTTCTGCGTGTAGCAGACACTTCACCCAACTCTTGGCAAGTTACTTTTCACTGAGCCGATAAACTGCATGTGAGCAATGCAGTAGATAGTCCATATTGCAAGAGTGCCTGACAAGGGCTGATATCTCGGACATGATGAAAGGTAAGATAAGAGGCATACTGTCTGTCGAGCACCTAAATCTCCCTGAAAGGAAGCTGGTGTCCAGCATTCCACCAGCCAGTAGCAATGTGACGCAAGCTCAGCAATGATGATTAAAGAACGCCCTCAATGCTACATCTGAAGCAAATACTGCAATATAACTTTACCAATATACATTTAGTGCAAGATGCACCTAAAAAAACACAAAAATAAATATGAAAGTAAGAAGCAGAAGAATAAATTTTTAAGAAGTACTTTAAATAAAACTATAAGCTCAGGATATTCACAAGATCTGGGTAAAGAAGTCTAATTACATGTATTTTGCGTATAGCAGTCGTATAGGAACGCTCGAGCTATATCTTATGCGCATCAAAGTCCAAGCATAGGACAATTTAGAGGAGACAGAAAAGTACTACAAGGTGTATCATCAGCTTTTTTGTATTTAGTTATTTCATTCACCACGTGTTTCAGAACAAGCAGGCACATAGATCATGCATACCTCACAGACTGCATATCGAATACGTTGCCTAATAGCAAGTTTTAGTACTGCAAGTGCTGTATATGCAAGAATGCCACAATTTACACAGAGTACATGAATTTACACAGAGTTCGAATGAGTTCTATGTGAAATGTGGCATTCTCAAATTTTCGACACAGTAACACATGCATAACTAAAGCTTGCTGATAACGAAACTGCACGTTATAGTACGTTATAGTAACCAAAGAGTAAGTTTTTATGGGTTCATGTAAAATGTTTAGCACTAGGAACAACAGAAAGATGAAGGGAATAGCATCATGCACGCTCGCATTGTGTATTCATTTTTGTCTGTCTCATTTCTAGCAATAAAGATTTTACATATTACTCTCATCCTCAAAGTTTTCAGCTCCGAAGCTTCAGAGATAGATTTGAGCTAAACTTTAATGATGTAGGGCTCTTTAAGGCATGTTGTGTTTTTGCACCTTCTTGTTTTCATTAGGACCCTATTTAAATGATTTGGAGTGAAAGCTGTTATAAGATCACAACGACTGTTTTTGGCACCGTAGTTGTCTACCACCGCTGGTGTTCGTAACTGCTATCAAGTAAAACAAGAAAAAAAAAAGATATGAAGAAACATCAAGGATAGAATGGGGATCGAACTTGGGCCCTCTCCGTGACAGTCCACTATTCTACCACAGAGCCGTTCCAGTGCTTGAAACTCCTTCACAAAAAGACGCTATGCAATTTGCTTGTCAGGAAGGAATGATGTTAACATGTGTAATAGAGCGTCGTCAAGGAGTAAATAATAACCAGGTGCGGTCCAGCCATAATTTTTTTATCGTGATCAGCCCCAGCATCGACGAAGTGAACTAATGCCTTACGTGTGTTGGAGGTACCACACTTTTCCCAGAATGAGGAATAATGACACAGCTTTGCTACAGCATAAAAATTATGAGGAGTACCTCGCAAGTGTGCTTACATTAGTTTTCAAAGAAACTCATTCTTTTTGAAAGAGGTTATAAAAAATCAAAATTCATGTTTTATTCGTTATTTTCTTTTCCATAATCCACTGGTGGCTCCCGCCATGCCTAGAAGATGGGTCAATCACCTGTAAAACGAGACCTCAAGAATGCTTGCTGCATTGAACCTGTTAAGCCAGAAGGATGTAAAGAACGAAGACTAGACAAAGCCATGTCATACCTATAATTCCCATGCTTGCTGAAGCGCTACACATAGCAGCTCCCATAGACACTAGCACTAGAGTTCTCTTTAGTGTATATAGAAAGCTCTATGGTGCAAGCCATTCACTAGCTTGTTCCCTTTCATAAAAAAGGACAGTGTACGTCTGTGGTGGCTTATCTGGGCAATTGGCTAAAACAAAAGGCCACACTATATATTGTTCAACCTAAAATACAATGACGATTAGGTATCCTAACAGGCACTGCAATTCGTTTGCCAATGCAATGAGTACTCTTGATGCAAGCAGCCTTTCCACACAATAGTTTCGAAATTTGTGAGCAGCTGCACACTATGCTACCTGTAGAAAGGTTCGAAAACACAATTTCATGGCCGACAGTTCAATGACTTCATGCACTTCCTGCAGAAAGCGTACAGGCTACAGGAAGAACGCTTTATACTGCCACATTTGAGGCCTTTAAAAAAATCGTGTAAAAGAGCAGGGTTCAACGTTCCATATGCTTTTGATATTATTACAACAACTAGCATACTGTTCGGATCAGAAATAATTAGAGGTCAGAGCTTATGCGACATATGAGTCATACCCATAAATCAAAGCCGGAGAGTTTTGTCTTGCCTGTCATATTTTGTCTCGTAAAGGGCAAGTCAAGAAACAAAAAAAAAAAATGAAACGGAGATACTAGTTGCGTGAAATCTGCTCATAAGCCCAACAGGCGTTTCGCACAAATCATTCGAAGCGGCGCTATAGTTACGCTGTATTTCGGCAGTTCTTTCGATTCTTTTTCTCCCGACTAGGCTGCTCGCTATATCAAAGCTTAAAACCAATGCCACAATCGCACTGTCCCTCCATATCGGCGAGATTGGTTAGATATCACGCGAGTCCGAACAGCACCTTCAACGGGTACGTGCGGCGCAAACTCGGCGGCGAAGTTCTGTACCAAAGGGAAGCTTCGCGTCGTATTGCACCAGTTCACACGCTGTCCCATTGTTATGCACAAACAAACGGCGCGCCTGGTTGCTATATATTTTTTTTCTTTCGTATTATGCGCTGCAGCCTTGCTCTCACCCGAAAGCGCTCCCCAGACCTTGAGAATCGGCGCTACCCAGGGCGCGCATCGAATAACACTCGCACGAAACGCAGTCGCCGAGAACAATCGAATCTCGCATCTCACCAGGAAGCTTTGCTGTACGGTAGCACACCTCCCCACCTTCTCCGTTGGGAATGACGCAAGCTTCAGCTGACTGCCGAAGGGAGGGGAGCAACTAGTGGTTAGCGATGCCGCACACAACGTTAGCAGAGCGGCGCAACGCGAAAGATCGCGACCCTTTGAACTCACCTTCTCGCGCAAATGTCGTGTCGCGGGTCAGGCCAGTCGGTCGTGCACGCTCCGAAGACGAGGAAAAAGTAGCGCGCCGCACCAACATGCACTACTTGCCGCACAGTGACAACGCCTCCGCCACCAGCAGCAGACAACTCTCTCGATTGCTACTCTCGACGACAGCAGCAGCGACGATGGCGAGATTCATGATGATGATGATAGCAGATTCGTATTGGGGGGTGTTTTTTACCTCCGCAATTTGTATCATTTGTGATCGGCGCCGAGTGGGGCTTGTACGCTAAATTTCTTAGCAGGGATTTGCTACGGCACAGCTGTACGGGACATGGAATAACACACACAGCACATGGCAAGCGCTATGTCATATGTTGCGTGTCATCTTATACGCTCTGCCTCCTTGAATAGCACCTCTGGTGGGGTGTTTGAACCACGACCTCGTTTGAACTGTTTCGTGTTAAAACAGAAGGGTGAGCATGTTGTTACTTGGCCGTTCAGAACGAAGACGGAACGAAACACCGAGCAAGCCTGCCTGAAGCACAGTTAATAAACAAGAGTGAACGCTCATAGCCTAATTGACTATTCATGCCTTAACACCACTTTCAAAAAGCATTTCTAGCAAGAGCTATTATGAAAGTTCGCTGAGGAACGACCAGTGCCTCCTCTAAGAACAATATATTTTTTTTTTGTTGACTGTTGAGATAATGCTTAATAAGAACGCAGCATTGTGACGCATTAACCAATTGCCGTGTTGGGTCGGTTGATATTCTGTCCGAAGCATCGAAGCAAAGTGAAAGATGAGAACAAACATACCGTGCTGGCGTCTTCTAGGAGGCGCGCAACATATTTGCAGCTGGTGCCAGCTGACGCTTCTATGAAACCGGCATAATTTACGACAATAAAAAATATAAAAAACGCACCAAACTGCGCTCTGTAGGGGCGCTGAGTGCCACCCCACAACAAGGCAGCCGGGCAGGTCTGTAACGCCAATGTATATAAACAAAACCTGTCCGGCAATGGCGTCTGCCAGGCAGCAGGTCTTGTTGACTTAACGTTCGTGGAATAGGTGCAACACTGCATTCTCTGGTCATTTTTTTCTCCCTTCGCGAGCCAAGCATGGCGGACCTAGAATCTTCTAGCCGCGAGATGCGCAAGTCGGCAGACCTGAGGAGGATACTGTTCAAAGAAGAGGAGCAGGCCAAAACGAGACACGTATGTGACTTTTTTTTAATGACTCCGATGCGCCCGGGGTGTTAAAGCAGCAACTTTGGAGGGCTTGCATCATACTCGACGCTTGGGCGTTCTATTTCGTGCAGATCCGCAAGCTGATGAACAAACCGGCCTGGGAACGAAGTCCCGACGAGGAGTGCATCTTGGAAAACTCGCGAGACCTGGTGCAACTCCTTCAGGAGAGATCGCGTAAACGCCGGTGCAACGAACAACGTCTACAGGAGGTCCGTAACAAGACGTTTTACCGCTTATCATCCGCGGCTTTCGACCAGCATTTGTTATGCGTGGCGAAACTGCGGCAGAACAGTTACCCTACGCAAGTACTGCACGGCGTTTTCGTACCTGTAATAAAACAAAAAAGGAGTTGTACGTTGCTCGAACAACTCCGCATTTAGTAGTCTTCGTCCCAACCGACGCTTCGGGAGGGTCTCTTGCAGTGCTAAAATTCCTGTGACAAAACGTGTAAGACGTTGTGCAATACCAGCCCGAGATTTGTCAGTCGACCTCGCCCCACCGTCTTGCTCTGACATCGAATGTTCTCTAAGCTAGGTAATTATAGTATTTTGTACCTCTTGCGACGGGATCCGTACTAGCGGAGAGATTTTCTGCTTGTTTCAAAAGAAAATAGCTGATTAGCCGGCAGCTTTCGTTTCAGCTGTGTTCTCGCCGACCAGCTGTTGAGCTGGCCAACTCGAGTTCTGGGTCGATGTGGTTGAAGTGGCCAGCTGCTGTGATTCAGCCCGATTATTATTTGCTGCGATCGCGCACGCGCAAATTCTCCAGAGCGTTCCAGCTATACTCTAGCAAACCCCCCCCCCCCCCCCTTTTTTTTTTCTTTTTCATACGTTCATGCATCTCTTTCGGTCAGATTATCTATTTACATTTTTGTGATGTGTATACATGCAGTGTATGGTGATCCAAAAATTCAGTGCAAGCACCAGCTGTTGAAATCGCCATATGCTGTGTTTCATTTCGCAGCAGGCAACACATACAAAGCAAATATTTGGGACCAATAAAACTTTGATACAGCTTTGTTTCATGTGCTAATAATATATCTTATATTTTGGAAAACACAGCATGCTTGTTATGCAGAAGGTATTGCAGTTACGAATCTATGTAGCACAGTTTGAGCACTGTGCATATGACACAGTTCTGCTAACAATGGCTGCCATACATTATTCACCAAAAGATAGCACACTTTATGCTATTAGGATGAGGACATAGCCGTATGAATAATACATGGTCTGATTTAGCCTTAAATTCACGGCTTCTAGCATGAGTGTACGAGCGCCACATTTAATGCATATTGAATAGCTAGTGTGTTGTTGCATGTTGTGCCTCTCTGTTCATCATGTATATAGGTACGCAAGTGAATGTGTGCTAAGCTGCGAGTGACCGATACCCAGTGATAGGATAGCAGGATATTGTGCTAGCCCATGACCAATCGAGAAAAGATGGGTGAATAAATGAAGTCAACACATGCAGTGGATCCTGTCCTTTTGAAGACCTTGTCAGTTGTTCTTGAAGACCATGTCATGCAGGGCCTCTTCTTGCATTCTGTATTCAAATTGTGCACAATGATTACGATGATATCACTGATGATTCCCGACTGAATCATATGCTAAATTTATCAGCATAGTATCAGCATTGACTACTTTTGATGGAATTACAATTCATTTTGACTGTAAGTGATGACCAGATGTTGGCTCTTTGCTGGTATAATACCCAGATCACCTACATTCAATTTCAATTCAATGGTTAACTCGCCTATAAAATGTCTCAGGCTATTCTCATGTTCGAATGCTTTTTGTCGATCATGTTTTTCAGCAACACACATTCATTGTTTGCCATCGTACGTTGGGATACTCGACAGATGCTGACAGATGGGCATTGGCACGTTAATGCGGTACCTTGTACTCTCACAGGTACAAGACCCGCCAGCAGTGCTTGCCGAAAAGTGCGAGGCATTGGCGACGGCCATTGCCGAGGCTCGCCACTTGGTGGTGTACACGGGCGCCGGCATCAGCACGGCAGCGCGCATTCCCGACTACAGAGGACCGGCAGGTGTATGGACACTGTTGCACAAGGGCTTGACGCTTCCCGAGTACGTGCCAACCTGGCTTTGCTTGTCTCGTGCTCTGAGTTATGCTGGATCTTGTGTTGTCTGTCTGCATTCGTGGTACATGAAAGTCGCAACTGATGCTGTCACATCTTGATGGAGGCAAAATGGCTAAGGCCCGTGTACTGTGCGATATCAGTGCACGTTGAACGCCACATCGTCACATTTCCAGAGACATCCATGATGGCATGCTTCATAATCGTGTCATGGTTTTGGCATGTAAAACCCCCATTTAGTATCATTATCGATATGTTACATTGTCGCAATGTGTTGCGACAATGTCAGGATCTCAAATTAATGTGAGAGCTCTTGTACAGGGAGCCTTTTATGTTCAACTTCCCTTCTGTTTGCACCTGAAGTTCATGCAGAGTGCAGCACTGTTCAAGCTTGGGCTTGTTGGAATAAAATCGCATATTTGTATAGAATGGCACTGAGAAAATAGGGACACAAGAACACACGTTGACACAAGCGTTATGTGTTCCTGTTGCGTCCTTGTTTACCGAAATTGATTTTTCTGATGAGTTCTGTTTAACTCCGTGGTTTGATCCAGGGGCTGTATTATGTAACAATATGGTTTCCGAAGAGCAAGCTTTGCCAGCACGCGATTCTGTGACCGCATTGTTAAGTTTCCGAGGCGGTGGCATCACCCAGTTGCCTATTGGCAAAGCCAACCCTTCGAAAACTCGGCCATTAGATAACAAAACCCTGGTATGCTTATTGCTTAGTGGTTAAAATGCAATGATTTTTGCCTACGACGGCTTTGGGGACTTCTATTTCATGCATTGCTGAACTCGTGCAACGAGCGAGAGCCCTTGTCACACGTTGCAACTGTATTTTGCCCGAGAAGTGTCATGCAGCACTTGGCATTGGCACAGAAAGTTCCTGCTGCCAAGTGCTGGACACTGTGGATGCTTATTTTTTGCATCGGCCTGTACATGTGTCACACAAGTGTTTGGAAGGCCTTTCAATCGGTTCACTCATTGACTCAAAGGTGACGTTCAAGCTGCTACAGGGGCGCATTCAAAGGCAGCCTAATCAATAGCCTTAACATTAAGTCAACCGAACAAGCAAAAACTCTATCGAAACCCCAAGAGCCATTGGGCAACACTAGCAGAAAGAGCGCGAACATGTACTCTTGTTCACAGTGTGCTCTTGCTCATGATTAGAAAAACGAAAATCAAACCCAGATGCTAGGAAGAATATTCTATATGAGTGTTAGCAATAATTTAATGAAGTATCATTGCCACTTGATGTGTGTGCACTGCAGGTACTCGCAATATGTCTGTTTATCGAGAGTATGTAGCAGCCGGATCAAGCTGCACGAACGTTACCGCAGTTTTGCTGCTCAACAACTATATATGTATAGCAATATACAAACGCTTCGTTGAAATGTTCAAACAGAAATACCAAACTAATTTTTGCTTTTGAGTGGATTCATATTATATTTCTGTGGCACAAAAATGAAAATAAATTCACTGCGACACACAACTTTTGTGTGAAACTTCAGAACGTCTCTGTGTCTGTTGAAAGCTACCACCTATGTAGCAGTGCTGCTACTCTGTCGAGTTGATCCTATGTTTTCCGATCTGTGCCGACGTCATTAAGTGCATTTTCACGCCATGAAAATGTTTTTCCTCATGCGAAAAAGAAAAGGAAAAAAAAAAACAGAGCTTTCTTTCACCGCAGGGTGCAAGACCTGAGCCAGGCTTGCCCGACCTTCACACACATGGCACTGGCGCAGCTGCAGCGTACAGGCCACGTCAAGCACGTCGTCTCGCAGAACTGCGACGGCCTGCACGTGCGCAGCGGCCTCTCTCGCAAGCGCCTGTCCGAGGTGCACGGCAACATGTTCCTAGAAGTGTGCCCGCGTTGCAAGCCCCTGCGGCAGTACTTCCGCCTCTTTGACGTCACCGAGCGGACAGCGTTGAGGCGGCACCGCACGGGTCGCCAGTGCCATGTTTGTTCCGCGGACCTGGTTGACACCATCGTGCACTTTGGCGAAACAGGCCGGTTGCGCTGGCCGCTCAACTGGCAGGGGGCGGGACGCGCAGCCGATCGGTGCGACACCATTCTCTGCCTCGGCACCAGCCTCAAGGTACTGGCCTCCCAACACAGTGCTTAGATGTGAGAAAAATCAGTGAAAACTCAACAGTGAATAAGATTCAATAATTGTAAAGTGGGCTAATGATTACACTTTATTCCAATAAATATATTCTATGCTGCGCAAGCATGCAAAAAAGTGTAATTATCGTATGAATCGGGATAATGTGAATGTCATAGAATCTTGATGATGCAAATTTTAAGCAGGAGTGTCACCCGACATTTCGTATTGCTAAATAACTACCAGAATCCATTTTCAGAAGCATAATATACGCACAGAACACTTATTGCCGTTAAAAGAACTCGCATATGTCTTTCTAGTACACGCGGAAGCAAACCAGGAGAGCTCATACAGCTGGTAGTCGTAAACACAGACATCAAAGATTCGCTTCAGGTCTACTGAAAACTAAGGGCCAAAGTCTGCTCTGCTATAGTCATCAGTGAATGACAGAGATGCCAATGTGCTTCACGCCTTTTTATGACAATTGCCTTCAATCTACAACTGTTTTAGCTGCGTACCTTCGGAGCTGCATAGTTGTTATCGATGATCAAGACAAGCGCGAGTGTGTGTCTACTGAGTGCACCTATGGCTTAGTGACTTACATTTCTATCACTTCACAGGTGCTTCGGAGATACAGGTGCTTGTGGGGTCTTGACCGGCCCGTTCGAGACCGACCAAAGCTGTACATCGTAAATCTACAGTGGACACCCAAAGATGAATCAGCTGTCCTGAAGATCAACGGCCGCTGTGATGACGTCATGCGGGCTGTTATGGAGCACCTAAAGATCTGCGTTCCCGAATACGAACGGTGAGTCTGCTGGCCGCCCGTTTCTTTCCACAGGAGCCAGCTTGAGCAGCCGAGCTGCACTTGACTTCGTGGATGCTGAGATTGACATGTGGTGTTTAACGTCCCAAAACCACCATATGATTATGAGAGACGCCGTAGTGGAGGGCTCCAGAAATTTCGACCACCTGGGGTTCTTTAAAGTGCACCCAAATCTGAGCACACGGGCCTCCAAAATTTCCGCCTCCATTAGAAATTCAGCCGCCGCTGCTGGGATTCGTTCCCGCGACCTGCGGGTCAGCAGCCTTAGCCACTAGACCACCGCGGCGGGGCACCGTGAATGCTTAGTTCTCTTTATCACCGGCAAGATGGCATGATGGGTGCGCTTTATAGCTTGCCGCTCGTTACGTTGCCTGTGCTCCTCCTACCTCTACCATCTGTAGGGCGTGAGCGACCCTGCCCTGCAGGGCAAGGTCACTTAATGCGCAAAAGCTTATCTCATGGTGGGGTGGTTTGTATGTTTTGTGCTTTCACTGCAAAGTTTGCATTGAAGTTACAGAGTACACGCAGGTCACTTCACTTGCTGCAGTGGCCGGGTTTGCGAAAGGAGTGCGCTGATCGATCACACAGAAGTAACCATTGTGACAGCTGTTAGCTTGTAGTTGTCCTATATATACCTGTGAATTGGTTCGGGCGTCTTTCTTTGTGTTTGAGCAGTACTCTTTAAGTGATGCGTTGTGAGAGTTGTTGGTTTGTGCTTCTCCTGTGTGTGTTCCTTGCTACCGTCCTGGTTATAAAATTGAGAGCCCCCTTCCTTTCCAATGAGGGAAGGGCTTGTAATTTTTCTTTACAACAGGGTTTTTCTAAACTTAACCCGTCTATCTGCACAGGCACAATGACCCGCTGTGGAAGCTGCATACGCCCGTGCGGCCCAAGGAAATGCAAACGTTCACCCGGTTGCCCCTGATGGTGGCAGAGCAACCCCCCCACCAAGACCATTGCTACGCCATATCAATCAAAAAGGAAGACAACGAGGATGGCAGTGAGAATGATAGTGAGGACGAGGACAAGCGGGTGATCGTCAAGCAGGAAACAGAAGAGGAAGCAACGCAGCTCGAGGAGGAGAACGAAGAGGATGTCGACAACAAGAAACGGCCGAGGCTCGTTGGCTGGTATGGGAAAGGGTGTGCCAAGTGGCGCCGGAAACGTTAGCGGACGAGCTGTGCCATTCTGATTCAAAATAAACGGTCTTCTGCGTTACTGGTTGCCGATTGATGTGCCACTGGCCTCGGATCGCGTGTATCCGTGCTAGACACCTGTGAAAGGAAACTTGGGAACAGCTTCCCCAACGCACTGTGTTGAATGACAACGGCCTCATGAAAGTTTGCGCTGTGCGCTACGATGTGACGTGTTTGTGCAATTGTTTTGTGAACAGGAGAACAAACGATGCCCTTGCCACATTGATGGAGAGAGTACAAGATGTGTTGGTCTCAAGGGTCTTCTTCACGCGTTGCGCCATCTACCTATCGTGTGTTGATAAACTGTGACGGGATGTGATTGAAGTCTGCATAGAAGCTGGTGTGTGCGTGTCATCTTTCATTGCACGGGTCATTTTTATATTGAAAAAAAGGCATGTGATTGTGCCCAACGAGAATGAAACTGTTGCAGTGTTTCGCATAGAAATGTTGAAAAGTGATTGTGGTGGTCGTGAAATTCTTTGAGTAGGCACGCACTTTTGATACCGAGCCTTGTGACTGCTGGTTGTTCTTTTTGCATTACTGACAGTTTCACGATTCAGACGTATTTTCGGTAAATCGAGCAACTTGTCACTGTCTCCTGTACTGTATGGTCTGCACACAAATTTTGACGAGTGTTGCTTGTGAGCAGCTTCAGTCTACGAGAAGGCGCGCAGATGAACTCTGCAAGACATTTAGAAATCGAGGTTTTTGAGAGGTCTTGAAAACTAGCTCCCCAAGATAAATCAAGTATGAACTGAGCTTCTTGGCGACTTTGTGAAGCGTTCCAAATCTCCTAGAATTGTTTAAACTGTCATTGAAGGATTGTGTTTTTAGCCTTTCGCTTTAGTGGTGTGGAACTATTGCTACTGCGTGCTTTTGAGAATTAATCATCGCACGGTAGATTATCACAAATGATACCACAAACACGAAGTGTCGTGGCATGTTTACAGGCAGGGTTCATTGTCCTCAAAGTGGTTTTACACGCGAGCTTCATGACTTCTATAAACCAGCTGAGCTGTTACGTAGTTAATCGGGCAAAGCTTGTCATTCGCTGTATTTGTACAATTTATTGTTAAGTAAAACTTGTCGTGCCGACAAGTTCTGCTAGAGGTATCCCAGAAGACCTCAACGAGATGTATAATAAGTCAACAAAATCTTTGGCATATTTTGTTATTACGTGACACTTCTCAGTACATAGCTGTGTTTGTACAATTTACCCTCAAATTTCTTTCATTTGTTTGGGAAGACTCCATTCACAGCCTTTAATTTGATAGGCTTGTCAGAGTGGAATATTTGACTTCTAAAGCCTAGCTTTTGGAAACTATCTTGAATAGTCTAATTGACTCGTAATAGTTAATTGTAAAATGAAACCTACAATGACTGCAGATATGAAGTGCTGTACAGCCGCGGCCACGTCTGTGTAGAGCGCGCAAGCAGCCAGTTCTTGCTCCGCAGCGCGAAACCTTGAGGGAGTTTCGGGCTCTGAAGTGGTGTATCAGGAGCAATCGTGTCCTAGTTGTGAGGCTGACCACATCAGAGCCCGATACTGCCTCAAGGTTTCGCCTCACAGAGCAAAAACTGGCTGCTTGTAGGCTCTACACAGACGTGGCAGCGGCTGTATACTCACACGATTTATTGGTTATGACGAAGTAAATGAAAAATAGCCCTGCTATCGATATAGTGTTGGGAATAAACCTGTATAACGAATTTTCGGATATAATGAACTCTATAATAAAACGCTTTGTAACCTGTTTTGTAAACAAGCTCTGGAAAATGTTTTACAGATGTGCTCTGCATGACATGTAGACTTGTTGATCTGTGAAGCCTGCCTTGGGAAATCAAACTTGTTGGTCTTGCATGCCATTGTAAAGTAATATGATTCGTGAATCAATGTAATTACAGATAGCATTGTCATTTCCAACCTCCTATTTACAGACGAGTCCTGTAGGTCTTGTGGATAGCGTCCACAAGTCTTATCGTAAACAAGCCAGCACTCGTGGGGAACTTTGCGAGGTGAAGTCTCTAGTTAGTCACATTTATATAACTCATTTTGACAAGCTTTAAGCAGTCATTGTTTTAGAAAGGCTGCGATCTCAGCCTCTTGTTTGAAATGGCCAATCGGAAACAGCCTGTATTACTTCTAAAGCCCTTTTTGAGCTCGAGTTTCTTTTACACCTGTCATAACTCGATTGAAAATTTGGTGTATAATAATTGCAGACACAAAATGCTGTAGTACGTTTACAGGCAGCAGTTTTGGTTTTTTTGTACTCGTTGGCTATGCAACATAAAAAAAAAACAGAAAAAATGTGTTTTTCATCGAATTAAGGGTCTGTGCGTTTATATATACATTTTTTAGGTGTGAAGCATTTAAATAGACCTTGATTATAGACTAACGACCAAGGCACTGCGTCATTACAGGGATACCTTTGTGAAAGTGCAAGGAACTGCAGCCGAGTAGTGAGACAGTGGCCGTGAACTGGATTTTTTTATTAAAAGCTTGAATCAAATCTGAATCACAGTTACTCAGGCAATTTGAGATTGTGCCAAAAAACTTAGTTACAAGCAAGAGCACGTTATTATTGCTATATCAGCAGTGTATTCAACACGTGGCAGCATTCGAGCCATTGCAGTGGCAATGTGCCTTGGTGTGGTCTACAAACTTACAGATTGATAGAACAAGATATGTGCAAGTGACGAGTTGTGCAACACAAATTTTGTGACTTGTGAAGTTTCAATTGTCTGTCTGTGCATTTTTTTTTTTGTACCGTATCTGAAATATGCAAGAACTCAAAGACCTTCATGGAATGCCAAGTGCAAAGTGACCCAGCTTCTGATTGCCGGTGATGCTTATAGTGACCGTCTTTTTCTAACCACATCGTCATTGCAGCAGTGTATTTCATTTTTTCACTATAGCTATTTCAACATTGCGTAGACTGAGGCAAATGAAAAACCTTTGTTGCTTGTACTGATGATGATGGTGTCTTGCAGTCTTCCGATTCCTGGTACAGCATTGTAACGAGGAGGGTTTGCCAAGAATTAAACGACCTATGTCACTTTGGCTCACAAATCTAGGGTCTGGAAGGCTGCATCTCGAAACAAAGCCTCTCTCTGCTTTCCGTATGACGTCTGCCACATTTACGATGCAGTCTGTCAATGCAATGTCTTTTCGAATGGTGCTCTGTCAAAAAGCCTTTGTACTGTGTGGCGTGAGTGATATCATACGTCAGTAAAAGGTCTGAAAGCTCTGGTACAATGTGCCTTTTTTTTTTCGTGGTGATGTGCACGAGTCATGGATCTTGAAGTACATCGCGACCTTTTGTCATATAAGGTCTTGACCCAAAATTAATTAGTCTTCTACAAATAGGGTAGTTTAAAATGACACAGTGTGTGGAGCGAAAAAAGAAATTGAAACTAATATTTATACAATTACAAAAATTGCGCCAATTATTCCTATCCAACTGCACGAAAAGAAAACAGCTTAGCAGCATTATAGCTATCTAATGAACTAAGAATTTCGCTCTTTCACCAGTAATGCCTAAAGGTACAGAGCCTCAAAACCAAAATATTGTAATTTCAGAAGGTTGCTTTACAGCTCGAAACCTCAAAACCTGTTAGTTTTCAGTAATCCTGGTTAATTGCACAGGCTATTGTCTAAGCAAGAAGCATGAAAATTTAAGAGGAAAAAAAAAGACACAGTTTCACCACAAGGGCGAAGCAATGAACGCTGAGAACGGCAAGCAGATTGAACGTGCAGTGCGCTGCTCACACACAAAAACAACACACACAAGATGAGAGCGAACTAACAACGTTTACCACTCGACACGTGACGCACTGTTTAAGCAAAAACGACGCACGAAACGTAATCGCAGGTACAGATGAGTGCAAACTAACAAGTGTCCCTGTTGTGATACCTCGCTGTGTATGAAAAGCACACTCTTTTCACAAACAAGACCTATGCATAGACCGAAGTGACGTTTGTGAGCCTGGAAACTAACACAATCGTTCCAGTGAAAGCCGAAGGCACACGATTCTCCCAACCGAAGGATAAGCGCGTGCGCACATGCATCCCCCTTCCCCCCCCCCCGTTTCTGCAGTGAAAAGTATGCGTGAGAGATAAGCGCGTGTCGGTGTATTGCAACGAGCTGGGTGCTGAGTGAGGGGCGACTTTTTTTTTTCTTGAGTGTTCATACATATATAAACGTATACATATACGGCACGAATGACGGCGGCGGCAAAGACAAAAAACCAGCCGAGACTATCCATATAATTTATATCGCAATAATATAGAATTCTTCAAAAGCTAAGAACTTCTGTGCATCGAAACACGCCTGAAAGTTGGGTTTTGAGAAAAACAAGTGTTAAGTATTCTGAACATCATTTTTGGTTTGATGGCAGTCATGTAAGAATTTTCAACAGAACCACACTGACAGAGATGTAACTTTTTCTGCACCACTATTCTGCTGCACTACAATGTGAAAATTATTCACTGCATGCCGTGAAAAAAAAAAATACAGTACACAGAAGCTAATACAAAAAATGTGCTTCTATTTCAACACTCTTCGGGATATTGCTCGCACTTGCAATCAGAGTTGGACAACCATCACCCAAATGATACTGGCGTACAGCTTGGGCTTGCTCCTGCATTTGAATATTCTTGACAGATGACCATATATCGAACAGTGAAGCGAGCAGCCACCTCTCCTCACTTCAGTTATCCGTTACAAGGGAGCAACGCTTCTGGGCAATGAAATGGTGCGACCAATTTCGAGGGATAAAGAAAATGCTATCAGGATTGCAAGAAAGATGCAAGCACAATGTGCAACAAGCAGTCCCTCAGTTTTGAGAACCTCTTGAATACCTCTCCGATTTACTGGCAAATGATTTAAACTCCAACCAAAAGTATGTGAAGGTCCCCGACGTTTCAGAATCGACTTGGTTCCTTCCTCAGAGACGACTGGGAATACGCAGCAGCGACGTCTTCTAAGCAATCGTGGGGCGGTTAATGACCCCCCGCTCTCTGTCTCTCCTGTTTTGCTGTGGAGCGCAGTCTGTGTGTATTGTATACACTGGGGGAAGGATTCCGAGAGAGCGGTTGTTGATTTGGGTCATTCGCCGTATAAGCCATGACTCGAGTGAATGTGCACTTTGAAACATCGTATGCAAGCAGCATGGTTATATGCGATCGAGGCATTGGCTTGGCGGCTGCAGCCAACATGCCAAGCCAAGTTGTTGGCCAAGATGCGCAGATGCAGTCATACTTGCCATGTAGAGATTCTCTCTGTGTCTGTTTCACACTTGAGGATACACTCTGATTGCACTGCGATGCCCTGAAGGTTTTACAAAAAACCAGCTGCCTGTACAGCTCTGTAGATGTACAGGCACTAGCCTGCACATTGACTAAGCTGAGGATGAACCAGTATTGTACGTAGTAATACACACTGTCTTAAATCTTACATTTTTGGTTTTATTACAAGTTGTAAAATACTAGTTAGAAAAAAGTGACCAAATACTTACGTCTATTTCATTATACACAACAATCGGAGACGTCCTCGCTCATTTATAACGACACAACTAGAGATGGTCAACACAAAGCCATCACCTACTACTGTAACAGAAAGTTGAGAATCCTAATAAGACTGTTAAATAATAATTACAGTGCCGAATGGTGTCAAGCAGGTTCACTGGCTAGCAGAGATTTAAAACCTGCAGGAAGACTCTCCTCTAGGGCACATGCTCGCACAAGAACGTTCCACCACTGCCGCCTGTCCGTGAGTGCGGCGAGCTTCACGATCTCCTTTGGTGACACCCCAATCACACGCACATCCCAATGCTTGGAGCTGGTACACCTTAACTGCCATAATGCCGCGGAGGTGACCCTCCTCACTGTCTCGCACTAACACGCTGCGGTCCAGGAGCTCTATGCTGACAAAACGAGCCTCGCGATTTCCGGCAGCCATCCTCTGCTGCTTCAGATCTTCCACGTCCAGCACGGGGCTTGCGCGCAACGAGCGTGGACACACGGCAAAAGTCACGCCAGCGATGCGGATGTGCGGCAGGACACAGCCGGCTCGCAGTCGACGTTCTCCGAACACGGCTACTAGTTCCCCAAAGCCGTCGCGCCTTGGGAGCTGCTCTCTGCTGCTGGTCAGCTTCACAGTCAGTGGAGCACCTCTCGCCAATTGTGCAGATGCGGCAACGAATACTAGACGCAGAACCGCCTTCTTCTTTCCATCGAGAAAAACCGCCCGCTCTGCACTCGGCGAAGTTGCCTTGTCAATGAGGTCCCATGGGTAGCAGTCGAGGCAAATGAGTGACTGCAAGGCATCTAGGATGTGGTAGAGATCTCTGTTTGACGTAAAGTTTTGCTCGATAAACTGGACTGCCACTTCCAGGCTCTCTTTCCCGGCACTGTGGTTTACAGCTGCAAATGCCCACAGCACCTTGGCCACATCTTTCAACCTTGGACGTAAAGAAGGGTGCAGCCTAGACGAACTGTGTTTGCTCGGGACGCATTCGCGAAGCAGGGAAACCACTCTGTCCTCGAGGTGCTCGAATGTGCCTCTGTCATACGCAGCAACGCTGGCGAAGGCAGCCAGCATGTGGGCACATTCCGTGACCACCAGTTCTCGGCTGTGAATGGCAACATAGCTCGCCAGGTTTTGAAGAACCTCGGGGCTGTAGTGCTCGCAGAGTCGCAAGAACTTCAACGCCGCCACAATGTCGAACCTGTCCTCGTGTGATGACAAGGCACAAGCTGTATGCTGAGCGACGAAGCGAAGAAAGGCATCGTTGGAAACCCTAGTTTTCAACTTGAACAGGCTGCTGCACAAAACAGCGAGTTCTTTGAAATCCTCTTCCAGTTGGAACTCTGACAGTCGCTCTTTAACGGCACTTGCAAAGTGAGGCGGGACGCTGCATTTCTTGAGTGCCAAGAGGTACAGCAAGTGAACCAGATGCGGCCAGGGCAGCTGCTTTACATCGACCGCGTGTGGCAGTTGCCGCACATAACTGCTTCCGCAATGAGGAGAACCAGCGGCCCATGCATCCATGACACGAATTGCAAGTTCAGGTGCTAGTCTGCCTACTCTACGGCAGCACTCCCTTTCTAAGGCATGAACATGCCCTCCTCTTGCCGGCGAAGAGCCGCAAGACAGCACAGCACCAACTAACTGGTCATCAGCGAGAGCAGAGAGGGCGGACATCTCTGGTGGCACAAACTCTAGCTTGGTACCAGATGCCACAGTTCGGTGATAGGCATTCGCTTTCCCTAAAGAACCCGAAGTAGTGGTCTCTCACATAGCCAGTGGCAGCAGCGGCGGGTAATGCCAACCACCAGGGGGCGCAGTTGTAGCACGCAGTGCAGCACTAGACTCGTCATGGTGCTGACACTATTTCATGTCGAAATGGCACATACTCTTGTACTTCACCAGCAGTTCGCGCTTCCGCACCAGCTGGCGCCGTAGCGCATCAACCCGACGCAACTGCTCCTCTCGCGTGAGCTCGATGCCTGGAAGCTTGTTGATCATGTCGCGACACAGCTGTAGCTTGCCCCGCAGCTCCTGGATCTTGGCAGCGCTGTCGTAACTGTCCCTCTTCTGGGTCGGGTCATGAGAGTCCTTCTCGATACTGCAATGGCAAGGGACACAGGAACAGAACGCTTGCCACTGTTACTCACAATAATGCCGAAAAAGAAATTTGGGGCCACCGTCTATGCAAATTCTTAAGAAGCTCTGCGCCACCAAGTGAGTGATGATATATGTGAAGCTTGTGTTGGCTACCATTGAATGAGGCTTTGGGCTAAAAATTAGATACGGCTGTACATATAAAGGCTTCTTTAAAATGGAAACTCTCAGAGTTGGATCTCGTTCAAATTACAGGGTGTCTACCAATTACATTTTTCCAAATTCCCTGACTTTTCCAGGTTTTCCATGACCATTTCAAGCAAATTCCATGACCGGTACGTCTGCTTGGAAAAAACTGCGCACTGGAAAACAAACTCCTGAGCGGTAAAAAGAAATTATGAGGCGCTCATATAAAATGGAAACCATGCTACTTTATTGCATTCCCTTGTCTGAAAGCATTTTTTACAATAAATAAAATATTCAAAGACACAATAATTGTCCCTCGACAAACAGAAAAGCTTGTTTACTTGCATCGGCAATGCCTTCACTGTTTCAAGGATTCAATCTCTTGCTGCAGCATGGAGACCTGAAGCTGTGCGTCTTCCATCAGTTTTTGCTTCTTTGATTCAAGCTCTTTCACAAGAGCCGCAGTCCTCTTCTTTTTCCTTTCAGCATCCAATTCGTCCAACCGTTCCTTCTTTTTCCTCTCCCGGTCTTCCTTCCATTTGATGTTGGAACTTCGAACCATGTCTATCATCTTGTCTGTTACGTCAACTTCTGCAACACCACCTGCTGCAGACACCTCATCGTACACTAACCTTTGTGCTACAAGTGACTCCTCCTTCATATTTTCCACAAGACATTCCTTGTTCACTGAAAATCCCCGCTCCACGGAAGAATTTCCATGTGAAAGGCACAGCACAATCTTCACAAACAGCAGTAGCTCTTCATGAGAACTTGCACAGAGTTCCACCCACAGCTTCTCCAAGCGCTCTCTTGCACGATCAAATTTTCGCAAACGCACTTGTGCAGTGCTGTTCGAGCACACTTGTACATATGATCTACTTGCTCTCTCTCCTTGTAGGCCTGTAAGGCGCTCATGGTCTATAAGTACTTTAAGTGCAATGTTTAGCTGCTTCTGGCCAGCTTCCACAGAAGCGGCACAAACTGCTGGGTTTCAGCAACTGGCCCCCCTTGTCAGCTTGTATTTCAGAGGTGATCTTTCGATTATCTTTGCTGAACAGGCCTTAATAAATAAGATGCATTCTTTTTTGACACTTACCACCGCAGTGTGAGATGGTTTAGTGATCTTTCGCAACTCACTTTTGGCGGCAAGGCCTATGTCAAAGGCAGCTATACCAATGATGTTGTTTGGGTTCTCCAGATCAATTTTTATCAGTTTTGAAAATGTGCCTGCAGCATCCAGCTTTTCCTTTAGCACGATTCGTCCCAGCAGTGACCGCAACAGGCTGTCCAGTGCTGTTGCAAGAAAAGGTAGCATCGGCTTTTCTGTCTGAAACTCAGCCAAAAATGGCTCCAATTCTTCTGAAACTGAAAGCATAAAGGCCAGCTTTACTGGCAGCATCTCGTCTTTCACAGCCGTCTCGACATGAGCATAGCTGCCACACGCTGGAAGTTTCTTTTCTTTCTTGACATGCTCAACATATTTGACCACATTTGGGAGGACTTGCAGTGCCCTAGCAAGAGCCTTGCCATTTTCCAGCCAGCGCACTGACTTTAGCGGAAACAGTATGCTCCCTGTGAAATTGACATAGTCGGCTCGGCGTGCAGGGACGTTTTTGAACAAATTGTACAAGCTTCTAAGAAACACTACTGTGTTCCACTTTGTCACATTGTGGCCTGTTTTAAATGCACCACTCACAACGTGCAGTCCGCAGCTTCCAATGTCCACAATATTCTGATTTCCATCAGACGCAGAAAACTCTTGCTTCAACGACTTCAACAACTTCAAATTGACGTTTAGACCATCCATCGAAAGTTGAAGTATTTTTGCCGGCTCAATGTTCTCAGTGGCTTTTTTGAAAGCGGCAGCTAAATCTTCTGCGCGAGTGTGTCCTAAAAAACAGGACGTCAGGTAGCGGGTTTTGACAACGTCGTCAGCTGGGTCCCAAAACGTGATCAAAACGTCCATTTGCTCTTTCTGAGCAATTTTGTACAGGGACTCGTCAAAAGCCACGACCACGTGTGGGACACTATGCAGCTTTGATAGCAGCCTGTTTCGGAAGTACGGGGCTATACCGTAACAAATTGTATAGCCAACTTTGTCCTTACCAAGTTGCAACTTCTTCGCGACGTCGTACGTGGGGAACATGATGGGAAAAAGCGCCGCTGACGCTGCTGCTGAACGAAACGATCCATGCGTCGCTATAGTGTTCAGACACCAAACAACTTCTGCTTTCGTGACACATTTTTTGACCAGAAACCCATTTAAGGATGCCTTCCCGTCAGGCGCGACGGCCACCGGTTTAGCAGGCACGCTTTCAGCACTCGTGCTTGGCACAGTCGATACACATTCACTCGTAATCGTAGCAGTCATGGAACACGGCAAGTTGGGTCCAGCACCGAAAAACGCGCGGATGTTTGTCTGGGAAGCACTTTGCACAATGCTCACAGCAGTTAGGTGTTTCTTGCTCACAGCGTGACTGGAGACAGCAGCGATGCCCATATTGCTAAGCGAGAAAGTGTTCTGGCATGCTGCACAGTGAACCTTACTTGTATCGTTCGGCACTGCTCTAATCCATGAGGCGTGCTCGGATATTTCCGCGTTCACCCAATCAGGGTTAAACGAACACTTCTTCGCAAGAGGCATAGCAACTCACTGCATGCTCACGGCATCACAAGAAGAATGGCAATATGGCTGCAGCCCAGGCATCTTGATATGTGGATTGCATTGGATCCGATCTGGATTACCATATTTGCTCTACTACTGTTTTTGTATCCCAGTCCAATTTGCGCACCTGTAAACTACACATTTCAGTAAAAAAATAATTACGACTCGCATATTCTGTGCACCTTGCCCTCTGCTGATGGCACTTCCAGCCTAACCAGAAAACCCTCAAGCCGAGCCGAGATCGCGGCCAAGACAAACATGCACAATTTTATGCGCGTGAGTAACGTTGTACTCGGAAAGTAGAAGCGCCAGCTATGCACTGCTTTTTTTTTAACTATGCTTCTGCTTAGCTGTTCTGTGTGGTTTAAAGAGCGATTTTTAAAGCTTTGATTAATGCTAATGAATATTTTCGTGACGATCTGAAAGACTGCAGTTAGTTTCCATGACCTGGCCGGATTTTTCAGAAATTCCCTGACTTTTCCCTGACTTTTCCAGGCGTGTTCAAATTCCCTGACTTTTCCAGGTTTTCCAGGTTTTCCAGGTTGGTAGACACCCTGAATTATATTCAAAAAATAAAGTTCACTCACCTGCACTACATAGTAAAATCGCGAAAGAATGACAAATGACAAACTGCCACGGAGCGAACCCTGATCTTGTCGCCTGTCTTCCAAGTTAAATGGCTGCTTGATAATTTTCATGTTTCATGAAAGCGTACATCGAAGCAGAAGTTCTTAATGTAAAATAATGCCTGTTTCTGCATAATGCTAGGAAAGAACTATCTTACCATCTGCTACAAGAGTATAAAACTAACTTGCAAAGAATGCATTGAGGCCAGACATGTAGACTTTTTGAGGAATCCGAATCTGCAAACAGGAATCCAACAACTTAAGCATTCCCATGCGTAGAACCTTCGAGGAAAAAAAATAGGACGTAGCTCGCCTAGTGTCCACAAGCCAACGTCCTCTGAAGTCACTTGCTCCTTGCATTCATGCTCATTTCCCGTGATGCTCCTGTTTCATTTCCTTTTTTTGGGTGGACTCGTGAAGAAAAACGAAAACTGACTAGTATGTAAACATTCTACAGAAGTCTGTCTGGTTGGGTATTGAAACTGGGAGATGATTTAGACCCCAACCAAAAGTTTTGAAGAAACCCAAAGTTTCGAAACCGACTTGGTTCCTTCCTCAGGAGTGACTACACATGGACTGCGCTCCATGGCAAAACGAGAGAGAGAGAAGGGGGTCATTATCCGCCCCGCGAGAGCTTTGAAGACGCCACGGCTACGTAGCCCCTTAGTCACCCATGAGGTTAAGTTGGTTTCGAAATGTTGGGTTTCTTCAAAAATTTTTGGTTGGAGTCTAAATAATCTCTTAAAACTGACTAGTGCATGTGCCTAGTGTCTGTCCACAAGCCAACCTCCTCATTCGCCGCTCCTCTTCTTCTTGTTCTCCATGTGCTGGGCTCATTTCTCCATAGAGTTCCTTGATTGTAATTAGGGGGGACTCAGGCAATCCAGTCGTTTTCCCACGATGAAAATGATGGGTAGTACACGAATCTGCTTAGTCTGCATGCTTCTGGGCTTCGAATGCACCTGTGACTTTGTTATTCACTGAGTTTTGATTTTGTTTCAAACAAAGGAACGGATCATTGGAAACTTCACAAGCTGATTTGAATTGGTGAGCCTAGGAAGATTAAGGTGGTGAAGTTCAACTGCTGAACTTTTGCTTAACTGCCTCTTGCAGCAACGCGCATTCAGGCCACACGGAGCCGAAGGAACGATGATTAGACAAATGCGAGTACTACCCAACATTTTCATGCTGGCTGAAGCGCCGTGCATTGCAGCTCCCACAGACACTAGCGCCAGAGTTCCCTCTAGTGTACGTATACGAAACTCTACGCATTTCCCAGCATGCCCCTGTTTCTTTTTATGGCTGGGCTTCAAAGTTTTCACGTGACACGCCCTCCTGCTTTTTTATTCTCCCCTCTATGCATAGAACAGCGTCGCAGCACCAACTTTCCCTATAGGTGACCGTATGAAACTATGAAGCCATCAGCACTTTTCTGTGACGTCACTAAGAGGGCCTCTGGCGGCCGGTCCTGGCCCTTCGGTGGAGTAACATTTCTCGGGGTTGTTAAAAAAAACAAAAGTAAAGCAAGGTGTGTAGATGACCGGAGACGGCATATTGTGCGCACTAAACCTTTATAATGTATCTACGCTCTTACGAAAACCAGGAAATTGCGTTCCATTTGTATACTTTCAACACGAATGAGAAAAATTTTCTTCCACGCTACACAGAATGCTTTCACACCACACAGAGGAGGAACTGCCAGCGGATTAAATTTCCGATGGTAAACTGATAAGACTTTTTTACTTACGACAGGTCCTAGTTAGTAAACCAAGACGCGAACTTCGACGCGGCTCTTATGCATACTATCACGTTTTTGTGTGCATGGAGAAAGAAGCTGCAAAGAAAAGTCACATTCCAAAAAAAAAAAAAACGACACCCACGCGTCTGCTATCATGTGGAGAGCCGATTTCGGCGAACCGTCAATCTAGAGAAGGGACAATGTTCGATGTCCAGCGTTCCAGTGGTACTTCCAAAGTCTCGGAAGCACCGTCAATGTATTACGGAACAATGCAACGTCGCGTCAAATAAGAGAGGCAGCGAATAAATGAATAACAGAGTGCCGGCGCCACACTTTGTGACACCAAATGAAAGCAAGTTCGGCGGACTCCCATACACGTTGCATTGGTTGTGCGCGAATTTGCTGTAACTCAAGCCGCACAAGACATTGCTGCGGACATTGCTCTTATAAGCTTTGTTGCCGACAAAAAAGGAGTGCGCGGAAATCTCACCTTCTGATAACATCGTAAATAAGGTGCAAGATCTCGCTGCTCACTTCTTCAATCGTTGCCATTGTCGTTTACATTAGCACATTTTCAGCGTGATGTCGATGATGATCAGCAGGCGTATCACGTCAGTCTTCAACAACACAATCAGCTACTAAAACTGGTCACAGGGGCCACGTTTTTAGCCATTGAGCATGCATTGAGACGAGAAAATTGCACAAAAACAATGCGTTACGTAAAATTTGCGGTAACTGCGCTAAAACAACTATTGAGACAGTTTGCAGTCGTTACGTAGCCACCGGCAGCTACAAACAGTCAAATCCATAGTAGTTACAAATTTGCAAAATGGCAGCTTTGCGTCGGCTCGCGTGTTCCGCAGCAATGCGGCCGACGTTTCTGACATGGTGCAGGTCGTACAAGAGCGACATAAGCCTCGACAAACTCTACCCATCAAGCGGAGAAAACGCGACGCAGTCGCCGCCTCTCGAAGGAGGCGTGAACATGAAAGACGTTCAGATCTACGACCACGACCCGACGAACCCGTACCGGGTGGAGATTCGCGTGCACTTGGACTCGACGCAGGTGGATTTCGCAGGAGGCCAAGCAAAGACTGCGACAAGAGTGCAAGCCGTTCATCGACAGTCACGGCAACCTAGTGCTCCACTCGGACAAGACTCGCAAGAAGTCGGTCAACGTGGCCGACTGCTTGGACATGTTGCGATGCATGCTGCGCGAAGTGTCGCGACCTCCGCCCGAAAACATTCCGGAGACGAGGTTAACGTTGCGCGCCAAGCACGAAAGACTGGCGGCGGCTCGTTTGCGAATTCCCAGGGTCCCCGCGGCGGCGTCGAACAGCGGCGTATCTTCGTGAACTACTGTTTAATAAAAGTTGCCTTGTAGATAGAACATCTGCCTTTCCCACTGCCTTATTCTTTTGACTTGTAACACGAAACACGACCAATATGAGATACCCGAAACTACGTCTCTTTCGTCACTGTTTGAGTACCACGAAATACATTCTCTTTCTGTTTGCTTGCCATGTAGATGCTTATTATCAAACTACCAAAGTTTAAATAAATATCGGATCCTTTCTCTAGACAAGGCACCGCGACCATACGTAGACGTCAAAACAAAAACCGAACTTTTATTTTGAAGGTAGCGCGTTCGTCCTCGGCGTGCTTGTCTGCTTGCTACAAGCGCTCTGTGATCTGCGGTGTTGGCTTGTAAGCACTAATCAGTATTGAGAAACGGGTCATCATAAGCTCGCCGCAGTAGCAAAGGTAGCTCGAGCGAGGTACAGAACAGGCTCTGTCTGTCATTGTCATTCTCCGTTTGCCAGCGAGAGCCATCGCAATGTCCGACGACTCTGAAAAGTATGTCACTACCGCCTATGTTGCGGTTGCTCTGATTTAACAACGCCCGTTTCGTTGCGATCGCAGGCCTCCGGAGCCGACAGGCAAGGGCCGATCGGGAGCTCTCATCGTCAGTTCTCGACAGGCGAGTGTTCGCTTGTAACGTCGGCTGCTTCGACTTGTTGATGTTGTGTTGCCGTAGATGTTGACTTGTAGATGTTGTGTTGCCGTAGATGTTGACTTGTAGATGTTGTGTTTCAGCGTAACCTGATCACACTGCACTGCCGTTCGTGCTCTTGCAGAAGGGAAACCCGCTGCTCAAAAGCGTCCGCAGCGTACCGTGGGAGTTTGGAGACATCGAACCCGACTACGTTCTGGGCCAGACGACGTGCGCGTTGTACCTCAGGTTAGCGAGCTTGAAATTGCGGGCGAGTTTGGTGCGTGCTTCCCATGCCGTACTCTGTGCTGTTCGCCTCGGTATTCTCAAACCAAGTGGCCCGATTTCGCGTACTCCCGTCTTGTGTATTACGTATACCTCTTGCATACGTAGGTTCCCTAACCTCCCACCGACTTCAGTCTTTCAACTATTACCGAAAATGTGTGCAGCTTACGCTACCACCAGCTGTTCCCCGGTTACATCCACAGCCGGCTGCGCTCCTTGGGTCGTGCCTTCGAGCTGCGCCTGCTCCTGGTACAAGTGGACGTGGTCAGTATGCCAGCCATAAGAATCACATGCGTGGTTGCTAACATGGCAGCACTGGTTGACGTCCATCTCAAGATGATAGTTATAGCGCGAGAACTGGTTGATGTCCATCTCAAGATGATAGTGATAGCGCGAGAACAAAACGGCGACACAGAGATAAGAAGGACACGTGTCGTTTTGTTCTCGCGCTATAACTATCGTCATGCCATACCAACTAGGCCAAGCTGCCACACTTCTAAGTCCATCTCAAACTTTGAAAATCCAGGATTGAGAACCAGAGTGATTGCAACTGGTACCAACCGATTTAATGCTGTATTCAACTGGTGCTCATTGAAACCAAACTGCCTCATATCACAAGCCCACAGAGGATGTAATGGTCCTACTAGGAAGATAAAAAGGAAACCAACCAGTTCAATGGTTGGAAATGATCCAGGCTAAGGTATTACCAGGTGCAGATTATGGCTTTGCACGTGACCCGTCCCAGTTTTGTGCTCAAAGGTTTGCTGTGGCATTCTCCGAATACGTTTGAATGGTTTACAATAAAATGAGCTTGCTTTACTATGACGTAAATGAAAGCAGTCATGAAGTACTATCGACGATCAGTCTGTTCATAGTCGGGGCAACTTTAAAAGCTGGGACAGTTCCACCTCAAAGGTGGATGTGCACGTGCTTACACCATTGGGTGCGCGCTCTTGAACTTATGAGCCGGCCAGTGATCCTGCCGAGAACATAAATGAAACTGTTTCTTTAGTCATAGAGGTAATTGTATGCTGCACTTCGATGTCAGTGGTGGATCCTCTCACGCCTTCTTAAGCTGGTGTGAATCAAAAGCTTTATGCCAAAGATGTCAAAAGAAAACCTTATGCACCAGATTTGTTTGAATACTACAGCATTTCCTGTTATCTTACGCACTGCAGTACTTTTTGCGAAACTCGTGAGTGGTGGGTGATCACTGGAGTGCTAAATGGAATCACAACTTATCACAATGTTCCTTACTGTCATTGCATGCTATGCATCAGCTTGATGACTGCAGCACCCACTGGGAGTGACAAAAATGCCATTTTCCATGTACGCCGAGTACATGTACGGCACATCAGTCACTGAGAATTGTGCACATAGTCGAACTATGTTCCTAATGTTGTTTGATGCTGCTCACCACTTCCAGTGAGCCCTCTCAATGTTTTGATTACTGTGCAGGCCGATCCACATCCCAGTCTTCGTGAACTTTCTCAGGTGTCCCTGCTGGCCGACTGCACCATGTTGCTGGCATGGAGGTAGGCTGGGAGGAAACGGTTGTCTAGTACTCTAGTTTTGAAAAATCTGTCTTGGAGGTTCTATTTCCCTAGGGTCAGTCAAAGCCTATCGTCATCACTTTCCATTTTTCTCATGAGAACTCGAATCACCGATTCACAAAGCTTGCCAGCATGTGGGATGCCCTTCTTGTGTTCCTCTTGGCACAATTTCTTTGAGAAGCGTTTTCTATTTCAACTGTGAAATGCGTGAACAAATGAGCGAGGCTATAGTGCTTAATATATTGGTAAAAAGGAATGGTTGGACTTGTGCACTGGCGAAAAACTCGAACAACATTTAAATGGCTCCTAAACAATCTCGAATATTTTTCAACATTTCAAGTAAACGCGTGCATCATGTACATAGTGCTATCACGATCAAGAATGCCACACGTGACAGTGCTACAATTCGCGGGTGCGTCACACATTTAAAGAAACAATCCCTCCTCCCCTTTGGATCCCTCCTGCCTCCATAGTGACGTGAGTGACGTCACGAAGTTGAATCTGTGATGCAGGCCTCAAGTCATGCTGCGATTGGTCGAACAAGAACCTGACTTTTGGTTAGTCTGCAAGTAGCTGCCCGCACTTCTTGTTCGTTGTACTGCGGTGGCGGCGGCTGCTTCTCATCTTGCACAGAGGTGCTCTGGCACCGCGTGTTACCGTACGGATCCATCATGTTGGTGATCCTTTGAAGGCATGTGCGCAGGACAGGGTCCATACCGGCACGATTCGTAGCAGCGTGGGCCGGCACTGGCAACAGCGGTTGACAAGCACGGAGTTGACAGCAGTCGCGGCAACTGGAGGTGCGCGGTGTTTAGAACAGTGGGTCAGTGATGATGTATGCCATGCGATATTAGGAAGGCAAAGTGGCTCTGCGAAAGGAGACCAGCGCAGGGTAGCGAAGAAAAGAGTTACTGATCTCTACACTTCGATAATCAAACCCGCGAAACTCCACTATTACGGCGCCTTTTCAAAAAATTCTTATGACAGTGTGTTCGTCGTTTACTCATGCACACTTTCCGCACCACAACTACATTTTGGCCTCTGGGTGTCTTAGTGGCATTAACTGCCCTTTGTCAGGGTTGGAAAAGAAAAGTCTAGCCCCCACACAGGTGCCAAATAAAATAAATGAAACGACTTCAGCTATTTCATTTATCACATCACTGGTAAATGAAATGACTTCACCTATTTATTTGTCACATCAGTGATAAATTGAATGACTTCAGCCATTCATTTATCACATTAGTGGTAAGTGAAATGATTTTAGCTATTTAATTTATCACTGATGTGATAAATAGAACAGCTGACCAGGCATAATTGAACCGGCTAAATCGGTGTTCCTCTGTCTAGTGCTGAAGAAGCCGGACGCCATCTTGAGACGTACAAGGCTCTGGAGGCCAAGCCTGCCGACGCCCTTATGGAGAGGCAAGAAGGAGACACATTATCAAAAGTATGCATTCTGTTAACAGGTGGCTGCAGCTAAATGTTTTCTTAGTGTATGGGAGTTTATACTAGTGTGTGTTTTTGTATGTGTGCATGTATTACACATGCAAAATTGAAAAAATTAAGGAGTGGATGGGAGTGGGGGAGGGTTTAATCTCCCAACTGTTTAAAATGTAATGGACGCCGGCTGCCAGTTTAATTCTTTCGATAATCACATAACTGGAGGACCAACCATTGCAGAGCTTTTGGCATTAACCTTGTTTTCAATGCACTGCCAGCACCTGCCCCCACCAACACATCGTGGAAAAAAAAAAGGAAGAGTCCTTGTTGTGCATTCTCTGTGCTATCAAATTATTGAATTTAATGAAGAGTTTCATGACAGCTTATGCATCGAGGCCGTGTACGATGGGATATTCGGGTCACTGGGACATTGAAATTTTCGTTGTTGCAAAATTCAGATGTGCCATCATTTTAGTTAGATTACTGTGAACACCAAAGATGCATTTGTGTCTCATTGCCCTTCTCATTATAAGTTGCAGTAATTGCATCGTGCTCTCTATTCAATTGCTAAAGTCTAATACCTATTACATGTCTTCTAACAGTTCCTCAGCGACTTGTGGTGTTTACCTTGTATAAGAAATCTACGTAACGTTTCGTTTTCCCCCTCATGAAACGAATATTGCTCAATGACAGCAGGTAGTGCTTGGTTCGTCTTATGCACAGCCCACATATTCCGTGGCAAGGTGTTGCACCCAGTCTTAGAGAGGGTGCATAGGCGCAGGATTTGTTTGTCTTATTCGTGCATGCTTGCCCGAGATCCTCTACGCTTGCATTTACAGTGGTCATAGATCAAAATGCGATATCTTAGAGCGCAGTAATGCACACACTTTCATCCTCAGTTGATGTCGATGGGTGCATCAAAATGAACGTTACCCTCTTTAGTAAACATGGTGCAGTTTGGAGCAATCAAGCCTACTCTTCGTTATACTGAAGGTTTTTAAAAGTTTCCCAACCAACGAGCACTGTCCATGCCACTGATTAACGTGTTTGTTGCAGCTGACGGATGCGATCTCCTCGGTGCGGTCTTTAAATCGACCGGATGCAGTGGCCCTGCTCAGTTCTTTTGGGGTGAGTTGCTGTCTCAGCATGCCAGCCGTATGATCTCTCTGTTGTTTGTGTTCCCGAGTTTGCACCGTGCATGCGAATGTGTAGACTGTGTGGTTGGCCACGTCTTTTGTGATGTACAGCGGACTCTCATTAAATGAAACCTGAAGGGACGGGGAAAATGTGTTCCGTTTAACAGGACTTCCATTCACCGAGAGGTGAACTGGGCTGCAGTACGCAGAGATGAAACCAATCATATCAGAGGCAGTTGTTTCATTTAAGCAGGAGTTCCGTTTAACAGATTTCCGTTTACTGAAAGTCCACTGTAGTGTGCTCGTCCTGGAAAAGATATGAGTGAAAAATGAACAACACACAAAAAGAGAGAATGACTTTGTGTTGTCCATTTGCACTAAAATCTATTCCGGAATGAACCGACACCCCAAAAAGCATTTTGTTAAATGTGCTCGTTGATTAAAAGCACTAGCACACTTGTTTTTCTAGTTTTAATTCTTTGCCGAATTTTCATTCAAAACAGTACAGCCTTGTTAATTCTAACTCGTCTCCTTGTCTTGGTGAGCTTGCGTGTTATTTAGTGGCATGTAATGTTGTCCATCTGGACGTACCATACAATTCTGAGCAAGCGCCCCGCTCCTCTCTCTTCGGGAAATTTCAAATATGCGGCCCCTTCTCCCTTCCCACCATTTTCACTGTTTCATTCATAGTTTTTATTCGCTCGATGCGGGCAAATGAAAATAGTGAATGCATGCATGCTCAATAAACCATACCATTAGAAGCAAGGGTCTGTGTTCTTTATTCTTAGGGGGTCATTCTCCGCCATCTTGAATTTTTCTCCAGGGCCGTGCAAGCCCCCCCCCCCCCCCCATCTGATCTAGTAGAATTAGTCTTTGCCGTAGTGTGTGTGCGTGTGGGGGGGGGGGGGGAGGGGGCCTTGCTTGACATTCGACGGTACTCAAATGCACCATGACCGATTCAATTTGAAAGTATTGTTTTGGCTCAATGCCAGAATTTGCAGTGCCAAGACAGTACTTCTATATCTGTACTTCTAGACTGGTACCAACACACTGCTGCCTTTTCCATTCTCTCGCAGAGCCTTGAGCGCCTGGCCGCGGCCTCTGAGCAGGAGCTGATCTTGCAGCCAGGTTTGGGACCCCACAAGGTACTAACCAGTATATTGATTCGTTCACTACAGAAACATTGCGCGAGGTGGACTTTACAAGCACTGTGATTCACTGTGTGCACAGACTGTACGTGCACTACTATGCACTACTAGGGATAAAACAAGCACCTGTAGGGAAAAAACAATAGCTTCCATTATTTCTTGGTGATTGGAAGGATACTCTTATAAAAAAAGTTCGGTGATAACAATTGTCAAAAATGCCGCAGGCAGCGCCTCTGCTTGCTGAGCATTCCCCGGGTGGAAGTGATATAATGGCGTGCTAGCTTACTTTCAATTGCTCTTTTCATAGTGTCAGCATTGTGAAATTCAGTGATGATATTAATCGAGCGTCACACATGTGTTTACGTTAAGCTGCCCGTCTGAAAGCTAGCTTCTTTGTTTTTATTAATAAGTAAATACATTTAGCAGTGAATGCATCTTGACTTTCTATAGCTTTGCAATGCATTGCTAGAGCAGTTGTCACTTTGGTTTTTGGGCGAAACAGTGACTCCATTTGTTTCAGTAACAAACGGTATTTGTGAACAGTACATTTTATTGAAAAAATGACTTCGTGACCGTTGGCCGATGGCGCAATGTGACAAAAACTTTTGAGCCCTTATGCAAAACACTGGCAGTTTGTTTACGTGACGTATGGAAAGTGCAGGACTACGACTAGTTGCACATTGCAATGACACGCAAAGACCTTGCCTGTTGAAGCGACGACTTTGGTATACTCTCCTCTGGAATAATTATAATTAAGCAGTATTGCACGTCTCAGCTGCACCCAAGCAGTACCACAGCCTGCCTAGCCCGGCATGCACAATGTATAGAGAAAGTGAGTGTGCAGCGCAGTCCACTGTGAAAGGGAACAGGTCTGTGCAATGTGCCACTGATTGTGGCTGAGATACGACTTAATGCCTTCAAACAAACATCTTTGTCTTTATTTCCAGTTGACTAGACGAAACATAGCAAATTTCAATGAAACCTTAAAATAAGATTGGTGCACCTGACTAGAAATACCCTTGTCTTATTGGAAAAAAAATAAGAGCCAAAGGGAATTGTAAGCCTAAGAGGATGATCACTTACCCCTGTATTCACGAACGTTCCTCGACTCGACTTTCACCCTTCACTTGGCAGAGTTGAGCACTGCGCCGCTGCTCAGCCGAAAATGACGCTGCGCTACTCAAGAATAGCAGCAAATTATCACTGATATGCAGTGACTTGCCCTGCCTAGAGATGGCGCTCCCATCGGCTTTCTCGTGTGAAGGTGGAGCGTTGAGTGAAGGGGCGTTCTAGAATACGGGGGTTAGACAAGGAATGTTGCGAAAACCAATGTTTCAATTAGAGGAATAGCCTTAATCAGGGCTACTGTTATTCGTCATGTTTAGACGTCCTGCCACTTTACTACTGCTAAAAGTTCTCTTGTATCAAAGTTCAAGTGCACTACACTCATTACTTGTTGGGTGTTCCCTTTAACAACGGACTGTACTATACATTTGCAATAAAGTTTTAGCCAATTTCAGCCAATCCGCAAACAGCTAAGGCATGAGATCCTGTAGTAATTGCAGCAGCTGTAATGACCATCGGCTTTGTTCTCGCTGACTCATGGTCTCGTATCTTGTTTTCAGGCTCGCCGACTTCACGAAGTCCTGCACCAGCCCTTCATGCACTCCTAGGCCAGTTCCTCATAAGCCTGCAGTGAAAGGCCAGCTCAGCGCCGCAAACATTCGAGACCACCAAGAACAAACTCTAGAACTCACCTTGTGACACTGGGCGGCCAGGCTGGCAAAGGCGGGCCGCGCTGCCGGTGCAGGCGGTGCTTTGCCGAGGCCGGACTCCCACAGGATCTGCGCCAACTCGGCAGCGTGGCCCTGTGATGTGGCAGAGAGGACTCGTTGTCGTGGCTTTCACGGTCGCCAGCGAGTGTGGCCGCTAAGGCCTTTGATAGCAGCAGCAAAGACCATGCTTTCACATCTTTGGCAGTACCACTTGCCCCTTTCTACTAGAAGTAAATGTGGCCTTATGCTATGCAGGGCTGTGACATGACCGACCTGTGTTTTTCGTCTTGTTTTTTTTTTGTTCACATAAAAATTTCTTGCAAACTTGCTCTGCTGTGTCCCACAACATGACTGAAGGGTTGAAGGGACACTAAAGTCAAATAATTTACGTCAGAGGGAAAGCTCAATGTGTGAGAACATCTAAAACCATAATATATCAACAGCAGTGCTCTACTTGCTAAGAAATTAAGGTAAATGCACGAAAACGCATGTGCTACGTGTAGGACATTCGCAAGATGATCCCGATGACGTGAGAGGTACCGCCTACAATTGATCATTAATTATTGAAACAGCTGCACTAAATAAAGTACCTTCCATGCATCAAGAGACGCAATAAAATGCTGCTTGTTCGTTTGTGTTCATGGAAAAAAGAACCGTCGAACGTTACTATGGGGAATCGCGTGAGTGGTTCAAAAGTTCAAATTTCGCCTGGACTGGTCGTGCCATCTAGCCGGGCCCAGTTGAACCAAGTACGCCTGCCATCTCGGAGGCCATGGCAGGAAATTGTTCAATGGCCGTTGTTGCTGCTGTGGCTCCAGCTAATTTTGTTCTGCTGCTACTAGTGTGGACGGTTGCGCAGTAAAGCCGGGAACATTGTGCACGGCAACGTTGGGGCTCATGGAAGAAGGGAAGCTGAGGAGAAGCCCTCGCAATGCACGCTGCAGAGCGAGAAGTGTGGCGGAAGTCACGTGCTTTTGCTGGGTGTTGTGGGAACAATGTGGGCACGTCGGCGTCTCGTGCGCCAGCTAGAGGGAGGCGCCGGGCAGCAAGTATACAAAGACGAGCCGCCAAGCACGCCAGCGTCTCCCTCTCGCTGGCGGTTGCGCATGCGCAAACCGCCGTAGCGTGCCCACAAGTGCGAGGAGGAGCACTCATACTCTTCCCTACTTCCGGCTCCTCAAAATGTGACGTAACAGCCTCTTCTCAGTTTATTGTGACATGAGACGGTCTGCTTGAGGTGGGTAATTAGAAGTGCGCTAACCCGATGCAGACCACTAAAACGTGATTTCATTTCAACATAAGCACTTCCTTGGCACAAAAGTAACACTACAAGGTTTCTAGACTTCTATTTCAAACGTCGACTTAAGAGTTGCCTTAATGTCCCTTTAGGATCAGGGGATTGACAACCAACCATTCGTAGCACAAAGCCACAAGGACATTCATACAGATTTCCCAGAAAGAAAGGCTCTTACCTGCCGAAAAATTTGTCCCCGTTTGGGAATCGAATTTGGGACCAATGGTACCCTGGAGCAGTTTACCAATTGAGCTATCTAGTAAGCTAGCAATTGACAGCGCAAGGGCAAATAATCGACCACTTGACAATAATAATATGTGAGGTTTTACGTCCAAAAACCAAAACATGAATATAAGAGATGCTAATGAACAACTTGAAGCGCATGGACACTGAGCATTGCAAATAAGATCTGCAGAATCCCACAAGAAGGCAGAAAGGTTAAGAAAAGAAAATTGGCAACTACCCATATGTAACAAGGACACGTTTGTAAAATGGTCAGGCCAAGTGAGACGTGTGCACAATAACAGTAATAGTTGTTTTGGTTTCTGAGACAAAGAGTAATAAAATAGACTCCTGTTAAACTAAACCTGGAGGGACCAGGAAAATGTGTTTCATTTAACAGGACTTATGTTTACTGAGAGATAAACAAGGGTGCAGAATATAATTATGAAACCAATTATATTAAAGGCAGCTATTCCATTTAAGCAGCAATTTCATTGAAGAGAGTTATGTCTAATGAGAGTCTACTGTGAGTCTAGCTCCGCCGCGGTGGACTAGTGGCTAAGATACTCAGCTGCTGACCCGCAGGTCGCGGGATCGAATCCCGGCTGCGGCGGCTGCATTTTCGACGGAGGCGAAAATGATGTAGGCCTGTGTGCTCAGATTTGGGTGCACGTTAAAGAACCCCAGGTGGTCGAAATTTCTCGAGCCCTTCACTACGGCGTCTCTCATAATCATATGGTGGTTTTGGGACGTTAAACCCCACATATCAATCACTCAAATCAACCTACATCCCAGAACGAGAATACTACACTCAAATGTCGTTAGAACAAAGTCAGGTCTGACACAAAAATGCTTCGTTATACACAAAAGTCCATTATAAACGTTTATTCTTAACACTGTGTCTACAACAAAACAATTCACTTAGTTCGTTACAACCAATAATTCGTTATATACACGTTTGTTATACCAAGGTGCGATTTCGAGAGACTGCACAGTGGAGGGCTGTGGAAATTTCAATGCGGACACGATAAGTAATCACCGAAAAGATGAACACAACTGACAAGGCCTCCTTAGAGAGCACCTATACGCCTTTGGCCTAATAATTTTAAGCAGAAATGACAAAGATAAGAAAATCCGAAGCGTCGCGGCTGTCATCACCTCTTCCAAAGAAAAGGAAGAGCTAGACAAGAAAATTCCTCGCGTTTTGTTTTCTGCTCCCTCGCTGTCTCAGGTTTTCGTGCCCAAGCTTCCTGCTCCGCAACTCCCAGGGTGCTATTCTGGACACTGTCTAATTCCGCCATAATGTCAAATTTCGTAAAGCCGGAATTTTAAGCCAATCAGAGAGGTAGTAGCAACTCACTTGGCAGAATATAGTGGAATATGACGACATGGCGGAATTCAACAATGTCCAGAATAGCACCCCAACTCTGCCCTCTGCCTCGCTGACCTTGCCCTCCCGTGTTGCCCTCGCCTCTGCACTTGTAATTGTAAACCTGCAGCGCCTGCGTTTCAATAAAAAGAAAGAAAAAGAAGTCCTTTCATCCCCCTTCCCCCTGCACACCGTGGCGCGTCTTCCGAGAGGCAAGGCATTCGTTCGCTGTGTCGTCTGCTTGGGTACCATTCGGTGGTCGCGGCGGATTTCAGAACATGAGTTCTTAGTACTGAGGAGTTGTTAATATAATGTGTAACTAAATTAGTGCTCGTTATTCTGAAAAGTTTGGTATTCTGAAGTACGTAGCAGTAAAATAATTTTACATTGATACTATTAGCAGTCGGGGCAGGATTTTTTAAAAGTTCGTTAATCTGAAAAGTTCGTTAAAGTAGTGTTCTTTATACTGAGATTTTACTGTATACATTGGTTAAAAGAAAGAGAAAATGTTCTGGCCACTGCAACCATGTTTACTGTCATTCTGACTATAGGCTACAACAGAAAGAACACATTGGCAAGGGCATGTAGTGGGTTTGTGGCTGTTGGGTGGCTAGTTTCATCATTACTTGTGCGTGCCCAAGAAATTGGGCTGGAGAAAGACGAGGACAAACTCGCGTTCCTCGGTCCGCTGTTTTCCGCAATGTTATTACTTGTACTCAATTTATTACCGTGACAATATACAAACCTCGACATAACAAATCCGGTTACAACAGAATATCGTTTACTATGAAGTAAAGGAAAAATAGTCATGCAATGGATATAAATGTTAAAAATATGCCTTTATAACGAATCTTTAGATATAAGGCAGTTATTTTTGTGTAAGATACAAGCTTTTTTGTAATTAGGTTTGACTGCACAATTAAGCCCCTATATATAAAATACACTAATATGGCAGTTGAGTATAAGAGACACCAGCGTACTTGTATTAAAATAGCGGTTGGTAAGAAAATGCACGTGTGGCATTCTGCTTGAGAGACACCTCATACAAAACAAAAGAATAAAGGGGTTGAGCCGTACAATCACCACGAAAAAAATAACACGTTGTAGCTGAAGGGGCTTTAATGGTACACTGCACAACACCACGACTCGGGAGCAAATGCACAGATCGAGAGTGCACTGGCTCTTGTGCATTATGCAACCTGCAGGACGGATTGACTGCTGTTGTTAAGAGTTGAGGACATGTCTCGATTTATAATGTGTGATTTGTATAAGCAAGATTAGTGTGAAATGCAAGGCTATGAAGGATTTTGGAATAGAGCATGGTCTTCAGAGGTCTGATTACAACAGAGCTGTTTCGAATAGTATTCCAGTACTTATTGTATTGAACAAGGTCCCTGTAGGGGGCCCTCATGTAGAACTCGCATTTTGTGCGACCAGACATAACTTCCTGATCAACCGAGAGCCTTCCGAAATTCTTGCGATTTTGATTATTCTGAAAGATGTATAAAATATGTCAAAACGAAGCTTTTGAACATAGCCTGAAGTGTTAATTAAAGGAAATATCTCGTTGAGTCATACGAGCGGTCTCTAGTGAGGACCTTGCCTCTCGGTGAAGCCTCCTGCAAGAAAAAAAGCGGCGAACTCGCATACCCTTGGCGTGGTTTCCTCGGAGTACAGCCGACTGTCTGCCAGGCTCCACCGCTGCCTGTGTGTGTCGGAAAGTGTGGGCCACACAAGCAGGGCGTGCGGGTGGCACACCAGCGGGGTGCTCAGCTCCATGGCGTAACAGCAACGCTCCGGCTCGCTTACGTTTACCAGAGATGTGCGAGGGTGACCACAGGTGAGCTGCACCTGCGCCAGTCAGACTAACAGCTCAGTTTTGCGCAGTCACCTACGAAAAAAGTGCGAGCCAATGTTCTGTGAAGGTATATTAAGAGAAAGAGAGAGAGAGAGAAATGAAGGAGAAAGGCAGGGAGGTTAACCAAGCTAGGCTCGGTTGGCTACCCTAAGCGTGGGATGGAGGAAAGGGTGGGAATAAAAGAAGAAAGAACTGGAGAAAGAAATAAAAGAAAATGAACGGTTAGTGAGAGCACACACGACACAAAATAGGTAGACTAAGGTTGCAGTTGGTGGGTACGCAGTGCTGAATCGGCGACATCACGACTCTTTTTGCTGACAAAAAATTCAGGTTGAGCCTGTGGCTACTGTCTAGTTACTTTGGGCTTCTGTCTCAAAGCATTAGGCAGCCAAATTTTTTATTATTTGCAGATAACATACACTGTTTTCCAGCTTTTTTGTTGCCACCACTGATGCATATTCGCATCTTTCTCCGATGAGCAGGCTGGTCCTTATCAAAGTACCCATCGAAACACACGGTGCGCGTGACAGTACGAAGTGGCAAAGTTGCGTGCATGGTGGTGAATTTGGGGCTAGCACGCTGCCCATGCTGCCTGTCATCTATGCTGACTCAAGGTGCAAATACAGATGCACAAGAGCGTGTACAAGTACGAACTTGACAAAAACAGGGATCTGCAATGAAATAGATGTGGGCTCAATGGACCTTAAATGAACTTTCAATAAATGAACATTCACTGTTTCAAGATGGACTGGCATTATATGTAAAGTCTACTTTTGAAGTTCAATCTTTGTCTTTAAGGAAAGACTGCGTTTGGTGTACCTACAGAACTGCTGGTTGCAAACGTTCCAAAATTACTCGGTATCTGGTATGGATTATATATTCTACATAAGGTTGAGGCAGGTGCACTGAATTTATCTTAATTAATTCATTTATTTACAGCTTATTTGTAAAACTAAATCCGAAGTTTCTTTCCAGAGGGTCCTTTTTGACTTTTCAGTTTGCTCCTTCACGGTTTCGCAGTTGAACAACATGCCTCTTTTTATCATGACATGTGTCATCTTGTCTGTCTTACAACATGCACTTGGTACTAGGATCTTAATTGGTGTTCGTTGCCCATGTGTTTTGTCTTTTATTTCTAGTGGAACAGTGATGAGTGTTGGTGTTTACCCAATGTGTGTCACATATGTATTTGCTGACAAACAAACGAAAAAAAAAACATCAACAAACAGATCAAAACAAGAAAACTACAGAACCCTAGCCACATAGACCTTCACTGTAAGATGCTGAAAATAATTCAAGGAACCCTAGTTATATACAGTTTTGCTCTAAGAAGTTGTGCACAAGACACCACTCTAATAGTCGTGGCAGCACCTTTGGATCGACTTTTTTCTGATAAAGCTACGACTTTTCATTAACTTTTTCTCGCACTGGGTTGCTCAGCTTTCAGGAGACACATGAGCGAGCCAGATGGCCATAACTGTTGCATGACTGGAAGATACCCTGAAAGGGTGCATCTATTTTGCAGCGACAATGCACTGATGGTCAGATAGAGAAACGAAACAGACCCAAAAGGATAGAAAGCGTAGCCATGGATGGCAGCCAGTTGGATGGCGCAAACGAAACTAAGGAGATTGCCGGGGTAAAATGGAAGCATGTTGCACATGATGAGCTAAAGTGTAGATTGTTTGGAGAGGCCCCTGTCCTGCATTGATCATATGCACCTTCTATATATAGGATGATGGATGTCTCGGTTAAAAAGCTAGCATTTTTTTTTTTTGCACAACACACTTTTTCCCTTGCCATGCAGCCTTGAAACTATTCGGTGTGCTTCACAGTCACGCACCTCCACAGAGCGGTTGAGCGTCCCGCAGCTGTCGCCATCGCCGTAGTGCATGCTGCTGAGGCTTGCGTTCGTGGCTGACCATCCTTGCCAGACACTGCAAGAGAAAGAATGCGAAGCCTGTTAGTGGCCATTCGTTGGCCCAGCAAATTTTCATGCACTTGTGTTGGTCAAAAGCCGAGATGATGTGAAACTGCGGCCCTCAGCTAGACCGAAAGATGGCATCCAGCTTAGACGTCAACTAGCTTAGGAGCAAGTTTTTCTAGAGCAACATGTTATGGGAACACTAAAGTGAACAAATGCACCAATTTATATTGATAAATTGTACTCTAAAAATGGTAATTCACCATCATAGGTTCAATAATAAAGGAGAAAATCAAGGTCAATGACTAATTTCTAAAATTTTGTGCCAGAACTTCCACACAGTGACATCATCGATTTCCAGGTGAATTTTTTCTATTTTGGCGAGGTTTGCTCAACAGAAGTTCCCGAAACCTTGTAAAGGTCTGGTACCTCAGAGGACAATGTATACTTCAGTCTTACCGATTAGCAACAACATAGGCCCTAGTAAACGCCACCAAATTCCATGATGTCATGGCGATTGATGCGAGAACTTCAAAGTGGCGTCACCAGATCAGATTTTCTTTTTGTGCGTCTTCTCGGTCACCAACTACCCGCTCACTGCAATTTCGGTACCGTGAAAGTAATGCACAGTAGACTCTCATTAAACAGAACCGGAAGGGGCCAGGAAAATATCTTCTGTTTAGGAGAAGTTCCGTTTACTGAGAGGTCACCAAGAATGCAGAATACAAGAAGGAAACCAAACTTGTTCCGCTTAAGCAGCAGTTCCGTTAAACACATTTCCATTTACTGAAAGTCTGCTCTACGAATATTAGACAAATCGTTTGTCTTTAGCGTCCCTTTAGGAAAGCTACAACTGCCATCACAGAAGGTTGCTGAAAAATGCACTGCTAGCGCTAAATGAAAAGCTCACAACAACATCGGACGCATTACAGGCATAGCACATCGCAAAGACCTTATTCTTTCCTGTTCTTGTCAACTAACTCTGCAGTGCCAATAACCGTACCAAACTGATCGGCCTAAAAAGTCAGTATTGCCGAGCAAGACTAGTGGAATGTATTGCTCTTAATTGTCACATGATATAACAATGCGATGAAATTGATCTTAGGAGATCCTTCCATGCAGACAAAATGAACAGCGACTGATGAAATGTGTCGCATAAATACTTTTCGTGAAGCGGCTATGTGGTCTGTTTATTACGATGATGCTGAAAAAGATGCCCATCTCAGTGTGGCTACCCCAATCAGTCATTCCCTCGGCCTTTGGCTATGTCTCCTAAAGAGAGGCAATGAACTTAGCTCAAGTAAACCAAACATTATTAAGAAATTAGCCATGCTTGGAAATGCTGTGAATAAGGACTGCATGACATCTTTAGTAATATTTTACTAGTTTGCATTTCAATGGACCCTGAAGGTGCATACAAGGATGACTTGGTGGACTAGTTGGTAGTCTGTCTTTGAAAGTTTGTAGCACACAGACAAGAACAGAAGAAAGAAGTGCTCTGTCCCGTTTCTTCTTTGCTGTCCGTGTTTGTTGTTGCCCTTTTACGGTACACACAAAGCGTGGCACTTGCTAGGAAATTATGTTGCTAGTGTACACATAGGCAAATCAAAGAAGGCAATAGTTTATTATGATTTGGTTTTGCAGTATGCCATGCACACTCTAACAGCAGAGCACTGTTCGCTTTTGTTGGGATTTTTCAGTTGCCCTTAGCAGTAATTGAATGCTTTCAATGTCTGCTTAAGAGAGTGTCATAATTATAGTTATTTACATTATGCAAGTAGAGTGTGATGCTGGGCTAGTTGAATCATCGTTTTGTTTGTTAAAAGATGTGGTTCCAGCACAAGGTAAGTAATTAGGATATCCCAAATTTGTAAGACATAATGATTTCAGTATGCTACACTACTGGCCTAACAGCTCAACGACCAACGTGCACCGTTATCATAGCCATCGAATGATGATATGCTCGTACATTACGGGAAAGATCGGTGTGTAAGTTACATAATTCTGTAGATATCGTTCTATTTAACATGTGCATACTTGTGTTTGCACCCGTGTTTCTCGCTAAGTATGCATGTAATTAGACGCAAATACTCAACACTCAGCTAGCACTGCACCGAGACACGTCACTTTTCAATGTACGCCAGAAGAAACAAGCTTTTCGAGGCAAGCACAGGACGATGGAATTCATATGCTCTGAAACGCACCCCAACACACCACTGTAGGCGTTCCACCGGGCACTCTCCTCGGCTTGCGTGACGTTGTCGAATGGACACAGAGTGTAACGGTACCTGCGCCAAATAAAGAAGCACAAGAACGTGCGGACAGTGTCACGCGCAATCAAGGCGGGTGTACATGCGACACCTCTCAAAAAGGTTGTAGCGCGTGAACACTTATGCGCGGTTGACACCGTACCCAGCAGCCGTGCGACCGAAGCACCGACCCAGCAAGGATCTCAGGTGCTCGGGCCCCGCGAAGGGTCGTGGTGTCGCGCGGCCGGCTTGCTGCCGATGCTGTTGACCATGCACTGCGAAGGCGCCGTCAAAGCCGCTCGCTTGCTTCACGACTCGCATTGGCACCGTGGCACCGGACGCCCGCGAGACATCTGCAACGTGAAATGTGCGCGTGTGTACCGCAGAGCCGTGTACACAGTACATGCACAACGAGCAATTACCTAGAATGAGCAGTAGCAACGTGACGCAGCTGCCTACGGAGCACTGCACGTGATACGCTTGCCCGATTGTAGGGGCACGCTTCATTTCGAAGCGGACGTTTTGAAGCGCGCCTTCAACAAGTATTCGTCGAAGACCTCATGGTGGCACGCACACGACCGAGTGCGCTCGGCTTTATCTGCCGTCATGAGTTTTTATCAGCTGACAAACCCGTCCTTTTTCAGACGAGTGCGGCTATCTTAACGCTAGTCGTCTACGGCTGACCGTATGAGCTGCCCGAAAAAACAAAGCTTTTTCTACTGAACACGAAACCGATCGGATAAACTAAGGCTGTGTTGTCAGCACGAGCATGCTTGTATTTGCTGTGCTCAGTGCTTGTATCACAAATTGTGTGTCCTTGTAATACAAACTCGCCAACACTCGAGATGCTTTGACACGTGCCGCCATCTATGACCATGACCGTAAAAACGCAACGACGACAACCGCCGTGGCTTCTTCGGACATTATAGCAAAAGTGTAGCTAAGAATAAGCAAGTCACTTTTATTTTGATGATGTAATCAAGCTTACAACTAAAAGCTATTTTGTAATTGAAAGTTTCTATGAGAAACAGTAATTAGAAAGTGACTTTTTTAAGACATAGCAAGATCACACTAACACAAGCTTGCCGTACAGCTTGGCACACTTATGTGGTTTTTTGGAGTGGAGTGAAATCTTTTTAGATGTATTTGTTGTCATCATTAGGATAAAGATTGACCTATAACAATGATGAATGATTCTTTGTGAATTACACTTCATGCGATTCGCACCCTGGGTGCTTTTCGCGGGTTCTGAGCTTATAGGTGACGATAACTTCAGATGACCATAAGAGCGCCTTGTTATTCTTGCTGTATCTGCGAGGGTCGTATATGACCGGTTGTAATGAGGTAGGTGGTGGATGATGGAAGAAATTACATGAACAGGGCTGTACAGCATGTCGAAAATACGCTCCTATATCTCGCTGCATACCACAGCGCGTATAGGCAATCTTAGCCATACCCTTTAGACAACTCTGAGTTCAATTATGCTCGCTTGACCGACAAATGTGATTTTCGCGAAAGGCTGCGATACACCACAACCTTTTCACCTTCATTAAATTGTTATGTTGTCCACTAATGCCCCGCACTTATTCTAACTGCCGTGCTTTCCGTACTATACAGCAGCGAACCATCATTCGGAATCAAATGTGAGAGGCTGAGTGGGTTTCCAGATGTGCGCTGGGTTTATCGAACACGCGACAATACACCGTTGATTTCTCTGCTCTTTTTTTTCTCACGCAACCCAACTAGTTTACCCGTCCACCGCAAGAGCCGTTGTCAGATAGGAAGGAGACGCGGCGCCGAAACGCTTTGTCCCAGAGTCACACTTAACTCATCAACCCATCATCATCCTACGTCTGTCCCGGCTCTCCCTCCCCCCAGGGCTGTGTGGGGGGAAGATTTGTTTCGGGCAGACGGCCATGCCCTGGCAAGGGGGCCACCGTTCGGCGCCAGGCGCCCAACAGACGCGGCCTGCCTCCCGGCATACAAGCCAGGGAGGCCCGACAAAGGGACTACCCTCCGGCGGAGCAACTTCAGTCGCAACGCGCAAAGTGAACGTACCCTGGCAGGGTGGGCTATCGCGGCGCATGGGGCGCGCTGCGGTCATGGCCCGTCTCCTGACCACTAGGGCCCAGCGAGACTTGACATAGGGGCTACCCTTCGGCACGGTAGCTCTCGCCACCACACGCAAAGCGGACGTACCCAAAAAAGTGGCAGCGGTGCTGCCTTCGGTCGCGGTAACTTCAGTCACCACAACCAAAGTGCCCGTGCCCTCACACTGTCGCGCGGCTGAGACCCTGCGACAACACCCCCACAGTGCGGATGGGCTATCGCTCAGCGCGAGGCGTTTTGCGGTCATGGCCCGTCTCCTCACCACAAGGGCGCAGTGAGACACAATCCGTCCTGTGGGGTCGACGGGACTACTATTTGGTGCAGAGGCCAGTGCTGCTGCACACAAACCAAACGTACCCACGGAAACCGGCACGGCTGAAAGCCGGCTTAGTCCTTCTCGAAGAAGGGAACCACCTTCCGCCTCGACGAGTAAAGTAGCCGAGCCTACAGAAGGGGCCAACACGGACCTTGCGGGTAAAGCCCGACAAGGTGACAGGATCACCTTAGCACATGCAAAACTCGGGTGAAAGACCATACAGACCAAACTCGGGGGCGACTGGCTCACTAGGCCTAGTCGTGGAGCCTTAGAGAAAGCCATCATTAAAAGTTGATGGTTATCTGCCCTCCTGCCTCACTGAAAATCACTGCCGGACGGTGCCACGTCTCGTAGAACTTCTTTGCACCAAGGCGCTGCCACTCTCGGTGGAGAACGAACCAGACCTCCTTCCGTACTTTTGCAAGCACTTCGAGAAGCCCGGGTCGCTTGCCATCAAAGACGGCACAGCACCGTGCAACCCACACTTGGTACGAGCACTCAACAAGCAGAAGCACGTATTGCTTAGCCGCTTGTCGCGACAGGGGTTGAAGAAAACGAACGGTGTTGAAAGGAACACCTGGGTGGCCAAACAAGCTAGCTATCCTTCGATGGAGGGCAGCTGGTAGTGCGCACTGAGAGAACACGTGAACCAGGTCCTCCTTAGTGCCACAAAAAGGGCACACTCCTCGTTGAGCAATTCTTGTGAAAGGCCTGAAGCTTAGAGGCAGGCGATCTCTGGCCAGGCGATACATGAATGTAGCGCGCTTGGCGTCCAGGAAACTGGCAGTAATTAACCGCCAGTTAGGACTGTATTCGGACAGGTCGTGTTCTCTGTAGCATTCGGGTAACTCCGGAGCGAGTCTATCGACTAACTCGCGGAGTTCGATTGAATCTAAATCTATCTCGGGGTCGACCTCTTGGAGACGGGCCAAAGTAGAAGCGGCCCCTGCATAGAAGGCAGAAGGCGTTCCCGCCCGAGGCACGGAATTCGAAAATGCCCCAGGCGAGAACAACCTCAGCCTGGTACTCAGGAAATAAGACGCAAAGCTTCTAGTAAGGAGCATATCTGACTCAAGAGCTACCCGTGTCCATTTAACATGTAATGCCGTGGTCACAACGCTAAGGTCGGGAATACCTAATCCTCCTTCGTCCCTGCGCAACTTCAACACGGGGCGCGCCACAAAAGGAGCGGCACGACCCCAAAAGAATTTGAAAACTTTCTTTTCCAAGATAACTTTGGTGTGGGGTTTAACTGGCATAACCGAACCTATGTACGTGAGGAAACTGAACAACAGTGATTGAATTATCGTGGCCCTGGCTGTAAGCGGACAAGACAAGGCACCGAGTTCCTCAATCCTATCAGTAAGCTTTTGCCTTGCTAACCGCCAGTTTTCGGTAGTCAGGCCATCTGGCTCGAAATGGAAACCTAATATACGTAGGCGTTTCTTTATGGGGAGCCCATGTACAGGACGTGGACTGGAGGGAGCACAGTTCAGATACATGACTGCGCTCTTTGACTTATTTATTCTGGCGCCGCTCGCCGAGCAGTACCCCTCCATAACGTCCAAGACGGTGCAAACAGTTGCCTCGTCCGGGACGACGATAGAGAGGTCATCTGCATAGGCAAACATTGCCACCGGGGGGGAACCTGGCGGAAGGGGAAATCTACCTATGCTGGTGTCTTTAGAAAGCCTCTGCAAGAGCGGCCCGAATGCGAGCACGTAGAGAGCGGGCGACAGTGGGTCACCCTGTCGGACTCCACGGCACACACCGAACGACTCCGAGACGCGATCTTGTATGACAACAGCAGAACTAGGACGAAAGTAGAGAGCCCTGACCATGCTGATGAACTTTGAACTGAAGCCCGCCTGCTTTAAAACTTTGAAGATGTACTTGTGACTGATAATATCAAAAGCCTTTTCTTGATCAAAAGAACAAAGGATTCCACTTAGGTTGCGAGAATTCGACCATTCTATGAGGTCCCTGATAGCGAAACCATGAAGTTGGCACGACCTATTTTGGACACAACACGCCTGGTACGGACCCAAAACAGTACTGAGCACTGGAGTGAGTCGAACGGACAGGCACTTAGCTATGAGCTTGTAATCACAGTTCAAGAGGGTGATGGGCCGCCAGGCTCTCAGGTCGGTGCGTCTCGTCTCATCCTTGCACAGGAGAGTGATCCGCCCCTCTCTTTGAGTTGCTGACAGGGTCCCCTCACGGAGAAGCCTGTTTGCCAATGTGGTAAAAGGCCCCCCCAAAACTCTCCAAAACTTGACATAAAACTCGACTGTCAAACCATCTGAACCTGGGCTGCGATTATGCTTCATGGATTTAAGGGCTGCAAACACCTCCTCTTCGACGAAGGGAGTGTCACAAATATCAAAGTCCTCGTAAGTTTTGGTGAAAGGAAACGAGTACGGAGTGGGAGGTGGTTCGGCGTAAAGGTTCTTGTAGAACTGTCTTGCCACCTCTAATACTTCGTCCTGCGTTTCCACTAAGCCGCCTGTGTTAGGATCGACCAAAGAGGTTATCGCTGAGCTCTTCCTAGCCAAGTGTCTGCGAAGGACATTTCTGCTGCACCAAGCCTCCATTTCCCACTGCTCTGCGCGTGCTGTGGCCCGCAAGCGGTCCCAGCGTCGCTGGAGCAGGACTCTATATTCTTTGCGCAGTGAAGTAAGAGCCGCGGTTACCCCCAGGCCGCAGGACAATGGCTTTGAGAGCAGGAGGATCGCGTCAGAGACCGCTTTGATCCCGGCGCGCTCCTCCCGCGCCCGCCTCTTGCCCCAATCCCGAAAGCGCTCCGCGACTCCGGCCTTCACCGTGTCCCAATCGCTACCGCCTAAGTTTTGGTCGCCAAGGAGTGAACCGATGAGATAGGTCGCCACATCTTTTGTGGCGTCCTTATCTTTAAGGAGCCGTGGATTTAAACGCCACGGTCGCTTGCCCCATGGCACCAAACTAGAGTCGGCAAATCTCAGTGCAAGAAGGCTATGGTCACTCAACGCGGAAGAACACAGCCAGCTAGAGTGCATGCTAGGAGCAAGCGAGGGCGAGACATAAAAACGATCGATCCTCGAGCGGCTCCCCCTCCCCGTCCAAGTCATGCCTGACTGGAGAGGACGGAGGGACCGCCAAGCATCGACAAGCCCCAGCTCTTTAACAAGCTCCCGCAACTCTAGCTCGCCGTTTCCGTCTCTAAACTTTGGAGTTCCTTTGAGGGAAACGCGATCCGCTTTTTCTAAAACACAGTTGAAATCGCCTACTAAAATGACACGGGAAGGGCCAACTAGATAAGAATCTAGGGAATTAAAGAAATCTTTCTGCTGTCCGCGCTTTGCTGGAGCATACACATTCACAATTCTAACGCCAGAGTCAAGATCCACTGACAGAACACGGCCGTCCGAATCCCTGGCGTAGCGTAGCACAGAACCGGTGAATCGTGGCATTAAAATGACAGCAACTCCCCGGCAATGTGCGCCACCATAATTCCAGTAGGATTTGGTGCCAAACGTTCTGTCAAAGTTCTTAATCTGTTGCAATTTAGACACAAAAGTTTCCTGCAAAAGGAGAATGTCTATTTTTCGAGACCGAGCTAAATGAATGACCTCAGCTTGTTTCGCTGCTCTAGTAATACCCCGACAATTAAAGGTAGCAATAGTTAGAGAAGAAGCCATGATGAAAGATAGGAGAGAAGACAGACTCTAGAATAGGCAAGAAGCGAAAAGAAAATCACAGAAGAGAAGAAAACAGCAGATACTCGAAGGTATCAGCTGCTGAAAAGCTACCTAATATAAAACCTACGAACGAGAGTCCCCCTCGGAGAGGGAATCCTCGTTCGTGGACGAGTACACTGTGTTAGACATTAACGAACACTCGCAATTGCCTGGTCCACAGTTAGGGCAAGAAGAACTGTTGTTCAACTCACCCGTGGTACCGTCCGTGACAGTCGACGAGGTGGACTCCTCGTCGGACTCTGTCGCTGCGGCTCGCTTCGGAACCGGGAGGTCGTCCTTAGGGCTGCCGGGGCCGCCGCTCGGAGCCGCCGCCAGCCTCTCCTTGGAGGGCCCTGGTGATCGGTTGGCGCGCCGCTTCTTGCCCCGAACAGCGTCCGTCCAGCTCATGGGTTCCTGTGTCTCCTCGGAAGCAGGCGCGTCAGCAGGGCTGGTCCCGGGCGCACCGGCAGGCGAGGCCGGCGACGGCTCGGCGGCAGCAGAGAGGGTGGGGGCCTCAGCTAATTCCGACCCCGCCTCCTGCTCTTCCCCTCCTGGAGCCCGTTCGCTAATGGGCTCCGGCTGTGGCTGGGTCGAGCCCTCGGCGTCCCCCGGAGCAGCCTCCCGATCCTCCGCAACGCCGCTCACCTGCTCCTGGGAAGAAGAAGAGGCTACAGGCGGGGCGGCCGACGAATTCGTCCGCGCCTTGCACTGTGAGGGGCCATGATCGCCGCCGCAGTGCCTGCATTTTACCGCGCACTGGTCGTGACCAAAAGCCCCACAGCGCACACACTGTGGCACAGTGCACTTCGCCGCATGGTGTCCAGTCTTGTAGCAGCGCCGGCAAACCCGCGCGACGCCCTCATACTCAAACTGGACGATGACGTCCCTCACCTCGAGCAGGTTGGGGACACTCTTGTGCATCTCCATTTTGATCATGAGGACGCCGGTCGAGACTCCCGGCAGATACGGTGATTCGAGATTGATCGAGACCCCCTCCCTGATGCGAGCATCAAATGCCGGCGTGTTCTGTTTCCCCGCGATCAAGGGGCAGATGATGACGTCACTGAACTACACATCCAAAAACGAAACCGAAACCGGCCCCTGCTTTTATTCGATTCACGGTACGCTCAAGCTAGTCCCATTTTTCTTTATAACACAGGCCCGGCACATCACTAGCCGCAAAATTTTGGTAACTGCGAATACCATAATGTCTTGAAGGTTCAAGTTTTATACTTTGCTCTACCTTGATTCACGACATGGTGATCTATTGAATCAGCTTCCTGGGCATTCTCGGCCCCGCATTGATAAAAACAAGCAGTGACATGAACTTAATTTACCCGTTTTCTGCGTCCACGTGTACTTATCAACCTGGCAATGTTTCGCTACTGATAATGCGAGAGGGGCGAGTGCATATCTGTAATATTGAATAGTAAGATCGATATCGTGTGCAATTCTAAACGGTTGCCAATAAGCCCGCCAAATTGCAGCGCTTCTGCGTACCAAGCTATCGAGTGAAGGCCACACCTCGATCTCGCAATTTCATGAATATTCAATGTCTTTTCAGTTGCTGTTGTAGCTCTTGCACGTTTCGGCGCTGAGTTAAGCTGACTTTCATTTCGTAACGGTTACTAGAAGTAGATTTTTTTTTTTTGAAATATCGAAGCTGCAATGGGCTCTACGCATCAAGGACTGCAATTCTGTGATTTGACGTATCCGCTAGCTCTATCAATAAAAAAAGTTCATCGATTTAACTTTCTCAATTACTGTTCAGAATCACGTCTCATCTCAAAGGACTCCTGTCAGAAAATTTGAAAACTTGAGGTGTTTGTATTTTTGGAGAATCCTGTATGCGGGGACAGTTCTGAGCAATTGTTAGTAATGAGCGTTGCCTGTAAGATATTTTAATTTGGTTTTAAAGTAAAGGTGAGTGCTCATCTGCGTTATCCGCACCGATCGACACCTTCTCTGGTTTGACGTTCCACAAGTACTGTTGTCGACGTCAGAGAACATTTGCGGGCGCACAAAATACCCGGACACCTCACCTGGTGAGAGCTATAACGTTCGTCAACCTTTTCGCTCTGTTGTCGGGCTACTCTCAATGTGGGTTCGGTTGCTTACGCCAAGAATGCTTTTGTTTTTCCTGAGGAGGACCACACTTAAAGCACCCACATCGTTTCATTCTACTCCGCCCGCGGGTTCCCCGATTTGAAAATACCGTGTTCAGCTTCATATAAGCTTGAGCGCACGTAGTCCCAAGCACTCTCCCGCTGTAAGGCGCTAATTTCTTATGGAATTTAGGCGGGCGTTCTCGAACTGACGCTAAATCGTTGTGAACAATAATGACGCTAGCATAAATTACACGATCACTGACGAATCAATTTCGACATTACCTGACGCAAAGCTACAAATTACCGTAAAAAAGCTCACACTTTCGCTGCAAGGGCTAAGCAGCGAATGCGATAGCAACAACTTGGAATGTCACGCTGAGAACGGCCAGCAGATCGAAACGTGCAGCGAGCTGCTCACACACAAATGACGCACGAACACAACAAGCGCAGTGTGAAAGCGAACTAACAACGTTTACAGCTTGACATTTATCTGAAACGATGCACGAAACGTAATCACAGGTACAGATGACTGCAAACTAACAAGTGCTAGTTGTTACTTCAACGTGTCTGGAAAGAGCGCTCTTTTCGCAAACGGGGCCTGTGCAGTAAGCGAAGTGACCTTTGCGCGCCCGATAACTACAACGTAATCGTTCCGGTGAAAGTCCCGCGGCGTACAATTCTGCCGCACCGCAATAAGCACGCACAAGCATCTACTCCCCCTCCACACTCCCCACGGGGCAAAGTATACGTGGAATATAAGCGCGCGTCCCGAAGAGCGCTCCTTGCGCCATCTCACTGGTAATGCTGAAAACACGCTGGTATTTTCCCTAAGATCGGCATCACCAGCTGTAATTGGTGTAAATAAATAACTTGCCGTTTGCTCGTTGACGCACGAGCACCTTCATGTCTCCGGGGCTAACGCCCCTCGCTCAGGAGTGAGAGGTCGCACGTTCGATTACGCGGGCCGGGAAGTCTTTTCTGGGTTATATTTCTTGCTTGCGTTTCTATGCATATAGATACGTACACATATAGGGTGAATGACGGCGGCGACAGACGCCGGCGGCAAAGACAAGCCGAGAGGGTCCATATAATTGCCATCGCCTTAACAAGTCGCAAACATAACTTTCGCTGTCAGAGGTTATTTATTGGCTGTGGCTACAAAAAAAGATAAATTCTGTTGGCCTCGAGCAAGTATCGCATTTCTCCGATTCTTGAGAATTTCGGCCGCATCTTTGGAAACAATCGGTATAAATATAAGGCTAACAAGCATGCAGCGTTTATCCGACAAGAAGAGAATCTCGGTACGGATATTTGCGAACCCAGCGTGCGACGTGCGCGTTACTTTTTTTTTCAACGCTTTACCAATTGTTCGTTTGTTACGGCACTTGAAAAACATGGCACCTGGCAGCAAGTTCCGTCAGGTTCTTTGCCCCATTCATACGTAGCGATGAAGGCACCGGGGAAGATGAAACATACAGTCACTACAACATTATATAATTCTGAACATATACTAAGATTAATGTTACGCATTCGATGGCAGCATGAAGTGTGTGTTCATATTTACACGAAATATTCGTTTCTTCCAGAAACTTCTTGAAGGCGACACACGCTCTTTTCAGCATCCCTTTATCCCATGCCCATTACAGGGTAGCAAACCGGATATTTATTTCCTCACTAACCTACCGTCCTTTCCTCCTTACGTTTCTCAACGGTGTTTCCCTCACTTTCTCTCTCTCTCTTACAGCTCATCTTGCCTGGCATGAGTGCCGTAAGGCTTCGCCCTTCTTGTGCTGCATGAGTCGGAACTTCTCTGCGACAGCTATACATACTCCCACAAGAGTCTTACACACAAGAGGAGCGGCTGTCGCAGTTCCATGGCTGCAGACGCGAACTTATTGAAATCTGCACTTAATGCATAAAGTGCACACGACTCGCAATACCGACGCCTGTCCAGGATGTGATGCTATCCCCACCACCTTTCACATCACCGTAAAGTACACCGCTGCCTACTTCCCTCCCCTCTCCCCAATCCTTCGGTCCACCCGTCGTACTCTAGGGGAAGGCACCCTAAGGACGGTGCCCTTGAGGTCGGTTGGACGCTCGTTCGGCGGGCCTGGGCTATCGCAGGGTATGTAAATAGGAATTCTGGAATGGTGACCCAATCCGTTTTCTTTGCACTTAAGTAAAATGTTTTCAACGTGATCTACGGTCAGCACATCTATATATGCGTTCGAGGCCAAAGTACCAATATGTTGGCAGAATGCTGGCTTATGAATGTTGCTACCACCGACTAAATGAATAAGAAATGAATATGACGATTGGTTTTGCTAACGAAAGCTTTTTTTTTACTGCGAAACATTTCTTAGCGAACTTCGGTGACTTTGAGCGTATCTATCTATCTATCTATCTATCTATCTATCTATCTATCTATCTATCTATCTATCTATCTATCTATCTATCTATCTAGCCCCTTACGTTTGGGTGCTTTCGTGGTCACCCCATCTACTTGGCGTGAACCAAAATTAGCGTGACAGGGTAAGATGGTTTTACTAATACGACGCGCTTGTCAATACATGAATAACGTCGCAATCCCGTCGCGTACGTCGTCACACACTTCCCGCCAGACAGTGGCACATACCCACAGGCGGGTATGTGCCGCTGGTATGCGGGTATGTGCCACAGGTGATTGAAGCATGGTATCTGCTCAGGAACGACAAGAACACACACGGGCAATTTTTAACGAGCGAGTGTGAAGAAATACCCGACGTCGGTAGCGTCGGCCCGACGAGTCCCAGCTGGAATCGAACCTAAGCCTTCTGGGTGCCAATGAAACATTTTAGCACAGAGCTACGCCAGGTCTCGGGACTACTTTTCAAATATACGCTAATCTTTGTGAAACGTTAATAGTGGTTTCAGGGCTACCTACGCAATCTTATAAACATTACATATGTGCTATTTTGATGCAGCCGTCACGTCGGGTTAACGTCAGATGTGGTTAGTTGCCATGCGCTGGAGTTGATTTATGTAGCAGTGTCCAGGGCAAGCATCTTCGCGAGCATCGACGCTTCATATCAGCTTCTGGTGTTGCTAGTGTGCATGTTCCAGTTAACATCGTTGCACAAGTGCAAGCAACTGGTTATATTAACTTCTGCAGCACTTCAGCATATGTGTGTGTGTGCGACATTTGAGCATTAATTTAGAGTGATTTCATGACGTGTCACTCAAAAAGAAATGCAACATGGTCACCTTTCTTCCGCATGCTTCGCATAACGTGGATTCCCAGGTACGTGGGATCTGCCGAATTTTTTTGTCGGTAGTAACGCCAGGCACTTACTCCAGTGCGTTCACCCGCAGCTAATATATGTGCTATATCTATAGATATATGTGCCACTATACGCTAAGTGTTCAGCAGGCTTCGTTTGTTGTAACTAGACCACAGGATATTAGCTTGGCCAAAACTTATTTTTCTAAAATAATTTACGGAATCACCACAGGGTGCCGATTTCATTCGATCTCGAAGGCAATACCCGCAAAAGCCGAACAAGAGAGAGAGAGAAAGGTGTTCCGATGCAACGCCTCACATTATGCTCTGATACGTGTGCTGTTACGTTTCAATCGCACACATCTTATCCAGACTGCATTCGCCTTTGATAAGCCGATAGAATATGAGAAGCCATTTTATTTTATATATAAGAACTTGGCAAGACGTGAAGCGGCTTTTAATATTCGATCATCGTCCGAAGGCGCAACGCCCACGACTAACACGAGCCCAATGGGCAGCCAGGGATTCGATGTCAGCAAATTCCTGGACCGCGACGTCCACGACATCGGGGTTCGCTTCCCAGATTTGGAAGTCTTCGTTCCTTGCACGGTGCCGAGTGGCAGCCTCGGCAAGACCTCGGAACAATGCTGCAGACTTATCGAGTGGCTGCCCGTCTGGAACCGGGTGCTCTCCCACTTCGGCTTGCAGCTGCAGGAGCTCACGGCGCCCGGTGAACTGTCCCTGGTACGGATCTCCCACGTGGGAGACCAACAAGAAGTGCGCGGCCGCGACGCCAGGCTCCTGGTCCACGTCCTCCTGTCCCGGCACCGGTGCCTTGTGAGCATTCACCTGGACGACGCCCTGGTCGAAGGATGTGGTCTCCTGGAGTGGCGGGACCGAGTCATCATAACCCTTTGGCGCAACCGTAGCGTGCGGTCGCTGATCCTCGGCAGTCTATTCCACGACTACAGGTAAGCATTCGCACAATCGTTGCGGCATCTTTCGTGACGCCGGTGGTGGGCGAAGGTTTGTTCAGGATGGGCGCCAGACACTGGTGTCTCGTTGCTTTCTTTGTCGGAAATGACATGACGGTTTTCCCGGGTAGAGGGGGGAGGGAGGGGGCAAGGCAGAATTTTCGTTCTAGACTAAAGGAAAGGTGCACCGCCGCGAATAATTGACACCCATAGAATGACCCAGTTGTAAAAGCGCCCCCGACATTGCCGACGGCATAATTGCGGAAGTTGTATTGTCATTCTGTCTTTCGAGCTAGGTATCGCACCCTGGATTTTTTTTTTTTGGGTGAAAAGGCGTTACATTACTTCTGTAGTGTTGCTTCTAGGCTAAATTGATGCTGTATAAACGACAGCCTATTTCAGAAGCTGCTGTTCTTTAGTGGAAATATCACAACAACCTCGTGTCTAGAATAAATGTGTGCTATTTCTCAATGCACTGGCGTACGCTAGTACTTCGAGTGATATTCATGTTTCAAGTGTCAATGCGTTGGAACATTAATCACAATATTAACTCGCACGTAGTACCTTCCTTAGCAGATCATCGGCATCCTAAAAAAAGTATTCAAGTATTTGCGTTCTTGCATCTGTATCCATGTCACTGTAATCCGAGATACTTTTTCCTGTTAGGTCAAAAACAAAGAAATCTCAGTATCTGTACCTTATGATTGAAGCCCGTGTATTTCTTTATCTGTATTGTGGAATACTTCTCTGCGTATCGCTGCCCAGTCCTCTTTACGTTATAGCGGTCCTCTTTACGTTATTCGCATCCTCCGCGACTAGATTGCTATCCGACTGATTAAAACGCCTTCGAATAATTTAGACTGGAGGATGTAACCGTAAAGTACTAAGATGGGTTACTTCCGCGTGGACCTTCGCCGTATTTTGCACTAACTATTGAATCTGCACCGAAACTTTGCGTTCCCCCGCTCCGCACATTGCATACTGCCGTGGTGAAAACTGTAGAAGCAAACTCGTGTTCGCGGCTAGCTGTTGACATCCTTTGAGGCACCCCGAAATGGAGGGTGGGGGGAGGTAAGTGTTCCCCCTTAGAGTTTAAGTAGAAGTGGAGTTGAAAGGATGGGGGTGGGGGGCGGTCCCCTTGCCCGCATAACTTAGGAGCTGTAATAAGCGGTTAGGTTTTATTTCAGGCGTATAGACGTATATCACACTGTTGTCTAGCGCAACTGCGAAAAGAAAGCATATTGTGCGCTCGAATTGTGTACCTTGGCAAAGGGTTTTGTTGATAAATGCATCCAGCTTTTTATTTAGTCGCTGTGGGACATTACTTGTTTCGAGTGAATTGTCAGTGCAATCGAGGTAAACCTTCGATTGCTCTGACAAAGAAGCAGATAACCAGAGCTCTTCCACACAAATAACCTATAAACACAAGTGAGGTTTTTTTTGTTTTGCTGTTATTTCGCGGGTACCTTCACTATTGTCTCTGATCCCGTTTTCGCGCACAAGTGAATTATCTGCGATCCCGTAGGCTATTTTTTCGTTTTCGTTTTTTTCATATATCACGTTGACACGTGCAAGTTAGAAGAACGTCCACTTCCGCTTTTAACAAGCGCACTCACTTGTAGAATTTTCCAGTTGCCTGTCGCGATTTTCGGGCTTATTTAATTTTTTTCCGCAAATCTATTTTAGTGGTCATCACGTTCACCGAATAACGCGTTTGCCAATGACCTTATGCATTTGCGTGTTCAAGTCAAACGTACGTTGCTGGAATGAAGGTAGCCTTATTCCTGCACAGCCAAACATGCATTCAATCGAATGGAGATACTACTCTGGAGACAATGTTAAAAAATAATTGATTGATGTGTGAGGTTTAACGTCCCAAAACCACCATATGATTATGAGAGACGCCGTAGTGGAGGGCTCCGGAAATTTCGACCACCTGGGGTTCTTTTACGTGCACCCACATCTGAGCACACGGGCCTACAACATTTCCGCCTCCATCGGAAATGCAGCCGCCGCAGCCGAGATTCGATCCCGCGACCTGCGGTTCAGCAGCCGAGTACCTTAGCCACTAGACCATCACGGCGGGGCAATGTTAAAAAGTAAATGTGCTTTCTTTCATAGGTCATATTTTCGATTTACAAACTAATTGGTTATTTTTTTCAACTCCCCTTCGTACTTGAGTGATCTTAGTATTATATGCGATGGCAGTGCACATTAAAGAACACCAGATGGTTAGTTTCCGGAGCCCTCTACTACGGTGACCCCTTATAATCATTCAATTTTGGAGACGTTAAATCCTACATTTTACTATATTTGTGTTATAATAGAAATGCACTCAGAAATAGGAGAATAAATTTTCGTTTCTTTCGGGTTTCTCCGCGTAAAACACGTCGATTTTTCTTGGTCTTTTTTGTGATTGTTCGCTTTGTAGAATATGGAAACTATAATTGACAGTGAGCCCCAGGTTTTGCCGGTCTCTCGTCGTTATTTCCTTACAACACTGTTCACGTAGTTCCATTGTCTTTTCGTAGGTTCATCCAGGAGGAGTTGTTCTCGGCGATCGGCTTGACAACGAATTTGCAACGGTTGGAGATCACTGCTTCCGGAGAGGTTACCCCACGCCTTGTCGACTCGCTCTGTGTCCTCCTGTACACTGGCTGTCTGTCAACCCTGTCCATCCCAGGACTCTCCTTCGACGAAGAAGCCACCGAGCGGCTACTGGACGCTCTCCAAACGAACACCACACTCTTAGACCTGTCCTTGCCTGGCAGCGTCCTACGCTGCCGTAATTCGGCCGACGTGCCCAAGTTGTGCAGTTACCTGGCCTCTAAAGCGTCGCTGTGGCATCTAGCCATAATAGGAACGCATTCGAAGCCCGAACAGATGAGACAAGCCATTGCGTGTGTGCTGGCGGTACTGGCAGCAAGCGGCAACCTGCAGACGCTGAGACTTTCCGGCTTCCTGTTGGACGGGGACTGCGCGTGCGCGCTGTCCCGACTCGTGGCCCGACACGATGGACCACTGCAGCAACTGGACGTCAGCGGCTGCCAATGGACGTCGGGCGATTCGCCCGCCAGTGTTGACGCTGCGACTGATCGTGACCAACCGGACGCATCCCCTGCCGACACTGCACCTCACCTCTGGCTGGCGCCGTTCGACGATTTCACGCTGGTCACGCTGGAGTCGCTCTCGATCAACCTCGAGGGCTGCAAGCCGGACGACTACACGGCTCTCTTCATTGTCGCCGCCGTCATCGAGTCGCTCAAGAGGATTACGGTTACCGGCGTGTCGTTGAGCGAGCTACCGCGAGTCTGCCGCGCTATCCGCGAGGCCGGAGCGGGAGAAAAGGTCCGCATAAAGAACGAGTATCTGCTCGATTTAAAGAAGCTGGGCGCGCTTGACCACTGCCGAGAGCAAATCGGCGAGCTCGTCCTGAGTTGGCGCAGTGACCCGAGCGTGGACTCGTTTTGCAAGAGCGTGCAGCTCGTGTCTTCCTGGCGCCACCTCAATACGCTACGGCTCATCCTTTCGCAAGAGGCCCTCGATGACGTGTCCACTTCCTGGTCCTTGAGTGGCTACATCAAGACGGCTACCCGGCTGAGGGAGCTCGAGCTGGCGGGCTGTGACAATCCGCACCTAGGCGACTCCCTGGTGGCTGAGAATGGACCACACAGCCTTATCCTGGACGCCGCCTTCTCCAATGAGGGCCTGCGAGTTCTGAGACTTGGCGGGATTCGCCTGGGTGAAGTCAACGGGCGCTTTCTGGTCGGCGCGGTGCTTTCCAACGAGACGCTGCGCGAGGTCGAAGTTTGTTCCGGCGACGAAGGGGAGAACGAGGAGTTGCTGAGACTGCTCGCCGCAGATTTCGAGACCAATCGCACCTTATTGAAATGTGTCCTTCCGGAATGCGCCGCTCGCCATACGGAAGCCTGGACAAGAGCCAGCATAGAAGCCGTTATCAGTCGCAACGTGGGCTACGTCACGTGCGCCGCGCAATTTGCGGCCTGGGAGAAGGATCCGACGCGGTGCTCGATAGCCCTGTCGTGCATACCGAAGAGCCGAGCACTGATCGACAGGGTTCAAGAAATCGCCCACGTCGGCGAGGCTGAGGCGAAGAAATTAATTTTATCTCGTTCGTCCCAAGGTCGAACCATATAGAGGATTTCTTAATGGGTTCACTTCCAGCGAATTTCATGTGCAGTTAGACAAAGAAGGCCAAGATGCTTTCGGCTATTGTAAACTTCATTTGTCATTTTGTTTTTATTGGACTATTCACGCATACATGACGCCCAGTGCGGTAATGAGGCTACACGTTGATACCTCAGTGCTTTCACTGCAAAGGCTAATTGCTCGCTCTCGATGCACGCAGCTACTCTGTTACAGCAGTCCGGATTTTCTATACGGCCGGGCGCCGTCACGTCAATCCCATGAATATTTTTTTTGTATGATGTGTGTTCACTGTTATATCTGTAGTCTCTACTGGGCGTCCCAAATTGTTCAAATTTGACATCGACACTTTTAGCATTGACAATATCGAAGATTTTAAAGTCCGAAATAAACGCACTCTGTGCTTTCACCAATCTTCCTTGTGTGGTTAATTACGATAAAAATCGGGCACAATATATATGTAATGAGGTGTTGACATATGACTTGGTAGTATTAAAGTTGGAAAAAAAAAAGAAAAGCGCGTGGTAAAAAGGGTGCCGAAAAGACTGATGTGTCGGCCGCGGGATCGGCCTTCATCGGTGTGAGGTCCACACGTGGAACGGCGGCATATTATAAAACGAACCATGACTTATCACATTTCTTACTGGCTGTCTAGCGATTGGTAAAATGTGGCTATAGGGAAACAGTTTGCGTCATCGAGGGAAATACGAATACGTGCGTGGGCATTTGGCCAAGAAATGAGTTAAAGAAAATAATTAAAGCCACATTTGATGTCTTCATTACAAGCATTACCGATAACACGTCACAGGTTCGACTGCGAGCAGAGTGTCGACAAACATTAACGCGTGTGCAGCATTTTGTCCTGATCCGACAATGAAAATGAAATATAAAATATTTATCTGCGTGCCAGTACAGCAGCCATAACAGCGGGGAACATACAGCATTTTGGAAGCTTCATTGGTATAAATTTTGCCAGCACTGTTATTCATACTTCGATTGATATGGGGGGTTTAACGTCCCAAAACCACAATATGATTATGAGAGACGCCGTAGTGGAGGGCTCCGGAAATTTCGACCACCTGGGGTTCTTTAACGTGCACCCAAATCTGAGTACACGGGCCGACAACATTTCCGCCTCCATCGGAAATGCAGCCGCCGCAGCCGGGATTGTTATTGATACCTCATCTAACGACTTTAAACTTACATAATAAATACGACTCTCGAGTCTCTAGCGTTATATTAACATAGATAAATAGTTGCAACTTCATTACAGCTAGTAATAAATTAGAGCTTACTATAACAACATAGCTTCTTTGAGCCTTGTCTTATTTCAGCGCTGTTCAAACGAACATTTCAAAAAAGGGCCCCCACGTTTTTTTTTGTTCTATGTTTCACATTTCATTTGAAGTAATTACGATGCAGCTCAAAAACCCCAACTAATGACATCTATATGTTATTTGGCTTCGTTGTCTGCTAGGTTTCATTTGGTTGTTTCTACTATTGAAAATTAGCATTTCGCACGTTCACGATGAGCCAAAGTACACCAGAATCATAATTACGTCGTCTGCTATCGCCATTGTATAGTGTATTTGGCAAATTGTTTTGCATACAGTTGATGGTTGCGTGTAACCGGCGACTTATATACCCGTGATCATGGAATACGTCGTTGATGGCACCTCGCATTTTGCTTGAGATATAGTGTTAGCTTAATTGTTATCACTGCCTAGTTTTAACGGGAGTCCTGAGACGCTCTTTCGTCTGCATTCTGCAGCGCTGCAGTTCGTTTAGGGCCGAATGCCGATATGATGTAAACAAGAATTATTTTTATGAAATCGGTGCACAGAAATGGAAGTTACAAGCTTTCAAACTTAAAAAGGCTAGCAAACCACGATAGAGGAAAAAAAAAAAAAACGTTTCCTTTCGCATTTCGCTCTCTCGCTGACGTCAAAGGCATAGTTACAAATCACCGAACGCCTCTTACAGAGCCGTACCGGACACCTTCTTTCGTGGTGGTCATGGTGCAGCACTCCTAGCATCGTTTTGCGATTGTTTTCACATTTTAAGATTTCGAAACAGAAACTATTTTGTGTCCGAAGTACAAAGAGTGCTTTTATAACCTTTAGTGCACAATAGTGTGGCCTATTTGTGACCGTACGAACATTACGCGTGAATTGTGGCGTCGAACCAATCAAAACCTAACGCAGGGAGATATATGTCGTCGCTCCCACGTGATGAAGCGTCGCTCCCGATCGCGAAAGTATACGCTGTGTGTCACTCGGCAAAGCGTGGTATCACCCTTGAAATGATACTTTAACAGTTTTATTTTTGGCGCTGCCACTTGCGCAAAGATATCTGTGTATTTCACAGTTCCAGAAGAAGAGATGAAAACAACGTGCTCAATTTTTGTCGCAAGGTCCCTTTAAAAGCGATTCCCACTGGCGAGGTGACAGTTATTGAGGGTATGTGTACAATGAGGATTAACAACAACAACAACAACAACAACAACAACAACAACAACAACAACAACAACAACAACAACAACAACAACAACAACAACAACGACAACAACAACAACCTTCTGGAGTAGAAGCTCCCGCATGCCTGGCCAGGAAAAGTGAAGCCAACTACTGCTCACCAAAGATCCCGAAACATGCTCTTTTCTGGTGGCGCCCACATAGAGATCCACTGGCTTTGATCTATTAGCGTAATCGTTATGTTAATTATAAATTAGAAAGTTATTTCCTCCCGACAAAGTAATACATGTAGACGAGTATAGGAGACTTGACCTTTAACAAAACTTGGCTAAGATTCGAGGCTTACTAAGGAAAACTATTAACACAAAGACGAATTTCGAACACCATGTGGCATGAAAGTAAGTTTCCGCTTTAAATCGTTTGGCTTTGGCGTGCAAAGAAAACGCATTTGGAATTCGTTAAGCTCGCGAGTGTGCGCGAGGAAAACGCTTTTAAAGTAAGAACAATTCTTTTAGCAATGGCTCAGTGCTCTCCCATAGTTGAGTACGAAGTACTCGAAATTGTTAAACATTTTTTCTAAACACATTTTATTATGCCCCCAGTAAGGGGGCGGCCGTTGTCGTCATATCTCATCTTGAGGTGGATGTCGCTTCACTCTTGGGCGATAACTACCAGTCCATGGAAGTTATCGGCCAAGAGTAGAGCGACATCCATTTTTCCTTTTTATTATAATGCACTGCGAGCGCGCCCGCACGAGGTGTGAAGACTTCGGACTATAGGTTCTATGCATCCTTGATAGCATGACGCCGTTCCTGAAAGGTGGTCGTCCACCAGGGTGGCATACAGTGGTTTATGGTTCTCGGCTACTGGCCCGAAGGTGTCGGTTTCAATCGCAATCGCGGTGGTCGCGTTTGGATGGACGCAATATTCTAGAAGCCCGTGTCTTGTGCGACGCCTGTAGGCGTTAAAGAACACGCTTCCGCAGCCCTACCCCACGGCATGGCTATCCCAGGAACTACGAACATCCAGGGAATATCCCAGGAATTACGAACACGACTATAAGTAAAGCAGGCATCAGACACTGACATTCGAAGCCCGTGTAGCAACTTCAACTGATTTTGCAGACATTATTTGTAAACGTGAAGCTGTTTCGCCACACTTGTTTTTTCTTTAACGGTGAAGTGGCGCAGCAACAGTTAGGTTATATAGATCTGTCGCGTTTGTGTGCAAAAAAAAAAAAAAAAAACAGAAGGGAAGAAAATTGATGATGCTTTTACGAAGATTCGATACAGCAAAACTAAGCTATTCTGAGGACCAAATTGATATGCTGAGTGTTCAGCTGATAACATTTGGTCTAGCCAGGCCGAAGGTACCCACAAAGGTAACCCAACTCGTCATTTTTGGGGACATTAGCAAGGCCTGGCCAAGCAGAGAAAAACATGTTCTCGGTGTAAAGATAGGCCCCACGCGTTAATATATCTACAAAGTGAACGCAAAACTGTACGCATTCTTCGGACGAGCGTTTTGGAAGAAATTGCTATGCCAGACCTCATAGCAACTCAGCCAGCAGGAGAAACCCATGATGCGTTGTAAGAATGAGTGTACCCTCCTGCGGTAATCAATTGAGAAATGACTGGCAAGTAGTTTTTTGTTATCTGCGGCGCCTTTTCTGCGACTCAACATATCGTTTTTAAACTTATCGTGGTCGTTTTAGAAAATCGATTGACGAATTTAACATCCTTAACTTTCCGTCCATCTTCCCACTTCTTTTTTTTTTGATTACACATACATGATAACTTTTGTTTGATGCGTTGAGAGCAAATATTATAGCATGCCTGCATAAGGCTATCTTGAGTGTCGCCATGCAGATTTCGAGAAACCATTTCCCACGCTAGTTTCTTTCAACCGTGCAACTCTCATACCAACGCCAGCTCAGGAGCTGCGGTCAAAACTACAGCTGACAAATGTGAACTTCGAGGTTACCACATCATGTTCCGAGTCATATGGCTGGCCAGGCTGCCCTTTTCAGGAGGGCTGCGCTAACCTGTAGGCTACTTCTGCGACTGATTAATCACCCAGGCGCTTTGTGCCTGACATCTGTAGAAAGCCGTAAAGCAGTGGGAAAAAGTTACTAGTGACTAACTTCTACGATCGACGGAAGTTGACGCAGTGTGCAAGTATGGGACCCACAGGGATAACTTCGGAAGATGAGGTGGCGCCGAACACTGGCTACCTCGCTGACGAACTTCAACTGACCTGCACCCGCCAGAACAACCGTGTCTGTCAACTGCTGCGACGCCTGACATCCTGCAACGAAATCCTATGGCACGCAGGCCTACACCTGAAAGACTACGCTCCAGGAGACCTCGGGGAAGTTAGCATCGCCGCGGTACCGGTACTTTGTCGCGGCTTTCAATGCTGCCGCTCCTCAGAGCCCGACGAGAAGTTGGCAGAGCGTCTCCTATGCCGACTTCTGGCAACGCACAGATGCATCGTTTCGGTAGAGGTGAACTACTTCGTCGCGAAGAACAGCAACTTGCTCGAAGCCCTGGCGTCTTCGACGAGCGTGCGAAGACTCAGAATCTTCGGCATTCCTAGCAGCGAACCGGAAGTCCTCAATTCACTCGTCGGAGCGATCACGTCTATGGACATCGTCTCGTATTTGGGGTTCCTTGACGGTTATGAACCGTGCGAAGCCAAGATGGCGATCCCAGTTTTAGCGTTGCAACGACCAAGTTGTAGGATGACGAGGCTTGACATGGCAGACCTGGAAATGAGCCCGCACATGTCCAAACTTCTCATCGACGCTCTCGATGCGAACGACACCGTGACGGAGCTGGCCGTCGGGGCTTCCGTCTTCGCTTCGGGTCCAGTCGACAGGCCTTCCGAGTGGTTCGCGCAGTATCTGACCAAGTCGATGCTACAAAAGCTAGTTCTAAGAACGCGATTCTTTAACAACACGTTCGGCCTGAGGAGGCTGGTGGAAGCGATTTCCGTCATGACGACGCTGCAAGAGCTCGTCGCACAGTGGCACGCCAGGAGCCGAGACTGTACGGTGTTTGCGAAAGTGGTCGGGAAGAACAGGTCGCTCCGTAGTTTGATCCTGCTCCTCGGAGGCTGCTGCAACGCGCCCATACCTCAGCACAGAACTCAAGCCACGGAAGCCTTCAACGTTGGCCCATGGCTGTTGGCGTTGAGGGAAAACGACGTACTAGAGAAGCTGGTCCTGGACGTCCCATGGTCCACGACAGCAAACTGCTGCGACTTGCTCCGAGAGCTTCCGAGCAACCGCTGCTTAGATGAACTGGTCCTGAGCAATCTTCCCGACGACGGTGGTTTGCCCGAAGTTTGCCGCGTCATTCGCGAGTGCGACGAGTGGGACAGAGTCCGCATCAAGGACCATCACGTCGGTCCTCGCGACGTGCCGACGCTTTCTACTTGCAGTGAGGTGACAAACGTGACGGTCAGTACGAAACACTTCTTTCCAGACGCGGCCCGTCTCCCAGCTACCTTCGGCGTCCTGGCTACCTGCGAACACGTGACCTCGCTTCGCGTGCGTTTCGACTACTTCAACGAGGCCATTTACGAGTCCTTGACTTCGTACGTAAGGACTTCCTCCACTCTGATAGAAATTGATATCGTCACCGAAGTCGACGATTTCTGCGAAGAGAAGCACAGGAGCACGATAAACTCGTCTATGCTGGACCTGTTCGAAGGGCTGTCGTCCAACCACGCAATGACCAAGATCGCGCTCGAGTGGAACGTACTGCTGACCGACGATCACGCTCGCGTGCTCGCTCGCGCAGTGTTAACCAACCGGAGACTTTACGAATTCTCGGTCCGGACACTTGACGAGGCCTTCAGCATGGCGATTCTCGATCATCTCAATCCGGGTCTGGATGAAAACTACAGCCTCATTCGCCTCAGGCTCCCCACTTGTAGACAGCGTAGCGCTGAGATTGCAGCGGCCCAAAACGCCGTTCGACGCAACCGCAGCCTCGTGTACCGAGGTACCAGGTTCGTTATGGGTGAACACGACCCCTACTGCGCACGTGCCGTGGAGCTGGTCTCGCGGCACCCGAAGCTCGTGAAAAACGTTGTACGCGAGGCGAACCTTTCCTCGGAGGTTGACGCCCTGCACATGATCGGGGTCGCCCTGCGGCTTCCGTGCCTCACCGACGTCCACGAGTTCATGAAGCTTACCGGTGTCGTCAAAGAGCGGGTCGTGTGCGAAGCGCGGCAGGACGGCAGGATGCAGCTCGATAAGCTCAACCACGACTGCTGGTTGCACGTCAGGCAGTACCTGAAGGTGTCTGACGTGGTGAAACTTTAGCCCTGGTTAGCAAGATTATTCTACGAGCAACACGTTTGTAGAACACCGTTGTAGCCCGCCTTCAAGGAACGTTTTATACTGGCCCCCTGCCCCATACATAGCTTTAGTGCGTCGTTGAAGTAATTCAGCAGTACTTTGTGTTGGTGTAGGTTATAGCTCGTACCTGAAGGTGTCGAACGTAGTCAGCTTTAGCCAGGGTTAGCAAGATTATTCTGCGTGCAACACGTTTGTAGAACACCGTTATAGCCCACTTTCAAGGAACGTTTTGTACTGGCCACCTGCCCCATACTTATAGCTTTAGTGCGTCGTTGAAGTCTTTCAGCAGTACTTTGCGTTGGTGTAGATTATAGCTCGTACCTGAAGGTGTCGGACGTAGTCAGCTTTAGCCAGGGTTAGCAAGATTATTCTGCGTGCAACACGTTTGTAGAACACCGTTATAGCCCACTTTCAAGGAACGTTTTGTACTGGCCACCTGCCCCATACTTAGCTTTAGTGCGTCGTTGAAGTCTTTCAGCAGTACGTTGTATTGGTGTAGATTAGAGCTCGTACCGCCCTGAAAACAATGGGCGTGCTATCAGAGTTTTATGGTATGTTGTATCCCGCAGTATGCAGAATGCACGTGAAGCTAATGCACCCCATGTTTCGTCAGCATGGCGGGTGATAACCACGCGATGACTGTTTCAGTGGGGTGCAAAATGATTAACCTGTGCAGCGCTCAGAGGTGGCTTTCGTTATTGGTGCACTTACTGTTTTCAAAGAGAGCTGTACGAACGTGCACCAGTATATTTGCAAAGTGTGTACTCTGTCTGCGTCAACATGGTTCCAGCTATGTCTTCATCGTTTTAGAGCTCGCCCACAGCATTAAAAAGAAGTGCTCCCTACACGACTGTATACTAGTTCGTTCTACCCTGACTTAGGCTCAGAACGCGACGATCTTTTGCTTTCACCGATTCATCTTGCACAATTGCCCTAACAGTCATTGACACCTTATTATTAGCCGTGACATTGGTCAACGCCTCTGATTGTATTTTACTCCTGGGATGCGGAATTCATGTCAAGTTTAGTGACGCACTATGTATGTTTCAACTTTTCGTCGCAATTTGTTTTGCAGCTCGTCATCTCCATTCAACGAGGGCAGACCTCTGCCAGCTACTGTTCGCCTACTGTTCATTTTAATGGTATGTGTTTGAAACGCAAGTGAAAACGAGACGCGGCTTTTAACCACAACTTTTTTTTTGTTAAAAGCTTTATAATCTGCCATAACATGGCTACGAGGCTCCTGGGTTCACTCTACATTTGCCGATGTGAAAATTTGATTTCATATGCATAAATAAACTCTTTAGAGGTGCACATGCATATTTTCGACTATAGACTATCATTTTCTTTTGACAATCTAATTGATTACGTTTGCGCACTTGTTATCTGAAAAAAAAATGACCCGTACACAGCGCAAAATTTAAATATTTATTTATTTATGAAAGCGTCGCGTCAATATGTAGCAGAGTTCTATAAGTTATCTCAGCTGGCGGGCTGCAGTCATGGGAATTTAGTCTCACGAGAGCCGGGACAATGGAAGTTTTAAAACGAAAGTGTGGGGGGGGGGTACAGTTGGCGAAAACATTTAGTCACGTTGCCATTCAAATGATCTTTCGCATGTCTCGTATATGAGTGAATACTGAAGGGGATAAGGCGCCAGGATTCAGGTGACATATCCGTACCGATCTCGAAAATGGATGCAATCTAAATGCCGATTCTTCATGATACAGTTGTTTCGCAGTTATGTATGTGGTGACCGCAGAGAGTGGCACAATTACGCACACAGGGCTATGAGGACTTTAGGCTCTGGCTTTAACTATTAAATGCGAACACGTACGTCATAGAAGTAGGTCACAATATGATCGCGAGCACAATAAGGTTTTTCTTGCCGTTAACCATTAAACAGCAGCGTATATTTTATATCAGCAGTTGGTTACAGTTGCGTGACGATTCCAACAGCAACATGGATATCAGCAACACCAGAAGTGGAATAAGCGGATATGAAGCGCTGGTGCACGCCATGGTGGTAGCCCTCAACACTGCTACACAAATAAACTTCAGCGGGTGGCACCTAACTACAGTTCACGTTAACCGGGCATGACGCCTGTATCATAAGAATACATATGTAATGTTTATAAAATCAGATAGCCAGTACTGCAACCACAATTGACGTTACGTGTACGTTTGAGTCTTTTTGAAGAGTGTATCAGAAGCCTGGCGTAGAATACTGTGGTAGAATACTTCGTTGCCACGCAGAATACTAGGGTGCGATTCCTGCTGGGACACTGTAATTTATCGTTTGCGTTCGTACAGTAAACGCTACCCATGGCAGATTTATCTTAACCCTCAAGCGTTAAAGTTGCCTGTGTGTGTTCTCGCCGTTTCTGGGTAGATATAAAGTATCTTTCACCTGTGACGCATACAGTGGCACATACCAGCCTGTGGGTATGTACCCCTGTTTCTTGGAAAGTGTTTGACGACGTCCACGACGAGATTGTGACTCTATTCATGTCATAACCAACGAGTCGTATTCGATAAACCATCTTACGCGCCCGTACTAATTTTGGTGAACCACAAGTTAAGAGGGGGGGTAGTCATGACAACATCCAGACGATAAATAGATTTATAGACAGATAGACATATAGATAGATTGATAGACAGACAGATATATAGATAGAGAGATATATAGATGGATGGTTATCGCAGGCATACAGATATATAGATAGAATAGATAAAAGGACAGACAGGCCGATAGATAGATAGATAGATAGATAGATAGATAGATAGACAAACATATATATAGATAGATAGATAGATAGATAGATAGACGGAAAGATAGATAGATAGATAGATAGATAGATAGATAGATAGATAGATAGATAGATAGATAGATAGATAGATAGATAGATAGATAGACGCCAAACGTGCTTGCACTGCGCAGAGAAATGCTTCGCATTAAAGAAAATTGGTTCCAAATCTGCATGTTACACCGCAAATGTCGTCGAAAGACGATAGTCTTGCGTCTGGAGAGAGTGAACAAAACGTTTATTTGATGTTCTGCGCAAGAAAATCGGTGAAGGGTATTCTGGAAGCGCTGCGTTAGAGTGCCTCGAGGATGTAGCAGAGACGAACGAGTGCATCAAGACATGTTAGACACAAGCGCCATCTGGCGGTTATCTTCGAAAACGAAGGCGTACAGCCCGCGGAGAAAGATGCGCGCCAGTCTTGGAGGTGATAAGGGGAAAAACGCAAAACGACGGGCAGGTGCCACCACCGGGACGTCGTAGCAAAGCGTTGGAAACACCTTTTGAGCATCGCGTTGCACTGTCAGCGCAGCGCAATAAACGCCACATTCCCTAGAATTACTTGCGTGTGCCTCTTCTAGTATAAAGGCAGACATAAACAAACTTTGAAGTGTTGTTATGGCGCCTCAGATATGCGCAATAATTGCTTTTCAATTTTACAATTTGATGTACTCTAGGGCGCCACGCAAAGCCACAAGTTCTGCCGCCGTAGACGTAGTGACGTGTGACAGCTTGATTCGCAGAGTGATTACTCTAGCTGGAATCACCACCGCACCACCAAAACCAGACGCTGTGATTGAACCATCGGTGTATATGGGCATGTGGTTATTGTACTAAGTGGTTCTAAGAGAGAAAGGAAGATAAAAGTGAGCCCCGTAACTGTCTGCTTCAGCGAGCTACACCTCAACATTAGCTCGCAAGGGATGGGGGTGAGGAGGGATTAAAAGGGTAGGAATAAAGGTGTAGAGAGAGAGAAAGAGGCGTGAGGTGGTAAGCCAGAGAGCGACGACATATCGAGAAGATAGGAGTGATAGGAAAGATGGAAACACGGTCACAGGGGTCCGAGGACAGGGCACCACTTGCGAGAGCTTTCGTAGGCGTCAGGAGGTGGCGTAGAGGAAGTCCAGTCGGTCATAGCTACACTGTCGTCGGAAGTCGGCGTCAGGAGATAACGTAGGGTGAGCCCAGTCGGCCAGAACTACCCTGACGTCGGAGATCGTGAGGGCACAACCGGTCGGCACGGAATTCAGCGAGCGAGTCCTGTTATTGTACATTTCGTGCAGGAGGTGCAAGCTCAATTGTTTTAGGGCTGACGAAGGCAAATTTGATTTTTTCTGTATTTCTGGAATATAAAGACGTACTCGCGGAATTGTCAGGCACCACGAAGGATACACTAGTTTCTCAGCAGGCGTAAAACCTGACGTAAACGACGCACGATGTGCACAGACAATTACACTAAATTTCGTGCGGGGCCTCTCAGTAGCGAGGGTCGCCAAGTGGTGGGAAGGATTCCTAGCATGTTGCCTGAGGTACGCACGCATCGTTTCAATGGTGATGTGCGTCATGATCGAGTAGTCCTGTGCAATGGCAATTGTTTCAACTGTCGATGTGCAGCGGGGTAAACCAAGGCATATCCTAAGCGCCTGGGCTTGAATATTATGGATTGTGCACAGGTTCGTTTTGCACGTGTTAGATACAACAGGTAGGCTGTACCACAGGAATCCAATAAATAATACCTTGTACAGCAGTAACATAGACTCGACAGACACTCCCCAACTTTTCCCAGCAAGAAACCTGAACAAGTGACAAATGGCGGTCAGCCGCTTTTTCACGTAGTTTACGTGTGGGGTCCAAGACAGGTTTCCGTCGATTATGACTCCCAAGAACCTGTGACTCCGGCTGCATTACACCAACTGCCCGTTGATTGATATGCCGCAAGCGGACATTGGGTTTCTGGTGAAAGCCACGACTGTACAATTTCCACTTGCGATTTCAACCCCTTGTTTGCGTAGGTGGTGCGATGTTACTGATGCTGCCTTCTGAAGTCGAGCGCGAAGTTGAAGTCGAGTCACACCTGATGTCCACACACAGATGTCATCAGCATAAATGGAAAGTCATACACTGCTTGGATGCTTGCCAACTAGTCCAATGAGTGTTAGGTTGAACAGCGTCGGGCTTAGCACTCCGCTTTGCGGGACTCTTCAGCTACAGTAATACTCGGGTGTCGGGCCATTCTCTGTCTGCACGTGAAATAATCTATTCTGTAGGTAGCTCTGAACCCACATATATATCTTGCCACCGAGTCCCACTCCTTTTCATGCGCTGAGAATGGCTTCGTGGGTGACGTTGTCGTATGTCCCTTTAACATAAAAAAAAGGCCTTCTGGTGCTCTACATATGTTACCAAGTTAACTACATTGTCAATTGATGAGCGGCCTCGTCTGAACCCGGACATGGTATCTGGATATATTTCGTAGAACTCTAAGTATCATTTCAGACGCGTTAAAATTATTCTTTCCATAACTTTTCCCACACAGCTCGCGAGGGCAATCGGGCAGTAAGAGGAAACGCCTCAAGGTGACTTGCCGGTTTTGATAAGTAGCATCAGGCGACTTGACTTCCATTCCTGTGGAACCATGCCAGTTTGCCAGGAGTCATATATAGCAGCAAGAGTGCCTTCCAAGCTTGATCTGCTAGGTGACACAGAGCGCGATAAGTGATGCCGTCAGGTTCTGGCGCTGAAGAACGTCTACACAAAGCAAGCGCAGCCTTTAGTTCTTCCATTGAAAACGAAATTTCCATTCGGGGATCACGTGACGATACAGAAAAGTCGAGCGTCTTTGTCCCAGTGGAATTTTAGCCGCAGGCAATCCTTCGACAGAAAGAATCTGCGACATCAATCTCTTCGCAGCGTAAGTGAAGTGCCAGAGATTATAATGGGTAGCACTGAGTAATGGTTGTACGAAGACCCCGGACGGCTCCAGATTAGTGACAGAGGCTTTCTGGGATCCAAAGACTCGCAAAAAGATGCCCATCGTTGCGTGTCCAACTTGTCCATGTGACGCTGTATTTTCTTTTGTGTGTGTCTGGCCACTCTCAGATCATCAAGTCACTTCGTGCTTCTACAACGTCGTTCTGCACGACGACGAATCGCTCGGAGTTTCTCGAGATCAATGTCCATATCCCTGCCAGCTGAGCTCACTGGAAGTGAACGCGTGGTCGACTGCAGGGCACCCTTTATTGCGTCCTCTAGGTTGAAGGGTCAGCCGCCAACATAGTCTTCCATGATTAACTTGTCTTTTTGCCAATCGGTGCAGTTGCAGGCTCTGGAGGACTTGAGACTTGGAAAGCCGACAGTCTTCAAATATGTTGGGATGTGGTCACTACCCCTTGTTTCCAAATACGAAAACCAGTGCACTCTGCTGGCGAAAAAGCGTGAGACGAAAATGAGGTCCAGCCACTACTATAGGCCGATCCACGCAGATAAGTAGGGCTACCATCATTCATGAGGATAAGTTCACATTCAAAAGCGAAAGACACTAACTGTCTACCTCTAGTGTTGACCCTGGAGCTTTCCCAAAAGTCGCCAGTTATCACCCATGGCTGGAGAGTTGAATTCAAAATTCCGCGCAAACGCTCGCGTTCTAGACGACTTGATGGAGGTAAGCAGGCTCCGATGATTCTGAATGTGGTCTTCTTGTTTTTTACTGTTAGGCAAACGTACTGGTTTTCTTCGTCAGGGGGTATAGGGGGATGAACATAAGTTAAGTCGCGCCGTACGAATACAACAACCTTGCTGCGCTCTCCGTGGGTAGAAGACATAAGGCCCTCATATTCAGACAGTCTCATGTGAGCTGACAGGTTCGGTTCACAAATCACAATTATGGAGAACTTGTTCGTGAATACGTATTGCCGGAACTCGGACATACGCACCCTAAGCCCCCTGGCATTCTACTGAAAGACAGATGCGTTCTTGACCTCCTCTCGAAAGGATAACATGCTACGGGAAATAGTTTTATCTTAGAGCTGCAAGCACCGGACTCAAAGTTTCCAGCACCTGGAGTGCGCTCTGCGCTGACGAGTTTTTCATGTTGCTTAGAAGCATGCGCATTGTGCTCATAAGGGACTGCAGCATGTTAATGACCTAGCAATTCTCAGTGGCCTTTGCATCAGTGGTTTGTGAGGGCATCGAGGTTGGCGGGATTCGTGCACCTCTGAATCAGGCTGTGTTCGTCGAAGGGGTGGCCACTCTTCACGAGGTGGGAGTGTTGACCCTGCTTTTGTTTTCGGTGTATCCGTCTTCGCAGAGCTGGATGATGGGAGGTCAGTTTTTTGTTTGAGATGACGTGTCTCTATCGGCAGATGTCACGTTTCGTGATGATCTTCTGTGGGGACGCTGACGTCGCCTGACAGTAGCAGCGGCTTCTGTGTGCGTTGAATTTTCGCGCACCATGCGTTTCAGCACCGCGCGTTCTTTTCGAACTCGCGGGCAATCTTTAGACAACGCTTTATGAGTGCTGTGGCAGTTGGAGCATTTGAACATATTGCGTGGCAGGTGTCATCTGAAAGAGGTTCGGCACATCGCGGGCACACAACATTGCTGGTACAGACTCCTTTTACATGTCCCATCTTGAAACATCTGTAGCCTTGCAGGGCCTTCGGTATGTATGAACGGACGTGGTGGTGAACGTGGCCAACATTTAAGTGCGGTGGCAGACTGTCTACCTCAAAAACAATTTTCAGACAACGTGACTGACCGAGCCTTGCGATTTGCTTGATGAGGATGTCGTCTGTAGTTGGCTTTCTCAAGATTGGAAAATCATCAGCGGGAATGGAAATGTTTACGTCATGAATGACGCCAACACTGCTGTTACAATCAGTGGGGATCACTGATTTACCTGTGACTCTGTCGATTTCCGAGGTGTTCAGTAGGCTTTGCAGCGCACTACGGTGTAGAACATCAACTGCCAGAAAGTTCTTCCGTGAGTTCATCCTCAGGTCTTTAATCGCATTTGGAGAGAGTCCTTCGAGGTATGCAGGAAGAACTTGCCTGTTAAGCCGCCGTAGGTTAGCTGAAGGGTCCACAGCCATGAAGAGTATAGTGTGCGGCTAACGCTCAGCGGTAGCCTGCACGGTGGATAAACTCGCCGTCGACGACGTTCGCAGCAGTCTCCTTTTTGCATTGCGGCTCATGACGACTGTGTAGTCGTCATCCGATGACTCAAAGCCGTCGGAGTAGAGCTCCGTTGCCTCGCTGTCTGTGCCGCTTGAGGTGATCCCACGTTTCCTAGCCGCTGCCGAGCGTAATGGTTGTCCTGCTCGAAAATCCTGAAAGGCTTCTTCATCCATTCTCGCAAGGAGGGAGCGGTAGCTCCCAGAATTTGCGGAGAAACAAATAGAAAATTTGAGACCAGGGTATTGTATTGTAGAGTATCGTAGAGCCTCTTCAAGACAGTTCAGAGTTCAGAATCTAAATACATCAGAATCCAAAGACAGTTCAAGTTCAGAATCTAAATACATCAGGTCATTTTGCCAACCACTGCAGACGTTGAAAGTGTTGCCTGATTTTTAAAAACACACATGTCTTCTTTAGATGCTGCAATGCAGAAAAAAACTCATTCACAGAACCGTCTGCCCATTTGTGCAAGCTGGTTGTTTTGTGAGTAGTGTTGCGATAATTCTTAGAAAAAACAAGAATGTTCTTTTTTTTCCATGCTATGTGTATCGATTCATTTGTACTATCTTTTTATTAGGGCCCGATTCTGTAAACATGCACCTTGGCCTGCTTGCCTCAGCGTTTTCAAAATGTCATTTCAGTTATCAATCATCGTTTTTATGGTCGCCCATTTTACCTCCTCGGCTACATTTGAAAATTTTCTTGCTTTTTAAACGGCAATCCTGGTTTACCTTGCTGCCGTTCCTCTCCTTGTTTTCTCTGTCTCTCTCTTTCTTGCTTTTCGTGTTGAAAAATGTCCCGTTCCAAGCACAAAATATCCTAACTTTGCCCTCTTAATACCACATGTCACCTGTGGCGTTCACGTACATTTGCTTTATATTTAGCAGGTTGTCCAGGATGTGGTATTTGTAAGCGAAAGTCATTGCTGTCAACTCTGTTATTTGTCTGTGCGTCAGTCATAACCTTTTAAAAGTTCCCTATTTATTGTATGATGTGCAGTTTATGACGTGCGCTTAAGGCACGATATTTTATTTTTCAAAGAATTGTCATAGAAAAAATTCTGCAGATAATGAAGCCAAGGAGGGTTATAAAGCGGCAATTTTACCGTTTCGATCACATGGCAATAATTATGGTAATAAATTATTTATTTTGCACAATACTACTGGCAGTAATCTATGCAAGAGAGTGTAAACGTGAAAAAGAAATTCACAAAAAGAAAAAAAGTTCAGAAAGTTACGTAGCAAGGATACGGAAGATGGAAATCAATTTCCTGCTTTGATTGTTCGCGAAAAGAATAACCGAAAGGAATAACTTTAAATTAGTTCTTGAAAAAACAGGATTGACACAATGACTGCTTGCAACGTGAGGTTCCACTGGTGTGTTTCTGCAAGTAATCGTCAGGGTTTATTCCCAGCTTACCGAAATAAAGAGGAAGATAGGAATTTCATACGTGCCTGTTTCCATCTTTAATAGAGTGGCTCTGATTTGGCCATCCGTTGTGAATCTGAAGGTGAATAAAGACACCTGAAAAGTTCGTAAACGTTACGGATGGCTAGCCTTGAAGTTTTCCGACTTTTTTATGTTGAATTTGCTACAATCATCTAAAGAAAAAACACTGCCTTATGTTTTGTGCGCCAGAAATCAGTGATAAAGGCGCGATGCGCCCAACTTATAGATGCGAAGAAAATATAGTCAAAGATAACGCAACTTGCCGCCTGTGCATGGGGATCCAACCTGCATGTTTTGGATATTTGCAAGTCATTTTTTTTTCGAACTATGCACACAGGGTCACGTATACAATGCAGCAGTATTCCTCATTCAAGGCAACATTAGGCCAAATACTCGCGGGCGCGTTACAGCAAATGTTACTTCCTTTTATGAAGCCATGCAGTGTCGAGCGCACTCCTTTATGGAGTATAAGTACAACGTATCGAACACTGAACATGACCGTAATGACAGCTACGTAACTGTCATTAGTCACATGTCAGACGGATATTATGTCAAGAGTAGGGACTATACAGTCGTGTCACGACAGGAATTACGTCAACTTTCCATGACGTACGTCATCGAACCATTTTCTCCAAAACACATCTGACACACGCCCGTAGAGGAGGTGGTATCCGGGAATGCGCCATGGATATTGAAAGTTATAGCTACCCAGAAATGTCGAGATTGGCCGTTTTGCTGTGGGAGCGTCAAGATAAACTGATATCGCTGGCACTGACCCGACGAATGTAAAGAACTAAAATTTGTATCCCAAATAGCAGTCAAAGCAAATCATTGTTCGAGGCAGTCAGGAAATATCACAACAGGGCCACGCCAGGTCTTCAAGATGGTTAACACAAAGACCCTACACTTTTAAAAATAAGAAGAATGTGCGTGGCTTTTTTCGGAGGATTCTGACTTACCAAGGTGCACCCTCCAGCACATGCTGTGTCAGTGTGACGACTTGCACGGGGCCTCAGGGTCTCCCTCCACTGAGGAAGACTGGCTCCAGCTCATCACCAGCTCCGCAAAAAAACAGCAGCTAAGGGCTGTCCAGAGAGCCCGCGAAGTCGCCGAGAGCTTTAACCTCCCGGTGCCATCGTGGGCGGGGCCCCCAGATGGTACCCCCTGACGGGGGCATTCTCGTCTTCTCAGGACCAAATAAAGTTCCTTGACTGACTGACTGACTGACTGACTGACTGGCTAGCTGACTGGCTGTCTGACTGGCTGGCTGACTGGCTGACTGACTGACTGGCTGGCTGACTGGCTGACTGACTGGCTGGCTGACTGACTGACTGGCTGACTAGCTGACTGACTGACTGGCTGACATGCTGGCTGGCTGACATGCTGGCTGGCTGGCTCGCTGGCTAGTTGGCTGGCTGGCTGACTGACTGGCTGACTGGCTGGCTGGCGGGATGACTGACTGACTGACTGACTGACTGACTGACTGACTGACTTGCCTTCTATACGACTCTCATTAGAGAGACGCGGTGACGATCTTGGCGGGTGAGAGTCGCACGCTCTGGGGAGAGTCCGCTGATCCTGTTAGAAAAAGGAAAGGGCTCTTTTGCGGAGGATCACGCTGCCACCAAAGGAGAGCAACTCAGCCGTTGTTACTAACACAGTGGAACTGCAGAGGTCTCAAGAACCACAAGAAGCGGGCTCATTTCCGCCTCTATCTTGAGACCTTTGAGTTCCTTGTTGCCGTGGTTGCCCTTCAGGAACCCGGCTCGGACGTCAAACTCACAAATTACACTACATTTCAACACAACCCGGAGACATGTATACTTGTTCACAAGCAATATACCGCCCAGGAAGTCACACTCCCCACAACACCGCCTTTCCCATGCACAATGGTGTCGGTGCTGCCTATAAGGCGATCTGACCCACCTGTTCATATTTTAAACATTTACTGTCCCCCAAAGCTTAAGAACGTCACGTTCAGCGAAACTTTCACACAAGCTATGCAGGTGGCAGGACGGGACCCCCTCCTGATCGTCGGCGACTTCAATGCCCCAAGCAGGTTATGGGGTTACCCACGAGAGGACACGCGTGGAAGGAAGCTTGCGGAACTTCTTTCTACACTTGGACTCACCCTCCACACTGATCCCGCCAGCCCAACACGTGTAGGCAACTCTGTTCAACGAGATACTTGCCCGGACCTCACAATTACACGCAACATACGCCATGCCGACTGGCTGAACACACAGGACACTCTCGGTAGTGATCATTGTGTATTAAACACAACTGTGTACATGCGTCCCTTAAAACGCCCACTTACACAAGCTCGTATCCCATACTGGACAACTTTCCGCACCACTCTACCTATTGTAGACCCTCTCCAGTCGGGATACGACACCTGGTCTAAATCACTGACGTCTACACTGAAACAACACGAACAGCTGATACAGCTCACGGAAACTCAAACGGACGTGGACAACCACCTCCTCCATCTTTGGCAGGCCCGCCGCAGCCTCACCAAACGATGGAAAAAACAGAAACATAACAGACGCCTCAAGAAACGCATCCTAGAACTCACGGAGCAAGCTGCGGAATATGCTGCTCAGCTAGCCGACACTAACTGGGTGGACAGGTGCAACACGGCTGCACGCCAGATGTCTGGTCGCAACACGTGGCGCCTGTTTCGCGCTCTCATCGATCCAACACAAACACGCACGGAAACTCAACGTCACTTACATAAGGTCATGCACAACTTTACAGGAACGACAACACAGCTGGCAAACACGCTCAGGGACCGATACCTGTGCACCACCAAGGACCCCCGGACGGCCGCATACTCCTACGCAGGCAAAAAGAACACGCAGTTGGACACCCCGTTCCAGCTCCACGACCTCCAGGCGGCCTTACGCAAGATGAAGCGTGGCACTGCACCAGGGCGTGACCAGGTTACGGTCAAACTGTTGGCCAATCTTCCCGACGCAGCCTACGCCACGCTCCTCAAATACATCAATAGCATTTGGGACGGAGAAACTCCTCTCCCTCTTGAATGGAAATCAGCTCTCGTGACCTTCATCCCGAAGGCAGGTAAACCTATTGACGTGGAGAACCTTCGCCCCATCTCCCTCACGTCTTGTGTCGGCAAGCTGATGGAAACGATGGTGCGCGACAGACTCTCCGAGTTTCTAGAAACACAGCACACTTTTGCGGACACCATGTTTGGATTCCGCCCTCAGAAGTCAGCCCAGGATATACTTCTACAGCTCCACCATGACATATTAGATCCTGTTGAATGCCCCCACAATGACAAGGTAGTCCTGGCCTTGGATCTTAAAGGAGCATTCGACAACGTGAAGCATGAGGTAATCCTTGACCACCTCAGTCAGACCAACTGTGGTTATAAAACATTCAATTATGTTAGACAGTTTCTTACAGACCGTCGAGCCTACATACGCATACAAGATGAGGAACATGGGCCTTACGTCATCGGCTCGAGGGGAACTCCTCAAGGCGCGGTCCTCTCTCCCCTCCTATTTAATATAGCCATGCTTCATCTTCCCCCCAAATTGGCTTCTTTACCAGGGATACATCACGCTCTTTACGCGGATGATATCACGATCTGGGCCACGCAAGGTAACCTGGGTCACATGGAGTCATGCCTGCAAGCAGCAGCGACTGTAGTCGACGACTACGCAACCTACTGCGGACTCCAGTGTGCCCCGGCTAAGTCAGAATTTGTGCACGTACGTCCCTCCCCTCAGGACACAACTCAGCTCCATATCAGTCTTCCCTCGGGACCGATCCGTGAGGCCAAGGAGATCCGCGTCCTTGGCCTCTTCATACACCACCAACGCAAGGCCGACACCACAATAGCCAAACTTCGCACGGTGGGAGACCAGGTGGGCCGTATGGTCCGCCGGGTCTCCAACAAGCGGGGCGGATTACGAAGCAGGGATGCAATGCGGCTTGCCCATGCTTTCGTAACGAGTAGAATACTCTACTCGACTCCCTACTTGCACCTACGCAAACACGAGGATGATCAACTCGAGGTCATCCACCGTAAAGTTATCAAGCGGGCTCTCGACCTCCCTATCACCACGTCCAACCAGAGACTTCTGGCCCTAGGCGTGGTGAATACCTACCGGGAACTTCGAGAAGCCCACCTCGTTAACCAATACACGCGCCTTGCACAGACCCATTCCGGTCGCCGCCTCTTGGACCGAATACACATCAAACACGATTACTATATTGAGGAAAGGGTGAGAGTGCCAGAACCTTGGAGACGCGCCCTCCGGGTCCGACCCCTTCCCCGCAACATGTCCAAAGAAAACCACAGTGGTCGCCGCCAGGCGCGCGCGGAAGCGTTGCAGCGACACTTTGGTCAAGAGGAACACGTGTGCTACGTGGACGTTGCCGGCCCGCACCATGGGGGGTGGTATACTGCCGCAGTCATACACAACGCAAACACCGTAAACGGGCTCACTTTCAAAGCCTACAGCGCAACACACGCGGAGGAGGTTGCCATCGCTCTGGCTCTCACCTATCCCTCTTCTAAACATATCACCGACTCACGAGAGCCTGTCGGAACTATCAGCTAGGGTGGGCTTCACCGCTTGCTCAGCGCATACTGGAACCTAGCTGCCGATACGTTAATCCAACTCCGCGAAATCTGGTTTGGGCACCCGGTCACCAAGGACTCAGGGGTAACGAACAGGCCGATCAGGCCGCCCGCGCACTCTCTTCCCGGGCTATCTCCCTGTCTTTGGAAGCCTACTCGCAATCAGACAATTCGGCCCTTTCATTCAAAGATATTACCAATTACTACAAGGAGGAGCACCGGCGCTATCCAGACCCTTGTAAGGGACTGCATCGCGCTGACGAGCGCCTCCTTTTAAAACTGTTTACCAATACTGTACCGTGCCCGGCGGTGCTAAAACATTTCAATTCATCCTTTGATGGCACGTGCCAGTTCTGTGGTGAGGTGGCTGACACCTTTCACATCGTCTGGGCGTGCCAGTCTAATCCATCTATCCCCCCCAACCCCAATCCCACGAGAGAGGACTGGGAGGCGGCCCTGCTCGGCTGTCAAGACCTGAAGGCCCAAGAGGCTCTGGTTCAACGTGCGCGGGCGGCGTTGCTTGCCAATGGAGCCCCGGAATAGGGGTTCCACCTAGTGCTGTGAGGGTAGGAGGCCAATAAGGCCCCAACCCAATCACCTCTCTGTAACCATTTAATGGTTATTAAATGTTTTCACCACCACCACCACCACCACCCACCAAAGGAATCAGGTGACTCTTGCCGGTGGCGCTCCTACGTGGGCAACGCAACCTTACAGCTATTTTAAGCTACTTATTTTGACCCATGCTCCACTTCAGCGCGACTACTGTTGTAAATAGTGAAGCGTTCATTTAGGACAACTCCAACAATACCTGCAGTTGTGCCCAGCAACTGCACAAAATGATTAAATTTTAGCGTTATTTTAATAAAAACCGTTAAAAAACGCACTGTTTCTAGCAAAGTAACACAAAAAGTGCGAAAAAGATGGTCTCTGAATTCTAATGAGAAAGATGAGCTAGTTCTTATTCAACTGCTTGCATGATTATAGCCAAGCGAAATATGTGTGATGCTCTTAGTGTAACGTAGTGCAAGATAAAGTGCAGATATCTGCATTATGCTACCATCTTTCTTCCTTATGATTATGAATAAATCAAAAAGTCGTGACGATTGGAAAAATCACAGTCGTGGCTATCCATGTTGTCGCTCCAGTTCAGCGCGAACAGCCATGCCAAATGAAACCTGAGAAGAAGAACGCTATAAAGAGATTGCAACCACACGATAAGTGATTTTCACAGACAGAAGGCTCACAACAAAGCAAATGCAAGCAGGTGCAGTAAGGAACCATGTTTTTTTGCCGTCATCGTAAAAAATACAACTTCCATTCAGTAGCTTTTGTAACATGATGCTTGGTGACAAACTTGCATCTGAGAACGACTTGTCATGAACTCCTTTTACGCAACAAATGCAATTATTATGTACTCTTTTGCCTAGGTGCCACTCACTTCTTTCTCCTACGTCGTCTTGTCCAAGCAAAATAAATACAGGACCGACTGCCTCATGGACAGGTTGAACGCCGCTGTTTGATTTTCCCATAGCTAGTGGCGAGGCGCTATACTATAAAGACACGTTCGTTTCCTCTTGTGTGGCTGGCAAGTGGAGTGAACATGCGTAGAGGTGATCCGGGATTCTGGAAATAACCAACACACAAACACACGCAGAGTGATCAATTTCATTTCAACTACCTTTTGTTCAACACACCATTACTGTATACAAGCATATGGCATGAGTGTTTTGTTTTAAATAATTTCGCAACGAAAAGAAATTTTCCCGTGAAAGAAGGCGGTGACCTTGTTTCACGATAGTAAAGGCCCGTAGCCAGACAGGAAGGCGGGGAGGCTAGGGCTACACTCTGCCCCAATATTCGGATGAAGCAGAGTGTTATGCCTATAAGAAATAATGAAAACAAAGTTTTTTTGAAGGCCTTCAGCAAGTACCCCAGCTCGCGAAAAAAAAAATTCCTGGGTACGAGCCTGCAAGAGGCACTCGATAGCACCTATGAAAGACACTACTTTTCTGAGAAATCGCTTCGAAGCTTCCATTAAGAATAATCCCCCGGCATACTCCGACAACCAAGCCCATCCTCTGGCATTCAGGGGCATACCGTGAACGGTTATCTACCGCAGGTTTTACTAACGTAACCCGTCCCTAATTACTCAGAAAATACATGCGAGTACGAGTGCTCGAACGACACCAAAGCGCGCGGACGCCGTCTGCGTTGACATCAGACATGGCATATGCTTGAACTACCGCACATAGCTCCGTCACGTATACACTCACCCGATACTGTCGTAACGCCGAACGTCATCGCAGAGGAAAGCAAAGCACGACAACAATGAACATAAACGACACAACAAACAAAAACTGCGTAACGTAATTGCAACGTCGATTGTGGTTGCAGTGCCTGCTATCTAATAATTTTTTAACGAAGGAATAAACATCGTATGTTTCCTCATCATACAGGCCCTATGTATGGTTAGCGGATATTGTAATTCTAGCGTTGGCTCCGTTTTTGTTGCCGTCTGATAAACATTATATATTCATTTCTGTAAGTGAACAAGCTGTACTCCTGCAATAATAAATTTCCGAAAAACACGCTAACGAAAGTTATGCACGATGTTTACATCACCACACCGTAAACTCGAAAGAGAATTGACGTCTCTGTTCTATAACACGAGTTCTTATGTTACGCTGGTCCTTCGGCAAGGAGCTTGTTACGTCACGGCTGGCTAACGAGCCAGTCTTTCCGGACTTACTGACTACACGCACTTGCTCAAAAAAAATGTAATCGTAAATCAAGTATGCCACCAAATGCGCTAAGATTTTCGCCAGGTTATTTGTGAATGCACAAGAGTTAACCCATACGAAATACATTATGAAAATTACCTGATTGAAATGAAAAAATCACCTGATTTGGTCTCTTTAGCAATGCAAATTGCCGTCGCAATATCACTTTCGTTATCCCCTCGGCATCTTATTGATTATGCGTGAAGTTACGCAACACAAACAGAATAATATTATATATGGTCCCACTATATGAATATGAGAAATACCATTGTGGAACGCTCCGGATGTTTTGACCACCTGGTTTTGTTGAGCCAGCTCTCGCATAGTACAGAACTCCATCATTTAACTTTCATGAAACGGGACCGCCGTTGCTGAGATCGAACACGGTACCTTTCGTTCAGTAGCCTAGTGCCATAACTATGGCTCCACCGAGGTGGGCACGTTGTTGCAGTAAACAGAATGCCGACTACGCTTGCACATTGAACCATCTTTTTGATTCATCTACGCAGCAGGCTAAAAAAAAAAACAGGTGTCTTATAGCACAAACAATACGGACACAATCAATGACACTCATCAACCAGGGACAAATGCTATGGCGATTCAAGACATTTATAGAGCTTACGTATATAAAGGTTTCAAACTCGTGAGCACGTGTTTACACAACATATATCAGATCGAGCCGAGAGTGCGATAAGGCAGCGCGAGAGTGGTTTTTCTGTGAACTGTTACGCTTATACGCTCTCATAACATCCACAATGAAATGAGGCTGCTTAGATATTATCTCATCACATATTATATATTTGCATCTTCCATCACCTGTAAGTATTCTGTTCTATATGATAGCCCGTGTATGATATAACTTGCATAACTGTATACTCTTCGCAACTGTACTATTTTCGCGTACGATATAGCACATGATGTACCTGTACAGATGAGGTCCTTGTATTGGTGTCACTGCCGAGGTATGATGACTGAGTAGGGATTTTGTGTTTGGGTAGATCCCACGTACCATGGTAAGCAATCATATGCGAAGCATGCATGAACATCAAATGAAAAAAAAGAGAGCGTCGACCAAAATGAAAAGGCCTAAAACACTAAAAATTATAATTTTTTTTGGTCGGTGTTCTTTCATCTCACTTCTACTTCATGCGCCTTCCCGACCAGCCAATGCTTCGTCAAAAGATGAATTTCGCGAAGTAGGCATCAAGAAGTTTGCTATGTGGCACTTTTAGAATGACAATAACGGTACGACGCGAATGAATGTAGTAGCCAGTAAACACACGTACAAATTTGATACGCATTCACATGTCGAGTAAACATGCTAAAAGACGCGAATGTGAGAACTGGTTGTTGATAGTTATGTAACAACGACATTACAAAAGCACGCCCTCCCAGCACCAGGAGTGGTAGGCAGAAATGTTCTTTTCTGTTAGCCCCATGGGTTGTGTCCATGAAGTGTAATGTTGAAACACGTGCTGATTCTTTCGCCTTTAAAGCAATTGCTACGAGGTGGATTATGCATAGGCATATCAGCCCGGGGGGGAGGGGGGCAAAGGGAGCGCTAGCCCCCCACCAAGGTGAAGTAGGGCGGCTGAGGCCCCCCCCCCCCTTCCCCACCCACTTCAGACAGGGGTCAATGTTGGCTGCACGATGGGGAAACAAACAACTAAAGCGATGTTTTTTTTTACCACAGTAATCACTGAGTTATAATGTTACGAGGGGATCAATATATTACGAGAAAACATTACATATAATGAAATATTTCTAACAATTCTGCTGTGAAGATTCTCTAGGAGACTCTTTGCGGTGCAGACCGCTGTACAACGCTTTTGCGCCTTGTGCTGTAGAATTGCAGAGCAGGCTCGCCCTAAACCTTATAAGACTACATCACTATTACATAGCCCTATAAGATTACATCACTGGCTCGTGCTTTTATTCTGCTGTGCCTGGCTGGCTGACAGCAGTTACAGATGGGAATGAGCAAAGTATTTATGGACTAATGAAAGCATTTGCTGCTCCACGAATATAATATATATATATATATATATATATATATATATATATATATATATATATATATATATATATATATATATATATATATATATATATATATATATATATATATATATATATATATACTGAAGAAGTTTTTTGGTGGGCCAAACGTACTTAAGGAGAGAAGAGACAGAACTTAGCAGTTACCTGAATTTTATTTCCGACGGTTTCGACCGGTGGACCGGTCTTCGTCAGGGTTTGCGAACAAGTGGTAGATCTTAACTGTTGTCAATCACCTGTGGCGCAGCATAATCGCTTCCCGCGTGCCACACGTCTCTAGATGAAAGGGTTTTACTATTTGCGTGACAGGAATTTCACGCTACTTACGTCATGACCAGGCTGCCATATTCCTCAAGCTCTCTTAACCCTCCCGCATTAGTTTTAGGAGCGAAGCTCCTTAAGGCGTGGGCATCGCGTCCCCTGTATGTAGCCACCTCTCGTTCAGTTCTTGCAGTGTTCACTAGATGGCGGTACTTGTAGCTGACGGCATTAAGTATTACGCTAGCCACCGCCCGATCTAAAGGGTACAGCCATATCCATCCGTCCATCCGTCCATCCGTCCGTCCATCCATCCATCCATCCATCCATCCATCCATCCATCCATCCATCCATCCATCCATCCATCCATCCATCCATCCATCCGTCCGTCCGTCCGTCCGTCCGTCCATCCATCCATCCATCCATCCATCCATCCATCCATCCATCCATCCGTCCGTCCGTCCGTCCGTCCGTCCGTCCGTCCGTCCGTCCATCCGTCCGTCCGTCCATCCATCCATCCATCCATCCATCCATCCATCCATCCATCCATCCATCCATCCATCCATCCAAAAGATGCAAGATGTTATAAACTAGACGGCGGTACGTGTAGTTGATTATGAAAGATGCGAGGTGTTATAAAATAGGAATGATGCCACATATAGCGCGTGTCATCGTTCGATATAGTGCGGCGACGTACGCTAGGGGGAGCGTTGCAATAAAATCGAGTGGGCAAAATGTACGGAGGATTCATGGTTTACCAGGTTTACCTCCGGAGCTTCGCCCACTCATCATCATTCACTTCGTCGATATGCTGTGATTTTTTTGTCTTCACCGAGATAAAGAGCACCCAGACGTAGGCGAATAGATAGATAATTCGATAGATACGTAGCGTCATCTTCATCGCCATTCATGATCACCATCGTTCATTAGCAACTGAGCCACACCTATCACGCAGCTCACGTGGAAATCGAAGTGTGACCCATACAGAGGGCTGGACGCTGCCTCCGCAGTTTACCTTCAAAGTTAAGTGGCGAAAAAATGGCACGGCCACGTCGGCCGTCGTCACATCAAGGATGTTTTAAAAAAAAATTGCTGCAGTAGAAGCTTCCGCAATGCTTTGCCAGCAGCAGTGAAGCCAACGTTTGCCCCCCAAAGATCTCCGAAACATGCTATTTTCTGGTGGTGCCCGCTTAGACATCAAGTGGCTTTGATTTGTTAGTCTAAAAGCTACGTTAATTATAAATTAAAAGATAACTGTTTTCGAAAAAATAATCTGCAAAGACTGGTATCGGTGACCTAATCTCCATTGAAATTTTTCTTTCATTTGAGGCTTACTAAAGAAAAAAACTAGTAACACAAGGACGCACTTTGAGCACTATCTGACCCTAAAAGGTTGCCACGTTAAACTCGTTGGGCCTATATATATATATATATATATATATATATATATATATATATATATATATATATATATATATATATATATATATATATATATATATTTATATACACTCCTTGGTCACTTCGTTTCTCTCAGTGCCTCTCGCTTCAGATATGCAGATAGAAAATAGAAATGCTCAAAGTACCTGCAGCTCGTTCAGAAATGCTGCGCATTAGTTAGAGTCGGAAAAGAACACGCCAACACTACAAAGCATGACATGCTGAGGTGCATCGCATAGTAGATAAGTTTTATTTTTCGTAGTGACATGAATGCACGTCCTTGATATTTTGCTCTCTGGCCTGTACATTACTTGCTCGAGAAGAAGGAACAGCGACAATTGTGAACTATAGTTCACGAAAAGTTGCAGTTGATTTGTTGTGTATTTTTAAGGCTGCGTGCTCCGATGCATGAGTACACATACCAATCACAGTTTTGACGATATACAGATCAACAAAGTATAGCAGAAAAGTGTATAAAGGGTAGTTCAGCGAAACTAGCTACATTTTAGGACGCTCATCGTCATCTTTTTCTTCTCGCTTCGTCTGGATCTTGCGCTGCGCCACTTCAACGTGGTCACAATGATCAATGTGTTCAATGTGTAAACTCACATACTAACAAACGCAATGGCGTCGCGAATTGTTACCATTGCACTAATAACAGAGGAACGCGCGAATTCGTAGTGAAATTTTGCTCGAGTGACGTACTCACTCTTAAAAGTTTCTGCATGTGACAAAATGTTTGTCACACGGGAACTACGAGACACGATGAGGGACTTGTACTTCTCAAATGAACTACTTAGTCTCCAACAATAGCAATTATTAGTGGAGGCAATGATGTCGAGCTTGAAAATGAGTCTTCTCAGAAGAGACTTCTGATAAAAGAAATGAGTCAACAAAATTTTTTAAAAACTCCTTTTAATCGAATGATAACTACGATACACAGTGATGGACTTTAACTTCTCGAATGTACAACTTAGAATCAAATAATAGCAATTGTTGGTGGAGGCAATGATGTCGAGCTTGAAAACGAGTCTTCTAAGAAGTCAATGGTGTTAGGCTTGACATTTTGAACGTGGAATCCCTCAACAAATAAATATATATATTAAACGCCTATCTGCTTTATTATGCGGCAGTGCGCGGTGTCTCCCTTGAAGCGAGACGCATAGGCCTTCCAACTTCAACCAGGGGGCGCTGCGCGTTTCGCCGCCTTTCTAGCAAAAGCCGGTCGCTCGGTATCCCGCCTTTTGCCTGCGCTATCTCAGCACGTTCACGCGCCCTGCACGTGCTGTTGTCTAATCGCCCGATGCGTGCAGCGTCACCTGTGACTTGCTCCGACGGTTTAAAAAGATTATAAAAACGTTTTCGCGGTGTGAATCTTGCCAGAACCGAGAACGATTCATTGACAATCTTTGCGCGACAAAGCAAGTCAAACTCTCCAACCGCGCCTCCCCGGGGATGCGTTCTACCGGTGAAGGGGATAACCGGGAAATTCTTACAACATATAACGAGCTCACTAAACATTTCTACCTGTGTAGAAGGATTTTCCCTCCACCTCACAAAAATCTAACCCGGCCCCAAGCACTTACATTAAGGCTTTTGCAAACGCGGATGTACCCTACTTTGAAAATGTTACACATCATGTACCCTGACTTATACCCAAGCAATCTTTGTCCACATTGTGGGCAAATAGCTTCATTAGCACACATGCTCTGGCAGTGCACCAAATTCGCTCAATTATCAAACACCACCTCTGCCAGATGGGAGGCGGCAATCCGCAGCTCGTCCTTGGCAGATCAGCTCTGCGCTGTCCACCAAGCCCGCGAGGCGGCTGAGGAGCTTGGCATCTCAGTCCCCACGTGGGAGCTGCCCGCAACACAGTGATCTGTGTTTTGGAGGAACAAATAAAAGTTTATCCAATCCAATCCAAGCAAGTCTAACACGATGTCTTTGAGCGAGTGCTATGTGAATGTCGATGGTGAACAGCTGCCTTTCTGTGACATTAAAAGTGAGGAGACGGCGCGAATTATATACGTAGGTTACCGGTAAAACACGCATTTGCTGCGGCATTCGTGTCTTCTCGGAGCTGTCGGGAAACTACCACCACGCTTTCGCGTGCATTTTTATATAGTGTTCGGATTTCTATTGCTTGAATGCCAAGTTTGTCACGCGGTTTTCGATTTATTAGGTGGTCAGTGTGAAGACACTAAACTTACGTCGGCTCTCTTCAATCCCTAGCACCATTTCAGTGTGGTGTGTTACGTTTCATAAGAGTTTCACTTTTGCCGAGGTTTTCATCGGATGTTAACAAGTTATTTGCGCAGCGCTAGGCTACAAGTGGTTACGACGTAACTACAAAAGGAGAGACAAGGACCGAAAGAGCGCTGGTCTTTGTCCTTGTCTCTTTTTCTGTGGTTACATCGTAAGCACTTGTAGTCTTGCGCTGTGCAAATATGTGTATTCCCAATCACCAACTTGCTCAAGCATCTGTCTTATCATGTTAACCAGGTCATATCGTATACTAAATGGCACCTTGGATATTTCGCTGCTCCTTTGAAAGTACAACAATGCGCACGAAAAAAAAAGTATTTTATGCCCACTTCGACCATGCATGTTTGTTGTAGCGCATGTTTCATTTCGGATAATGTCCACGCCTGACCACGTAGCGTGTTCACTGATTCAAATGTCGATTTGGTTGTTTTGACAGCTCGCTTGGTCGTCGTCATATCACACTATACCCACTAGGATTGAGCATGTTTTTGTTTACGCGAAGATTTGCCCCTGATAACCACGTTGAATTTCGCGAAACAATCGAAAATTGTATATGTGCCTTGGTTCTTTTGTTAACTCGTTTTCATAGCGGCAGCTGTATATCGCCCGCGGCTCGGGCTCATGCAAGGATATAATATTTGATATACCGAAACCATCATATCATTAGGAGGCGCGTCGTGGTGTGAGACTCCAGATTAATTCCGGCCACCTGTGGTATTTTCTTCAACGTGCACCAAAATCTATTTGAAGTGTGAGGCGCGACGACAACGGACAGATGATGCACACACACCGAGCGTCACTTCTTCTAACATTGAACGTCATACCACCGTACGCTTGAAATATGCAACATCAACACGTCCTGTCTGTCATTCTTGCACCAAAATCTGAGCTCACTGTCGTTGCGTTTCACTCCCGTGAAAATACAGCTGGTGTATGCGGAATTCGAACTCACGACTTCGATCCCAACATCGCAACACCTCATCCTGCTAGCTTATCAGTTGGTGTTGCTTGCAAGACCTGTACGTTTAAACGCCCAGCGCGAGCCCACAGCACAAATCTGATTGAACTGAGTGGTGGCGAAAAGTCTATATAAATACAGCCATCACCTGAATAAAACACTTGCAGGGCTCACATCATAGAGTTTCTTAATATACACTAGAGGGAACTCTGGCGATAGTGTCTATGGGAGCTGCAGCACACGGCACTTCAGCGAGCATGGGAATGATGGGTAGTACAGACATTTGTCTAATATTCGTACTTCTGGCCTGATTTTGGCTCCGTGTGTGTTCGTGTGACTTGGAGTTGTTTTCTTACGAAACAAATATTAGCCAATGTTCAGCGGTTGCGCTTCACCATCTTATTCGTTTAGACTTACCTTTCCGTATAGGGTTGCAAATTTCGAAAGCGTTGAATCTTTCTTTCAAAACAAAAACCGAAACACAGCCATAAACGAAGCCGCAAGTTTGATTCGCCGCCCGCAAGTACGAAGACCATAGGCAGACATGTGTACTACCCATCATTCCCATGGTCGCTGAACGATCGCAGCGCCAGAGTGCCCTCTAGTTAATTTTAGGAAACTCTATGGCTCACAGTACGGTATTTTAGGTGTATTAAGCTAGCAAGCTCCACCGCTTTCGCACTAAACCAATGGTTGTTTCGGAAAGCCAGAGCCCAAATCGTGAAATGTGCAGCGGTCGTCTATTTGCTGTAGTTTCAGTTTACGAACACGCTTTCTTTTAATGTGAGTCCGGTCATCGCGTTTCTTTCAGTTAATAGTTTGTATAGTACCGTGCACGACAAAGTTATTTCAAAGTAACAAGACTGCGGAGTATCGGCCAACTGCCATAAACCACTCTTAACGCCTTTGCTTCTCGCACTGCTCGCATTGGAAACGGTAGAACGTGACAGGCAGTTTTCAGGTCTTCGTCATTTTTAAACTTTTGTAGCAGCTCGCAGTTCAGCAGTAGTGCGTGCCTGCTTACCAGAATGACAAAGGAGCGCTGCCCATAGCGGGCAAAATGCGAGATAAGCGCCCCAAGGAACATGTTTTCCGTGTGCGCAATGGGAAAACCTACAATAAGCGCAGCGCGTCCGAGTGACCAGGGCTGTGCCCTCTTTCCGCTATAGGGCGGTGAACGGCGCTTCGCAAACTTGAGCCTGTCTTGCCTATAGTGGTGACTAGAAAAAAGATTTTTAGACATTAAACATCGCGTTTTAGGCCCTCCCCCCAAAAAAGCTATAGCAGAACAGAGTTTTAGCCCTGCGAAATTGTAAATATTTTTACCAAAATTCAATAAATAAATTTTTACCAAAATTTGCGCAATAAATTTTTACCAAAATTCAAGTTTTCGAAGAAAAACGTGTGCGACCTGTGTACACGGCAGGAAAGCAATAAAATGTAATAGTTCATGAACCGCATGGAGGCGCCAATGGTTTAACATTGCCGTGCAATTGTTCTTTTACGCACACGTCGAGCAGAACACGTTCCGTCCATTTATTGTCCACTGCAGCATGGTGAGTTACGTGGCACAGGAACAAATCGCCAGACCGCTGAAAGGTCACAAGCTCTATTAGCCTCGTATTGTCGGGTCTAATCGCGCAGGGTCAATTTCTCACCTGTCTGTGAAAGTGCCCAAAGTTCGAGCACTTCCAGCTCACGATCACGTCTGCCAAGATTTGCATTGCTATGCACCCTGGCGAAAAAAAAAAAAAAACGGGGGGGGGGGATGGCAGATCGAGCACCGTTTGCTCTTCATTAGAGGGTACTAGAATCGTTTCTAAGAAAGTACACTAAGTTCATCTCACGAGCGTGTGCACCGCTATGAAGGAGGTGACGTACAAGAACGAATGGTCAGGTGTACGTCGCAGTAGTACGTAACACTGCGAGAAATATTCGAGGTAAGATGTGCAACGCGTCATATCTGTTGCTTGAATAGAGGAAAGAAAGTTCATAGTAACATTAAAACATGCAAACGAACTCTGTGTGAGTTTTATTTTTATTTTACATCGAATCGAGCGAGATGCATAAGATACTGGGCCGCCTTCATTTCACTTGCGTTTGTGTTCTCCCCTTGCTCGCTTACTGCATGCTGCAGTGCCGGTCCTGACAACGCTTGGCGTGTTTTCGGTGCGTCGTCCCTTACAGCAGTTACAGCTGTGCGGTGCTGTGTATCGTGGTATAAGAATACATGATTCATGCCGGCCTCTACAAATGTGCTTGTATATATAGGCATCCGTTCCACAGAAACAGGCAGTACACCGCTCGCGTTACAGACATGGCTTGTGACGTTGAAAACGCATGGCGCGTTGATGCGCCTGCGTCGTGCGCCCTTCGTGTTCCTAGTCGCTCCGATACCGAAGAGGGCGGGGAAGAAATTCGGCTTGCGTAGTCTGGACGGGGCGAGTGGCAATGGCTTCAAGCTCACCTCCTCGCACCATGCTTTCGCGGCTATTGTAATGAACCAATTAGAATATTCTTGCGTTACAAAGTTCTTCATTTGGCACGCAAAAACTTCCAGTGTATAACTGAAATTTCCGAGGTGACCTGGTGAAGCGCCCTTTCAGCAATAAATTAAAAACAAAACAAAAGGAACGTGCACGTCTATAATTTTTGTACACTATTTTTACCCTGATGGTACTCCACTGTTCCGCATTCGTTTTACATCTTCCTGCGGTTGTGCAGAAGGACCTCCTGGTCCCTGCCTCCATACACCCATGGGTCTTCAAGAAGATGCTTCAATATCTTGGTAACACTAGGCTGGAAAAGCAGCTTTAAAACTCACCCACCACGTCCTCGGCCGTGGACGCTACTCTCCTCTTCTTGCGCTCTTTTTTTGCCACCTTTATTTCCCTCTCATCGTTCCATTGTACACGCTGGTGCATGCTCCCATTATCCAAAAACGTTAATTAGAGGTTGCAAAAGTGGCGTTTCTTTCTCTCCCTCCAATCCCTTTTATCGAACCACTCGTGTCATGTCCGTGCGGTGGTGTAACATGGCCGGTGCGTCCCATTACACAGCTGCTTGTGGTTGCTTTCCGGAAGTTTGTTGAAATAGAGAAGCAGGCTCCACCCCATGGAGTTCCGAAAGGTCAATTTTGCCCAGTAACATGAACAACGGTTTCAAACTGTATGCGAAAGCAAGAGTTCAGGTTGAATTGTGTTTATATAGGCATTGATTTTGAAAATGAGCATTTATAGGTCCTGGTGTAAATTTAGGCACAAAGCCTAAATATAGGCATGTATAGGCACTATAAAAACAGCACGAAGGCTCTCCTTGACCTCTAATTTACGCTCATATATCAAAGTGGCACGATAGGAACGTAAGGAACAAGCATGGAAACTTGGGGAAGTTTGTCGGACATAGCTGAATGTAGGAACAGCGCAACCTAGTAGTTACCCAGCAACTACATCAAGGTTGCGCTGTTCCTACATTCAGTAAGGAACAAACAAGGCATTTGTCTGAAATCTGGTCTCTAGTGATCAAATGCTAACTTCTCAACTCCTTGACAATCTTTTTCACCTGCACCACTCCGTCGGAGCCATGGGGCGCCGTCCAGTTGAGAAACAATACGCGAAGGGAGGGAAGGATAGGCGAAAGACGCCAACCGATTGTCCGTCACAGCCGTCCAGTCCAGACCACCGACACATGAATGTTGATTGTCAGTGCGAAAAATCCCCGCCATATCCTCAAAGTGAATGATGTTAGAGGAGCTTGCTCGGAGGCGAACGGGGCATTTCTTGCGAGCCGGTGCATAATGTGTACGTCAAAGACAGCGATGTTGGGCATATTCCGGGGCAGGCACTGCACAATGTTGTTCACGTTGATCGGCACGTTAACCACTGGCCGCTGTCCTAATTCAAATGCCTAGCGCTCATAAAAGGCAGACGTGGAGCCATCAGGCGTTCTTCAACGTGATTGAGGGCAGGCAGGTGAGGGGGCTTGGGAGGATATCGGTACCCGTGCGTAACACTCAGAGGATCCTGCTCGTCCTGCCGGCCTGCTTGAGGGTTTCTTTCTCTCTTTCCCTCCTCCCCGCTCGGATGCAGCACGCGTTCACGCGCGCCCAGACCAAACACCCACAATAGTGACACCTCCCTCTTTTCCTCTCTCTTTCACATTCTTTTCTCTCCCCCACCACCCATCCCTCTGTGGCGTTGTTGAGCTGACCTTCTGAGAGAGAGACGCCACACTTCTTTCTTCGGAACTTTTTCGTTCAAAGCGGTGCGCCACCTAATGAGCATTGTTGGAATCACCGGAGAGGCGACCTTGAGCGGCGACCGCGGAAGTGTACACACTGGCAACACTGCTGTACACGTCGGCAGCCATCGTGCGACCAGCCGCGAGCAAAAGGAGCAAGCTCCTAAAAGGAGTGTGCAAGACGAACATTTGTTAAGCGAGTATGTCGTTGGACGTCCCCTTCTGCCACACACCAGTCTTTCCCATCATCATCCACTCATTCACCTCGTTTACATCAATTGTACCCTCACACGTACACTCAACTAAAGCAGTAATTCCTAAGATATAAGGATTGACAACGTCACTTGCATAGCGCAACGATGCTTGGAAAGTTTTGTAATGTAGTTGCACTGGGGCCACATGTACGAATGAATAATGAAACTAGATGACATGACAGGTGGTCACTCCTCTTCTTTCGTTAGTCGTTCGCTAAGTGTAAGTGCATCTCACTAAGTGTAAGTGCATTACAATGCCATGCCCACTAGGCCAATTTAAAGTGTTGCTACACGTAACTTGGAAAGTTGTACGTGTTATGTTTTTTGTCTTAAGGTTACCAATCATAACTGGCATTACAAAAGCAAGCTACCAGACTTAAAACTTGTGCTTCCTGTTAAGCCATTTTGTTATGTTTTTTTTAGAACTGTCACGTCAATTGCTCACAATGTTGTTACATTAGGAACTACCTTTTTTTGATGCTCGTTCTATAAAAATGTTTAAGATAAAGAGATTAGGTACATGCTTCTTTGTGGTGTTTTGTTTTGCAATACGTAATTCAGACTTCTAACTTCTCCTTACGTCATGGTCTCCCAGGTGATTCATTAGAAACAATGACAAGTGGCACTCCCTTCATGGTAAGTATTGTTTCAAATCTTTCTGAGACACATTATTGCTCTTCGAAATTTCTAATCACAAATGCGGTTTTCTAATTTCGGCCTGATTCCAATCAACGCGATATCTTACTGGCTGATTCGCCCTCTGTAAAAAAAAATGCTTTCAAAATGTCTCGTTCTTGCGTATCCTGGCCCAGTGTCCACGGTTTATGCTTTTTGCTTCGAATAACTTTGTCAATGGACATCTGTGATAACGGAAGCAAAAGCCGCATCTGCTACATTCTATCGATGGAGCATGACTTTCGTCAACAATGCACAGATCATGGGAAAGGTCAGCCCAATGCGTGATGCCCCGAATCAGCTACCCTGTCAACATTACACTGTCAAAGTGGCGGGAAACGTTGTGGAAAACCACAAAGCGCTGTCGATGCAGCCACCTTTCTTATATTATTCGTTGAAAACTGGCTGCTACCTTCAAGGCGATATGGAGCTTCATACCTGGCAACGTTTGCAGCCAAGTGCTGGCCATGTAAATTCGACTATCCGTTTTTCGGTGACATTCGTAAGGACACTCCCAGACTGCTTTCATCACCACCTATGCCGACGTCGACATCAAGTCCAGTTAAATGTTCTATGTTGTTTGTCCTGCGTTAGAAAGAAAGCTTGCAATCACAGTCAGGAAACGTCGATGCGGTCACAAATAAAGTAATTTAAAAGGGCACAAATAAAAGTAATTTTCGTCCCACGAAAGGCCAAAGGAGCGGGACTGGTGATGAAGTGGACCTGCATGGCCGGCTGCGTTGCTTCGGCAGACTCCTCTCGATCGGTAGAGGTCACACACGATTTTTCTTTGCAGACATCAGGAGACGGCTCCCACCTACGTACGTGCTTGGTTAGCGATGAAGTGATTAACAGCGCCATAAGTGACTGCAGAGCAGGGACCACCCTTACTGCGGCAATTTGCAGGCTTACGCCAGGTTGCATAATCAAGGGGTTAGTTGCCAGCTTGACTTTGGGTACGTTCTAGGTTGTTGCAATTGCATTCTCTGCTCGATATTCGCCACACATTTGCGGCTTTTCTGCCATATCTGCACCGTCAAGATGGCATAACATATTGACGTATATATATACTATACCAGTATGTAGCATTGTGGTATCAGCGGAAATGATTCTGCTGATCATGGTGCTCGCACGTCACATCATGAAGCAAAAGTGTTCCAATACCGCTTTCAAGAGCGGACGCCGCTAAGTGGATTCGGCGGATGGCCCGCAGTCTCACACTATCTGAGTGGAACGTACCAAGCATACGACGTACCCGACTACATGAACTTAACCCTCCACTACAACTCCGGCATCCACCTACATCGACGTGAAGCTTCGTTTTTTATCGCCTTTGGCTGGGAGTTGTTTTCACGAAAGCTTACACCACGTTAATCGGAATGACTGGCAGTGCGGCATGCGACGTTTGCGACACCGATAAAAATATCGAACACCTTCGGTGTCACTGTCCTGGATATCCCTCAGAGGGACAAGGACTTGCCAACGCATTGCGGCGATTAGATGTTTGGCCACTTTCTATGGAGGTGCTATTACAGCACCATTCACATCCCTCGACAGCTCATAAGGCAGTGAACGCCCTCTTGCCCTCTTGTGCTTCTTCAGGGCGACGGGCTTGTGTGAACGTCTCTGACTTACAGAGGAGTTCCACATACTGCAGTGAATTTATACTGTCTGTCTCTCCCTTTTCATTCTTTTCCTCTTTCTCATCTTTCTCGTCCCCTTCCCTAGTGCCTTAGTGCCTTAGTGCCTTCCTACCTTCCTTCCTTCCTTCCTTCCTTCCTTCCTTCCTTCCTTCCTTCCTTCCTTCCTTCCTTCCTTCCTTCCTTCCTTCCATCCTTCCTTCCTTCCTTCCTTCCTTCCTTCCTTCCTTCCTTCCTTCCTTCCTTCCTTCCTTCCTTCCTTCCTTCCTTCCTTCCTTTCTTTCTTTCTTTCTTTCTTTTTTCTTCATTCCCAGTATGTAAGGGGTCATAATAAAGCACATCCATGCACTTAAGTATGAGGTAACGTCACTGAGCTTCAGCTATCAGCCCTTTCGTTTTTTCGCCAATTTCGGCAGCCGCATTCATTGCGCGGGCTTCCTGTCTTCCACGCGCGTCAGAGCACCGCACGCCGCGTGCTATTTGAAGCTGCGAAGGTTTTATGAGACAGTGCACACGGCCCGTAAGTGCCACAATTCGGGCAACTAACTTCAGCCTTGTCTCCATTACGGCGATACTCCCAGCTTACTCACTAGGCACCTGGGGATCGCGTAAAAGAACCACCCATGCAGGTGGTGGTGGTGGTTGTGAAAATACATATGCCGCTTTCGAGTATGCCAATTAAAAAAAATATAGCTTCCTCCACAGCAATGACCTACAAACCATCCTATTGTATCTAACATCTACTGACTATGGAGTAAGAATATCAAGAATTCTCGCGTTCATAAGACTTCACTTTAAAGAATGTGCATTGTTCAATAACACTATATATACTGATCCCTTCTTCGTGCATAAATACTCATCCTTGCCAACATCAATTTCAAACATTGGAATATATTAAATCTGTTTACAGCCAGCAACAAGCAGAGAAACTCTTTACCTAGTCGGATATTCATCAAAACTGAAGATATATAACGTAGTGTGCGTCCTTTCAAGATACCTATCCATCGAAGGCGAATGGGTGAAGAGGAGTTTGAATTACATGTTTCGCGTTGTGAGTATCACCTCTACTTTTAACAACAACAACAACAAAAAAAAACGCCCCCACCTCCCCGAAAGGAATCACGAGGAAACGCGAAGACATTTTTTAGCGCCGAGAGAGGCTCGCGTTGCCGTCAGGCATTCGCTTTCACTGACTTCTGCCATCGCCTTGAAAGGCGCCCAGCCAGCCAACGGTCGAGAGTGGGGCGCCAGCGTTCTAGACTTGGCATTGGCGTTTCACTGGGACGTCTCGAGCACACATTTCCGGATGTCCTTGGGAGGCGCCAAGCCAGCAAACGGTCGAGAGTGAGGCGTGAACAGACGAGAGAGTGCGGCGCAGTGAGGAGAGGGAGCGAACAGCGAGAGAAGGAGCGTCGAAGCACAACACGTACCACTTTCCTACACTCTCACCACATGCTCCGGTTGCCAGGGGCGAACATAAGCGCGCACAACCACAGCTGTAGTCATGGGAGAGGGAGTGAGAGGGGAGAGATAACACCTGTCAGCGCGCGGACACCGCCACGGACAACGCCGGATGCCTGACATAGCCCTAGTAAGAAATGCATCAGCATATAAAATATTTGTGGCATGCATCGCCTTTCCATTTACAGGTGCTAAATGCAGGGCTCAGTGATTTCATTAGCATCTGCGCTAATGTATTCATAGTTTGCCACTAATACGCGCATCGATCGTAAACCATCTTAGAGGAACATCTTACTTGTTTTAAGGAAGCTTTGTCTCTAATCCTAAACTGCTCAAGTAATATTTGGTGCAGTTAGCAAAGATTCAATTATGAAAGACGAATAAGCGGGCCAGTTGGCGATACTTTATTTTCCAGGATTGCCCTAGAGACTACGCCGAATGAAATGAACGGAACGACAGCCGAAACGTCTCCAAGTTCACAGTTACTTTATTTAGTGCAACAGAAAGTTAAGTTTACCTGTAGGAGTGTTTATGACAGAATGACAGAATGGTAACGTGGAAAACACCACGAAACATTTGTGATCAGAATTTGAATACATGTGGCGAATATTGAGTCGCATACACACGTTAGAGCACATGCTGAAAACAGTGAGCGCGAGAACAGCTCATAATGCTTATTCGTGCATTCCGTTCACGTGTGCCACGGATTGACATGGGCCACTGGCTGCCGCGAAAGCAGCAGTGCTTCGTAAAGTGCAACTCCTTTTAAACTGAATTGAGCAGTGATATATATATATATATATATATATATATATATATATATATATATATTATTTTAACGCAACCGCGTTAAAGAGCTTGTTTCGAAAAAATTGTGGCATTCGCGTTGGCGTCGGTGTCGGCTGGAACGTCGTTAGTTGTGAAAGAAAATTCATCTTGTCCGTAACCGAAAAAACCGAAAACGATGCGAATACATTATTAATGAAAATTTCCTGGTTGGAGTGAGAATCGAACCAAGGCCCTCTGCGTGGTAAGCACGTTTCTACCACATACACAAGAGGTTTGTTGAAACTGCTTAAAAAAACAAAAATGAAAGTGGACCATTCTCCACTAAAGGGAACCACGTGGAGGTGCGAAGCAGCGATCGCTAACACTTACACTGGCGGCGACGTTTACGCTGGCGCACATCAAGCAAAAGCCAAGAAGAACGGCCTTGACTGAATTCCGAACGCGCTGTCCAGCGCCTTACACTGGCGGCGACGTTGACGCTGGCGCACATCAAGCAAAAGCCGACATGGACGGCTTTGACTGAATTTCAAACGCGCGGTCCAGCGCCTTACACTGGCGGCGACGTTGACGCTGGCGCACATCAAGCAAAAGCTGAGATGGACGGCCTTGACTTAATTCCGAACGCGCGGTCCAGCGCCTTACACTGGCGGCGACGTTGACGCTGGCGCACATCAAGCAAAAGCCGACATGAACGGCTTTGACTGAATTTCAAACGCGCGGTCCAGCGCCTTACACTGGCGGCGACGTTGACGCTGGCGCACATCAAGCAAAAGCCGACATGAACGGCTTTGACTGAATTTTAAACGCGCGGTCCAGCGCCTTACACTGGCGGCGACGTTGACGCTGGCGCACATCAAGCAAAAGCCGAAATGGACGGCCTTGACTAAATTCCGAACGCGCGGTCCAGCGCCTTACACTGGCGGCGACGTTGACGCTGGCGCACATCAAGCAAAAGCTTTACTGAATTTCAAACGGCGGTCGCGCCTTAGGCGGGACGTTGAGCTGGCGCCATCAAGCAAAAGAATGACGCTGCTGAACGTCAAACGCGTCCAGCGCCTTACACTGGCGGCGACGTTGACGCTGGCGCAGCATCAAGCAAAGCGACTGAACCTTGACTGAATTCAAACGGCGGTCAGCGCTACACTGGCGCGACGTGACGTGGGCACTCAAGCAAAAGCGAATGCGGCTGACTATTCCACGCGCGGTAGGCACCTGGGGATCGCGTAAAAGAACCACCCATGCAGGTGGTGGTGGTGGTTGTGAAAATACATATGCCGCTTTCGAGTATGCCAATTAAAAAAAATATAGCTTCCTCCACAGCAATGACCTACAAACCATCCTATTGTATCTAACATCTACTGACTATGGAGTAAGAATATCAAGAATTCTCGCGTTCATAAGACTTCACTTTAAAGAATGTGCATTGTTCAATAACACTATATATACTGATCCCTTCTTCGTGCATAAATACTCATCCTTGCCAACATCAATTTCAAACATTGGAATATATTAAATCTGTTTACAGCCAGCAACAAGCAGAGAAACTCTTTACCTAGTCGGATATTCATCAAAACTGAAGATATATAACGTAGTGTGCGTCCTTTCAAGATACCTATCCATCGAAGGCGAATGGGTGAAGAGGAGTTTGAATTACATGTTTCGCGTTGTGAGTATCACCTCTACTTTTAACAACAACAACAACAAAAAAAACGCCCCCACCTCCCCGAAAGGAATCACGAGGAAACGCGAAGACATTTTTTAGCGCCGAGAGAGGCTCGCGTTGCCGTCAGGCATTCGCTTTCACTGACTTCTGCCATCGCCTTGAAAGGCGCCCAGCCAGCCAACGGTCGAGAGTGGGGCGCCAGCGTTCTAGACTTGGCATTGGCGTTTCACTGGGACGTCTCGAGCACACATTTCCGGATGTCCTTGGGAGGCGCCAAGCCAGCAAACGGTCGAGAGTGAGGCGTGAACAGACGAGAGAGTGCGGCGCAGTGAGGAGAGGGAGCGAACAGCGAGAGAAGGAGCGTCGAAGCACAACACGTACCACTTTCCTACACTCTCACCACATGCTCCGGTTGCCAGGGGCGAACATAAGCGCGCACAACCACAGCTGTAGTCATGGGAGAGGGAGTGAGAGGGGAGAGATAACACCTGTCAGCGCGCGGACACCGCCACGGACAACGCCGGATGCCTGACATAGCCCTAGTAAGAAATGCATCAGCATATAAAATATTTGTGGCATGCATCGCCTTTCCATTTACAGGTGCTAAATGCAGGGCTCAGTGATTTCATTAGCATCTGCGCTAATGTATTCATAGTTTGCCACTAATACGCGCATCGATCGTAAACCATCTTAGAGGAACATCTTACTTGTTTTAAGGAAGCTTTGTCTCTAATCCTAAACTGCTCAAGTAATATTTGGTGCAGTTAGCAAAGATTCAATTATGAAAGACGAATAAGCGGGCCAGTTGGCGATACTTTATTTTCCAGGATTGCCCTAGAGACTACGCCGAATGAAATGAACGGAACGACAGCCGAAACGTCTCCAAGTTCACAGTTACTTTATTTAGTGCAACAGAAAGTTAAGTTTACCTGTAGGAGTGTTTATGACAGAATGACAGAATGGTAACGTGGAAAACACCACGAAACATTTGTGATCAGAATTTGAATACATGTGGCGAATATTGAGTCGCATACACACGTTAGAGCACATGCTGAAAACAGTGAGCGCGAGAACAGCTCATAATGCTTATTCGTGCATTCCGTTCACGTGTGCCACGGATTGACATGGGCCACTGGCTGCCGCGAAAGCAGCAGTGCTTCGTAAAGTGCAACTCCTTTTAAACTGAATTGAGCAGTGATATATATATATATATATATATATATATATATATATATATATATTATTTTAACGCAACCGCGTTAAAGAGCTTGTTTCGAAAAAATTGTGGCATTCGCGTTGGCGTCGGTGTCGGCTGGAACGTCGTTAGTTGTGAAAGAAAATTCATCTTGTCCGTAACCGAAAAACCGAAAACGATGCGAATACATTATTAATGAAAATTTCCTGGTTGGAGTGAGAATCGAACCAAGGCCCTCTGCGTGGTAAGCACGTTTCTACCACATACACAAGAGGTTTGTTGAAACTGCTTAAAAAACAAAAATGAAAGTGGACCATTCTCCACTAAAGGGAACCACGTGGAGGTGCGAAGCAGCGATCGCTAACACTTACACTGGCGGCGACGTTTACGCTGGCGCACATCAAGCAAAAGCCAAGAAGAACGGCCTTGACTGAATTCCGAACGCGCTGTCCAGCGCCTTACACTGGCGGCGACGTTGACGCTGGCGCACATCAAGCAAAAGCCGACATGGACGGCTTTGACTGAATTTCAAACGCGCGGTCCAGCGCCTTACACTGGCGGCGACGTTGACGCTGGCGCACATCAAGCAAAAGCTGAGATGGACGGCCTTGACTTAATTCCGAACGCGCGGTCCAGCGCCTTACACTGGCGGCGACGTTGACGCTGGCGCACATCAAGCAAAAGCCGACATGAACGGCTTTGACTGAATTTCAAACGCGCGGTCCAGCGCCTTACACTGGCGGCGACGTTGACGCTGGCGCAGATCAAGCAAAAGCCGAGATGGACGGCCTTGACTTAATTCCGAACGCGCGGTCCAGCGCCTTACACTGGCGGCGACGTTGACGCTGGCGCACATCAAGCAAAAGCCGACATGAACAGCTTTGACTGAATTTCAAACGCGCGGTCCAGCGCCTTACACTGGCGGTGACGTTGACGCTGGCGCACATCAAGCAAAAGCCGACATGAACGGCCTTGACTGAATTTCAAACGCGCGGTCCAGCGCCTTACACTGGCGGCGACGTTGACGCTGGCGCACATCAAGCAAAAGCCGAAATGGACGGCCTTGACTTAATTCCGAACGCGCGGTCCAGCGCCTTACACTGGCGGCGACGTTGACGCTGGCGCACATCAAGCAAAAGCCGACATGAACGGCTTTGACTGAATTTCAAACGCGCGGTCCAGCGCCTTACACTGGCGGCGACGTTGACGCTGGCGCAGATCAAGCAAAAGCCGAGATGGACGGCCTTGACTTAATTCCGAACGCGCGGTCCAGCGCCTTAAGGCACGAACACACTAGCGGCGCCATGCTCTGCCGCGCGCCGCGCGCCGCTCGCGAGACGCCGCTTTTCTCTCTTTCTCCCGCCGAGCGTCGAGGAATTTCTGCCGCCGACTCAATCGCTCCTTGCGCTATTTCTGCCGCCGCCACCCAAGCAAAGCGCCAATCAGTGACGTGCGTGGTAGTCGCCATAGCAACGCACGGAGCTTGTTTTCTTTTTTTTTCGGCTGTCATTTTTCTCACGCCGTCGTTTTTTGAAGCACGCACCATGGACACCGAACGCTTTTTAGAGGAGATTAGACTCTACCCTTTCTTATACGACAAAACGATGCCTGATTACAAAGATAGTGAAGAAAAAATGAACAGATGGGATCTTATAGGATCTATGTTTGGATTGACAGGTAAGTGGCGATTGCGTGGCTCATTGCATGTTGAGCGCGAATGAATAGTATGTTTTATTCACTCATTTGTGCAGGAACACAGGCCATGCTGAAGTTTAAAAATATTAGAGACAGGTGGATGAAGCTTGTGTCGGGAGTCGAGGCGAACACTCGGAGTGGTGCGCCAGGCAATAATGGCAAAATTAAGTGGCCCCTGTTCTCAATTATTGACAGCATGCTGAGGTAGACACCTCACCAAGCGGAAAAGTAAGTGATCAATGACGTGCCATTTCATATTGCAGCGCACGCAGGATACCTGTTTCATGCCTTCAGTATCTGTGTACCTCCAAAGCGGATGGACCCAATATCTTCGCAGCGCATTTCGAGAGCGGCGACGCTGAAGCAACAGCAGACACGCCATCACGGTAACGTTGAGCGTTGCGCGGAGATCGTCGACGCCTGCCATTGTTCCCACGATTGCACCGTAAAGTCGGAGAGCTCAGAACCAACGCTTCCTAGTACAGGAGGCGTTGTCAGAACAGACGACGAAAAAGCGTGCAAAATCTCGCGAGCTGCGAGACCGCTTGAGACTGTTGTCACGTGACTCCCGCAGATGTGGCCAGCGTGCCGCTTTTCACCGCTCGGCGGCGAAGACGCGCGTCATGCCGCGGCGGCACGCTTCCCGCTAGTGTGCTCGTACCCTTACACTGGCAGCGACGTTGACGCTGGTGCACATCAAGCAAAAGCCGACATGGACGGCTTTGACTGAATTCCGAACGCGCGGTCCAGCGCCTTACACTGGCGGCGACGTTGACGCTGGCGCACATCAAGCAAATGCCGAGAAGGACGGCCTCGACTGAATTCCGAACGCGTGGTCCAGCGCCTTACACTGGCGGCGACGTTGACGCTGGCGCACATCAAGCAAAAGCCGAGAAGGACAGCCTCGACTGAATTCCGAACGCGTGGTCCAGCGCCTTACACTGGTGGCGACGTTGGCGCTGGCGCACATCAAGCAAAAGCCGACATGGACGGCTTTGACTGAATTTCAAACGCGCGGTCCAGCGCCTTACACTGGCGGCGACGTTGACACTGGCGCACATCAAGCAAAAGCCGACATGGACGGCTTTGACTAAATTCCGAACGCGCGGTCCAGCGCCTTACACTGGCGGCGACGTTGACGCTGGCGCACATCAAGCAAATGCCGAGAAGGACGGCCTCGACTGAATTCCGAACGCGCGGTTCAGCGCCTTACACTGGCGGCGACGTTGACGCTGGCGCACATCAAGCAAAAGCCGAGATGGACGGCCTTGACTAAATTCCGAACGCGCGGTCCAGCGCCTTACACTGGTGGCGACGTTGGCGCTGGCGCACATCAAGCAAAAGCCGACATGGACGGCTTTGACTGAATTTCAAACGCGCGGTCCAGCGCCTTACACTGGCGGCGACGTTGACACTGGCGCACATCAAGCAAAAGCCGAGAAGGACGGCCTCGACTGAATTCCGAACGCGCGGTCCAGCGCCTTACACTGGTGGCGACGTTGACGCTGGCGCACATCAAGCAAAAGCCGAGATGGACGGCCTTGACTAAATTCCGAACGCGCGGTCCAGCGCCTTACACTGGCGGCGACATTGACGCTGGCGCACATCAAGCAAAAGCCGAGAAGGACGGCCTTGACTGAATTCCGAACGCGCGGTCCAGCGCCTTACACTGGCGGCGACGTTGACACTGGCGCACATCAAGCAAAAGCCGAGAAGGACGGCCTCGACTGAATTCCGAACGCGCGGTCCGGCGCCTTACAGTGGCGGCGACGTTGACGCTGGCGCACGTCACGCAAAAGCCGAGAAGGACGGCCTCGACTGAATTCCGAACGCGCGGTGCGGCGCCTTACAGTGACGGTGACGTTGGCGCAGGCGCACATCAAGCAAAAGTCGAGATGGACGGCATTGACTGAATTCCGAACGCGCGGTCCGGCGCCTTACAGTGGCGGCGACGTTGACGCTGGCGCACATCAAGCAAAAGCCGAGAAGGACGGCCTCGACTGAATTCCGAACGCGCGGTCCGGCGCCTTACAGTGGCGGCGACGTTGACGCTGGCGCACGTCACGCAAAAGCCGAGAAGGACGGCCTCGACTGAATTCCGAACGCGCGGTCCGGCGCCTTACAGTGGCGGCGACGTTGACACTGGCGCACATCAAGCAAAAGCCGAGAAGGACGGCCTCGACTGAATTCCGAACGCGCGGTCCGGCGCCTTACAGTGGCGGCGACGTTGACGCTGGCGCACGTCACGCAAAAGCCGAGAAGGACGGCCTCGACTGAATTCCGAACGCGCGGTGCGGCGCCTTACAGTGACGGTGACGTTGGCGCAGGCGCACATCAAGCAAAAGTCGAGATGGACGGCATTGACTGAATTCCGAACGCGCGGTTCAGCGCCTACATATACAGGGTGGCCAGTGAACGGTTTTTTACTAGCAGACACTGCCTGCAGGCATCGGCCTGGCTAGGCGAGAGAAGGGGAAAGTAGCGACAGTTTTCGGGTGTCTTTCTGCACCGGCACGAGACGCGAGCATGCGCAGTGGGGGTGTCACATACCTTCGTCATCCATTGGTGCCACGTAATACCAAATTTCGCATATGTGAAGCTAGCGAAACGGCCGCGACCACATCATCAGTGTGGCATGTAGTCATGTTGTTACAAGACACGCATGTTGTGATTATCAAGCTTGGATGTGTCATTTGCCGATGTCGCACATCCGCATTGCGTAATGCCGATTTTGGTTCATGTGAAGCTAGCGAAACGGCCGCGAGCGTATCATGAGCGCGGTATGTAGTCATGTTGTTACATGACACGCATCTAAAGATTATCATGTTTGCACCAGTCACACACCTTCGTCACCGATTCACGTACTGTAATGCCAAACTTGGTATTTGTGACGCTAGCAAAACGCCCGCGAGCGCATCATGAGCGTGGTATGTACTCATGTTGTTACATGACACGCATCTCATGATTTTCATGTTAGGGTCTGTCACTTGTGTTCGCCATGCAATCATGTCATACCATACCAGTTTTGCAACATGCCATGTGAATGAAACCTCCGCAAGAGCTGCAGGACCCCGAAATGTAAGTCATGACAATCATGGCACACATCATGATTTTCATGTTATGACTAGTCAAGTACGTTCTTCATACAGTCTTGTTATGACATACCAAGTTTGGTATTGATAACATTATCGAAACGGCCAGGCGAGTTAAAAGTCGTAGGCGGCTAGATAGATAGATAGATAAATAGATAGATAGATAGATAGATAGATAGATACGCTCAAAGTCACCGAAGTTCGCTAAGAAATGCTTCACATGTAAAAAAAATATGTGCGACAAGAGCATTTGCTAACGAACGCTTTGTTCTTTCATACGCCAATGCATGTATGTGCTCAATAAAACCTTGCCGTACACTCGCACACAACAATAATAACTACTGAAATACTTAAAAAAATCACAAGTACATATAATCTAAAGTAAATATTCACCTTGTACGAAATGTGGCGGTGTGGCCACCTTACGCCACATGCTCTGGCAGTGCCCTTCGGTACGTGACACCGATACAGCATCGTCCAGCAAGTGGGAATTTGCTCTGCGAAGTACGGCCATCACATCACAACTCTTTGGGCTGTCCAGAGGGCCCACGATGCGGCGGTATGTCTCGACCTTTTATATGTGTCTCGTCATGAGAGCGGCCCACCGTGTGCTAGGGCACGCGCCTTATAAGAGCAAACCGAACCGACAATTACCATACATTGCCTAATGCTATTTCTGAACGCAGCTACGCGTTGAGGCAAGGCTAACTGCGTTTCAATTTTTGACTCTCTGCAAGGTATCAACTATGCCAGAAATCATAATGTTTGTGAAGTACGACAGCACCAACAACGTAATTACACTTCTTTCTTCGGATAAGCATGGTACCCACTACCCGTCTGTGAGGTATCATATGCAGTCTGTTGATACTTCATATGGCCTATGACGATGAAGAATTATGGCTGAGCCCTTTGTAGTGTGTGAAAGGCATTAAACCACATACTCGTTACACAATTAGGATGGTTTGACGACTGGTTATTATTTTACCGTTCTGCTACACTATATTACATGGTTTATTTATTTTTTTCATGTCGGTCGGTTGCGCCACCGGCGTTGAGACAACGGCAATTGCAACACCACTCAACGCAGTCATTTGCACCAAAGAGCTGGGATCTAAAAGAGCAGTGCATCGAGTCCAGCCAGAAGAGCATCCGGGCAATCCCCCACAATAAACAACGTTGGGTCACACATGCAGTTTAACACAGAACTTGAGTGGCCATGATTCAAGCGACAGGTTTGCTTTAGGCGTCACCTTGAACGACCGTGTCCTCAGTGCACCAGATGTACGTCCTGTTACACACATTGCTTTTGCTTATAGGCTGTTCATACCATTTCCAATCGTTGGCAAACTGATTCGCAGCACAGGTAAAGACCTACAGACGTATGCACTATGCTTCGCAGGAAAAAAAAACATTGCTTGTATTAATAACGAACCTTTGATATAAATTCTTTCTTGGTTTTACCGCTCTCGAGATATTACCAGCCTTCTGGTTACTAGTACTGATTTGTATACCCTCGTTGTGATGAAAACATCTTGAACACGGGGTGTAGCGGGCACCAAAATTTTCACAAGCGGTCTTCAAAGCTGTAAATGTTTACTTCAACACGTGCTTTTGTAAACTTGATACCCCCCCCCCCCTTATAAATCAAAAAGAAGAGTATGCAAAGTGCCAAATGGGTGTGCAGTGTTGCCCTTAACGATTCACGCTAGTTAGTATCAAGATGCACACACGCATAGTATGTTGTACGTGGTCTTGCCGTTTTTGGTACTATATATATTTGATAATAAATAAAGTGGCTGTGCCATGAATCTATCCCAAATTCTTTTTTGTTTCTTTCCCAGGGTACACCATGGCGAGGACAGTACGTATCTTATCGCTTTTAGTACTATAGAATACAGGTAGATGTGAACATTACGAAAATTGCAACTCCAAGTGTTCGTATGAGAAGGTGAGAAAATATATCTCCGCATAACCTTTACTGCTATGTTGGACACAGCAGGTGCCTTTACAGACATGAGAACACTAGGTTCTCCTTTCCAGCAATGAAACACATGAAGGTAAGCGGTAATGGCTA